>JAJHSJ010000001.1:22271329-22378829 GCA_021015155.1 Magnolia officinalis | reverse complement strand
AACTCAGTACTGAGTCAGGTCAAGTTTTGGATCAGGTCTATTTCAAAACTCAATCGAGTTGGGTCAGCCTTAACTCGGTCCGACTCGACTCAATGCCCAACACTAGATACACAGATAAAGGTAGTTGCCTCAAAAATCAGAAAACAATGGAAATTTCTAAACTTAGGACCAATGACCCGTTAAAAAAAAATGAAAAATGAAAACAATACACAATATGATCTATATTCAAAGTAAAAGAGTTAAATGATCAACACTAGAATTTCATTACTTGAGATTCCCATCCATGGTTGCGAGTGGATTAGGTACGGCCCTACCTGCCCCGCCTCTCCCAAGACGATGCGGCCCTGACTGTGAGCCCACCTTGATGTATGTATTCTATGTCAAAGCTGTCCATCTGTTTTACCATATCATTTTACCTAATGAGCCCAAAAATCAAGAATATCCAAATCTCAGGTGGGCTATACTATAGGAAACAATAGTGATTGAATGTCTACAGTTAAAAATTTCCTAGGGCCCACTGTAAGGTTTCAGTAATGTTTATTTGCCGTCCAACCAGGTCACATAAACCTGGGAGAAAAAAAAAAAGAAAATACAAATATCAGCTTATCCAAAACTTTTGTGGCCCATTAATCACCACTGTTTCCTATGGTATGGTCCACCTGGGAATTGGATCTGCTTCATTTTTGGACCTGCGTCCTAAAATGATCTGGCAAAACGGATATAGAATACATAAATCAAGGTGGGCCCCACAGTAAGGGCCGCACTGTCTTGGGTGAGGCTGGGGCTGCACGTGACCCGCTCCCCTTGGTAAGGCTCATCATGTAGATGATTTGGATCGTTGAACATTACAGCAGATCCAACAATTGTTGTTTTGACGTGTCAGATTACCTTGCATAAGGAAATAACCTAGCAAACCTCCCGATGGATGGGGTTGTTCCAATATATATATATATATAATATATATATATATATATATATATATATATATATATATATATATATATATATATAATATGTGGTGTGTGTGTGTGTGTGTGGTGTGTACCTTCCCTGTGAGTAGGGCTGAAAGTTCAGCAGGTTGGGTCAGGCTAAGTTCCCAACCCAACCTAATCCAACCTCAGGTTGGGAATTCTCAGCCTAAGCCCAACCCAAGCAGGGTTGGTTGGGTGAGTACATGCTAATATTTTCATTAATATATATTAGTAATATTTTAATACATGTCTTATTTTTTCTACCTATGATTTTATTAATTATTTTTGTAGTTATTTATAGTAAATAACTTCATTTTTTTTTTCTAAACAAACAAGTTCAAATATAGGACAATTACTGACACAGGGGAGGACGTGAGGTCGAGCACCGTCTTACTCAAGAGGATAAATATTCCGAATCCACGGAACTTCTCTGGACTCCTCACAGAGACTTTCTCGAATCCACGAGAAAAGAGAGCAGGAAATATAAATAAATTCTAATAAATTTGAAATAGATTAATGAAATCCATAAAAACGAGTTCACAACCCTTTAAATAAGGGTACTAAGCAATGGGAAAGAAATTAGAATCAAACTACAACTAGGACTCCTAGAATTCGCAACTTACTATAAATAGTAAACTTACTATTTATAGACGGTCATGATGTCTACTAGTGTGCAAGGTTTTCGGCCAAAAATAGTAAGTGTCCTATTTGGCTTCGCCAACCTGTTCTCCTAATTATTCTAAGCTCTTTTCACGTTGGGTGCAACTCCTATAGCCCGACGGATAAAGAGTTATAAGCAAACTAAAACTTACTATTAATAGTAAAAACGAAATTGAAACAGGAAACGACCGTCAAATCAGGGGTTTCTCGCAATTCCGAGCGTCACAACCCGGCATAGCGGGGTTGGTTGGCTAAAGTAGCTCATTCTACCCCAAAATCATATATTTTTCGTCCGCTAACTCATCCTGGATTGCGAGATACGCCTGATTTAAGGTCTGATGGTCCAGATCACTTCTGTCGCCGACCGGGCCTTTTCTGATCCATCTTTGCCATGTAATTGTCCGCGACCCGCTCTACATCAATTACTCTTTTAAAAGTCCTGTTGTGTAGCATGCAATCAATTTGGCAAAGAGAAATCTAGAGTATCTTGTTAACTTGAGTCATCAGAAATGATGTGGACCAAATGAGACCCGATGGCACTGGAATTTCTCGTGCCTTCAACACAGACAATCCGCGTTCAATTATAATTTGTAACTTATATATCGATCGGGTTTGATTCTTATATATCAATCCGGTCCAGTTTGGGTTGGGTCGGGCAACTCGAGACCTCAACTTGAGCCCGACCCAAGTTTTATTGGGTTGGTGTTTGTATAGCCCTAGCCCGAAACCAAACCCGATACATCCTACCTGGGTGAAACCCAATGTCGGGTCGGTCATGGGCCGATCGCCGGACTTTCAGCCCAACCCATTACCAGTCTATACCAATGATCGGACCTTTCTAGTGTAATTCCATATCCATTAATTGGATGGCTAGGAGTAATAAGTCAAAGTGATTTCAGAGGGATGGGCCATCAACGGTGGGACCCACATGATTGGTGGCCAAATGTTTTCTAAAAGGTGGGGCCTACTTACAATGATCTAGATGGATGGTCATGGACCAAATTATATATATGTATGTGTGTGTGTGTGAGAATTCTGGAACATGTGCGAAACAGGCCTAAATCCACTTTCTTAGACCCATAAATATGGGCTCCATATGTGTTGATGTGTATTGTGGGGCTGATTTAATTACTTTTCGAGGGATGGTGTTTGGAACAAGTACAAACAGATAATATACATTGCCAAAAACATACTTTGAATACAAATATATTTTTGAACCTATATATAGAGCAAAACAAACGTAAGAAAATGACTTGATAGTTGCCTAATAAACATATTTACTATGCAAATATTCCTAGTTAAGCACGGTACAATGTTAGTGCATTTGCATGTGTTAAAAGTTCACTGACAAACATACACTTACCGCATGTTTGTTAATGCTGAATTTTTGTACTTAACATAGAATTTGAAAAATATTCCATGTTTAGTGGTGTTTGTTAATGTATAAGAAGGAAAGCGCTCCACGATTTTATGTTGAAATTTTTCTTGCGCTCTTTGATTATTATTTTTTTAATCCAAAATTATCCTTTGCTAGAGGGATTTCTCCCTTACGTTATACACATCCCGACTTTTAACATAGGGCACTTCTCTAAGCCCGTCATGATGTGGGTCTTTCATCCATTTTTAAAGATCATTTTAGGGCTTCATACCAAAAATGAGAGGAATATAAATCTCAGGTAGACTACACCACAAGAAAACAATAGTGATTGGATATCCACCATTAAAATTCTTCTAAGGCCCAATGTACTGTTTATTTGACATCCAATCTGTTGATACGATTGTATAGACCAAGATGAATGGAAAAACAAAGATCAGCTTGATCCAAAACTTTTATGGCCCTCAAAAAGTTTTTAATAGTCAACGTTCATTCAACACTGTTTTCCTCTAATATGGTCCACTTGAGATTGGGATATACCTCATTTTTTGTTTCATAATCTAGAAACATAGATGAATAGCATGGATGAAACACATACATCATAGTGGGGCCCACATAGCACCAACCACAGGCCATTGGCCGGTGGCAGGGGAGTAGCCGATCTGTTTCGCGTCCGGTTGAGTAGCAAGACTGGCTACTGAAGTGACATCACCAAGTTATGATGTAGGTATTGTATCCATGCTGTCCATTCATTTGGAAATATAATTTTAGGTAGAGATCTAAAGAATGAGTCAAATCCAAAGCTCGGGTAGACCTCACCACAGAAAACAATGGGGGAGAGTGACACCCACCATTAAAAATTTAAATAGGCCCAAAAGTTTTTGATCAAGCTGATATTTGTTTTTTCCCTTCTTTCGTGTCTGTGTAACTTGTGAACAGGTTATATTTCAAATAAAAATCACAGTGAGCCTTAGGAAGGTATCAACAGTAGGCATCAATCTCTCCACTGTTTGTTGTGGTGGGTCAACTACATATTTGGATCTGCCTCATTATTTAACTCATGCCTTAAAATTAAATCTCCAAATAGATGGACAGTGTAGATAAAGCACATACATCATAGTGGGCCCACATACATAGGCCACAAAACTTGGTGACGTCACTTCGGCAGTGAATCTCCGGCGCGGATTGGATTAGCCAAATCGCTATTAAGTGACGTCACCAAGCTCTATGGACCCCACCATAATACTTGTGTTGTATCCATACCATCCAACCATTTGTAGAGATCATTCTATGGCATGAGAAAAAGAATGAGATAGATCTAAAGTTCAAGTGGACCCACCATAGAAAACTGTGGGATCAGTCACACCCACCGTTAAAACATTTATAGGGCCATCATGATGTATTTTTTAGATCCAACCTATTCATAAGTTAACATAAAGATAGATGAAGTGAAAACAAAAATATAAGGTTGATCGGAAACTTCAGTGGCCCCTAAGAAGTTTTGAATGGTGGATGTCACTGTCCCCACTGTTTTCTATGGTGGGGCCTATTTGAATTTTAGATCTATCTAATTATTTTTCTCATACCATAAAACGGTCTCTCCAAATGGATGGACAGTATGGATCAAACACATGCATCATAGTAGGGTCCACATAGCTTGGTGTCGTCACTTTAGTAGTGGTTTGGCTGCTGACCTTGTCGGTATCTAATCCGCGCCCGCGAATCTCGCTGTTCAACCCTCAAGGGGAGCTGATTAGATAGCCTAAGTGACGTAGTGAAATATGATTGGTTGAATGCTAAGAGTCCGTGACCTTATCATTAATGCTCTTTCGGTTAGAGCTCTGCTACACGTATCTCTCCGTTCGTCGGTGCACGCACTCGACCACACAAGGGTAAACACTTAAGTCATTTCATTTCTTGGCCCCTTGCCGACCACATTTTGTGGGCCCCACCATGATGTATGTGTTGTATCCACACTATCCATCTATTTGGAGAGATCATTTTAGGAAGTGAGCCAAAGAATTAAGCAAATCCAAAGTTCAAGTAGACCTCACCACGGAAAACAGTGGGACGGTGACAGCTACCGTTGAAACCTTCTAGGGCCGACCATGACGTTTATTTCAGATCTAACTTTTTTATAAGTTTAAAAAGACATGAAATAAGATAAAGCAATAAGGTAAAGCATAAATATTAGCCTGATTGTAAGCCTCTATAGCCCAAAGAGGTTTTAATGGTAAGCATTCCATCCCCATTGTTTTCTGTGGTAGGGTGCACTTGAAATTTGGATCTTTCTCACTCTTTGAATTATGTCCTAAACTGACCTCACGAAATGGATGGACAGTATGGATACAAAACATACATCATGGTCCAACAGAAATAGCATTTAACATTTCGTGGTCGAGCGCCTACACTGCCAAACGGTGAGAGAAGCGCAACAAAGCAAAGAGCATTAATGGAAAGGTGACAACTCTAGGAGTTTAACCGATCCTACTTCACCACGTCACTTCAGTAGCCTCAGTGCTAAGTATCTAATCCGCCCCCACCTGCAAGTAGCTAATCCGGACGCGGATTGGCTGTGTACCTCACACCAGCTATATAACAGCTGTATTGACGTCGACAAGTTGTGGGTCCCATCATGAGGTATGTGTTATATCCAAACCGTCCATCCATTTGGCGAGCTTGTATGTCCACCATTGAAACCCTTCAGTGAGCACCGTTGAAGCATTTTTATAGCCATAAAAGTTTTGTATCAAGTTATATTTTTGGTGTTTTCACTTCATCCAATTGGAAATGACCTTACAGACGGTTTGGATAACATATAAACATCAAGGTGAGCCTTATTTGAAGGTTTTGTTGCTACTAGTACTAAACCCTACATGACACACAGTAACAATCTCCCCACTAAGAGGAATTGAGGGCCTTATGAATAATGACATTTTAGTTTTCTATTAAATATTTTAGTTTATTTGAATTAAATATAATGATTTTATTTTCATTCAATAAAAAATAATTTCTTTATAATGTAAAACATTTTGAAATGAGAGATGGGGGCAAACGTGTCAAATTAACATATTTCAGACATTTAAGATGTTTGTTAACAAACATATTGTTTCAAATTCAGTACTTAATTTTCAAACTTCAGTCATAATTAGTAAACAAGTTTCTTGACTTCAGATTTCAGTTCAGGCTTCAGATTTCAGATTCGGTTTTAGGCTTCAGATTTAACAAACGGAGCCTTAGTTGCACAATGCATGAAGGGAAGTGAAAGTGCACTTGGGCAATAGGTAGAGCTGTACACGAGTCGAGTTAGCTCGGTCAGCTCGCTCGACTCAACTCGAAAAAGCTCAACTCGCCTCGGCTCAAAACTGAATTCGGCTTAAATCAAGCTGGTTTTTGGAGCTTGAAAACATTTCGAGCCGAGTTCGAGTTTGCCCGAGCTTGACCCGAACTCCAACTCAAATCGACTCGGATCAAATTGGCTCGGTGACTCGGTCATTTTGATCTTGATGTTGCTCGCCGAGTGTTTGATGAAATGCCTTAATGAAGTGTTATTTCTTAGACTGGCCTCATATCAAGGTATTCTCGAAATGAGTATTTGAATGAGGATTGAAGAAACAGATCGCCACTAAAAAAAAAAAAACTTTACATTGTAGGACTACCCTTATATCTTGATCTTGATGGTGCTCACCGAGTATTTGATAAAATACCTGCAAAGTACTCTTACTGATTTGCATTCAAAATGTCGGAGATTGAATATGCAATATATGTGTTTGAGAAAATGTCATACGGGCTCAAACTCGCCTGAGCTACTGACCGAACCAAGACGAACTGGCTAGTCAGGCTCGAGGACCAAACCAAGCCGAGCCAAGTTCGAGCTAGGGTTGGCTGCTGGCCGAGCCAAGTCGAGCTGTGCCAAGCTCGACTCAATTCAACTCGTGTATAGCTCTAGCGAGAGGGTAGGGATGTCTGCTTCAGAAATGTTAGCAAGTGTAAAAAGAGTAGACAACGAAAGTGGAAGAGCAAGTTCAATGGCATAGCATCACCTTGATAGAAGGTTCTTGAAACCAGAGGCAAATAGTGAATTTACATGGAATTCCCACATCCATCATCCGACTCCACGTGTCCTTGGTGTGATTACAAGAAAGGTCAAGAAAGTTTCATCCATCACCCAATATGAAATCAGCAGCCTGGATTATATAACATCTTCCCAACCTCTTCACTACCACTTGCATTGCCATTTATTCACATCATACAATAGTGCAATCCCTGACTTCATATCCTACACTGCCACTGCCCCTGCCCCTGCCCCTGCCTACCCCCCATTCGTCTTGTCCAGCCCTGCTGCATTTATGTGAATCTATCTTCAGAGCAGTTAGATCCATACAGATGTATGGCTATTTATTGAGAGGAGGAACTACGAAAGGAAGCTATTAAAGCATAAACAGCTCCTAACTTCTTAGCAAGTATAGTATGATAAGCCCATTTCTGGAAACCAAACAGGCAACTATTCTGCAGTATCAAATTGATAAGTCTTTGAATCTTCACAATAACCTAAAAAGGGTATTTTCTTTGTCATCTGCTCATCTTCTCCTTTGTAACGATGTCAAGACATAAGCTTTGCAAGTGAATGTTTCTAAATCCGCGACCCTTCCTCTTCTTCTTCTTCTTTTCGGCTACACTAAATAATTTATTTATTTAATGTCAAGTCAGGTAACCTAGAGACTTGTTTGAGTCTTCAAGTTGACCTGACCCAGCTAGACTTCAAGTTGCTGAGTTTTCAGGTTTTTGAGCTATGATTTCTGGCCACCCATGCTTCTTCTGGTGTTATTCAGCTTTGAATCCCCTAATGAAGATGCAGCCCAAAGAATCTGTCAGTTTGCTTGCTACTCACCAAGATCTTTGTATAGCAGCTCTTTTTTTCTTTTTCTTTTGAATGATTCTTCACCTAAAAAACCTAATAATTCCCGTAAGGCAGCTAGGGTCCATCCAAAAACCAATCAAATTGACTGAAACTTTTGGTTAGACATAATTTTGATGTTAGCTGGGTTAACTAGGGCCTCCCAATTGTTGTACATGCCCACACATTAGTTGCCTCTCACTCAACATACTTTCTAGCCAAGTCTATTGACTCTCACCCCATTGGATATGTGTTTCAAATATACAGTACCTCACAAGTCTCTTGTATTTTACTTAAATGTGCATACATGTCTCCTCCACAAAGTACATGTACAATCATAATAATATATAAATATATACACCAAAAGATACATCCATTCATAATGACAAATATACATTCACCAAAGGATGCATGGATATGTTCAGTATATTACTTCCATTCATGTATATGTGACTCTTCACCAAAGGTCACCTAAAGCCTATACATACCCAACCTTAGCCCATTTAGATAGTATGGAAAATCTTCTCTTCTCATTCTCTCCTTGAGAATTCCTCTTGTTTTTTTAGTAAGATTAAAAAGATGAAAGTATATCTTCTTAGTAGTGCAAACCAACAATAGACCCTATTCTAGTACTACTCTGCAAGGTTTTGGGCTACGCAAGAACTCTATTGCATCATTGGGAGGCGTGAACAATCTCAAGAAGCGGGACTGCAACGTGACCCGAATTTCTTCAAGTGGACCATCCACTGAACAACAAAGATAACACAGGCTTCGAGTTATTTGATACATATGCATGCGCATACACTATACCGTTCGACCACAGGTCCCGCTAGGAGAGAACAGGCTGGTCCACTCACCAGGTTGGACTGAGAGAAGCTGAAATGATCTAGCTATTGGCTCTATTCAGGAAATTGATGTTAGAGAGGAAGCTGGCTAGATCTCTGAGGGGGACATGGCTTCCAAAGCTCAGTTAGCTTATGATTACCATGCCAGATTGAAAGAGGGATAAATTAAATGATGTCAGCTCTCTTGGGCCACTTGGTTAAAGGAGGGAGACCGCAATACCAAGTTCTACCATAATTTGGCAAATGCGAGGGCGCAACTAATTCTATTTCTTCCCTTTGTATTGATGATGAGATTGTGACTGAAAAAAAAAACAATCCATCTGCCAAGTTCTTGTGGAATTTTACTCTTAAGTTATTGACCTCTGAACAACTGGCCCGTCCTTGTATCGATCGCTTGTCTTTCTGAACCATCTCGGATGAGGATGTTTTGGCTTCAGAAAATTTTGTGGATATAGAAGAAGTTAAAGAAGCAGTTTGGGGGTAAGGAACGACAAAAGTTCCTAGTCCAAACGGTTTCCCTATTGCCTTCTTTCAATTGTTTTGGGATTTATTGAAGGACTTGTTTTCTTTTATTCTGGATTTCTTTGAACACAATCGTCTGGCCACTAAATTGGGGAGCAGCTTCTTAGCCCTTATCCTTGAATTGGAAGGAGCCTAGAACTTAAAAGATTTTCGTCAAATTCGTCTTCCTTGGAAGCCCATGTAAAATCATATCCAAAATCTTGAGCCAAAGGCCAAGGATGGCCATCCCCAATGTCATATCCCCCCTCCAGTTTGCTTTTGTGGAAGGAAGACAATTTCTGGATTGTGTGCCATAAGCCAATGAATGTTTGGATTTTTGTGCTTGTGCAAGGAAATCGGGGATTCTTCGTAAGCTGGATCTTGAAAAAGCTTATGACCACGTAGATTGGTCCTTTCTGGACTATATGTTGCAAAGGATGGGATTTGACTTCAAATAGAGGGCTTGGATTAGAATATGCATTTATTCTCCTAAATATTTGGTCCTCATAAACGGTTCTCTGTTTGGTTATTTTAGAGCTTCCAGGGGCCTTTGACAAAGCGATCCGTTGTTCTCCTTCCTCTTTGTTATCGTAACTGAAGCTCTAAGTGGTATATTGTCCAGCGGACAGGACGAGGGCCTTATAGAGGTTTTCCCCGTTGAAAAGCTTCCATTTTCCTGTTATTCATCTCCAGTTTGCAGATGATGCACTTCTTTTTTGTGAGGCTGATGATAATATGGTTAATTTTTTGGGAATGATTATTTGTTGGTTCAAGGTTGTTTCAGGCTTGAAAGTCAATCTCTCTTAAAGTGAGATTTTGGGGATTAATCTAACTCCTGAAGTAACTGAATCTCTAGCCATTTCTTTTGGTTCTCTTCCCACTTTGTATCTCGACTTGCCTATGTGCATAGGTAAACCTCCTTTATCTTTGTGGGATAAGATCCTAGAAAGATTGGAGAGAGCTCTCGAACTGGAAACTTGCTGTCGCTAGTAAGCAGATTGAACTTGATAAAGGCTTCTCTCTTTAACCTGCCCACCTACTTTCTCTCCCTTTTCCAATGTCTGAAGTCTGTTAAGATTGACAAACTTCGAAGGCACTTCTTGTGGCAAGGAGGTGTAGTTAGTAAATTCCCTCTTCTCAAATGGAGTGAGGTTTGCACCCCCTACAATGAAGGGGGAGCAAATATTAGGAATCTTATGGTTATGAACGAAGCCCTCCTTGGTAGATGGATTTGGAGATTTGGCACATAGAGAGATAGCCTGTGGAGACAGATTGTTGCTGTGAAATATGGCCTATCCCCTCAAGGATGGTGGGATTAAAGACTCATCCCTCGATCATGCTTCCTCCATTTGGAAAGGTATAGCAAGGATGGCCCCGATGGTGTTTGAAAGGGTCTCTTTCTCCCTTGGAAATGGCATGAGAATTAAATTTTGGTTGGATACTTGGTGTGGAGCTTCCACCCTGGCTGATTCCTTTCCGGCTCTCTTTGCCATTAGTCCAAACCCAAACATATCGATGAAGGAATACTGTGGAGGATGAGAGCGGAGGGGTGTGGATTCCCCCTTTTAGAAGGAACCTGTCTGATGCAAAAATTCAGGATCTTATTCAGCTTCTTGCTCGCTTGCAGGCCTTCGCTCCCTCCCCAAATTGAGAAGATGTCATCCTATGGTCGCTCTTCAGCCTTGTTCTCTGTTAGATCACTGTATAGATCCCTTTCAACTCCGGAGGTCTCTTCTACTTCCTGCCACACAGGTCCGTTGTGGTCCTATGGGGTGCTTTGAAGGTCGCAGCTTTTGGGTGGTTGGTGGGCCGGAACAGAGTTTTGACGGTTGACAATTTGAGAAAAGGGGGATTCAAGTAGAGAAATCGTAGATCACCTCTTTATCCACTACCCTTTCTCTTCCAACATCTAGTGGAGCATCCTTTGCGTGGCTGGAGTATCCTGGGCAATGCCAAACTCTGTTGGCATGGGGAGCCTGGAGGAGGCCTAGGAAAAAGCAAACGGAGGACCCTCCTGCTGGCTATTCTTTGGGTTGTTTGGGCTGAAAGAAACAATTGTTGTTTCCGGAATCTGAATGTTTTTTGGCAGGGGTTTTTTCGAGGGTGCTGGTTTTTTTTTTTTAGACGTTGGGCTCTGTAGTGAAGATCTCTTTCGGGGCTTTCTGCCAGTTGTGGTATTGGTTTCCCTATCATTTTCCTTTTTCTTGGCTTTCTGGTTAGTTTTTGTTTTCTTTTTTTACTTTTGTTTTTTTTTCTCAGATCCTTGTAGTTTTTCAGCAATAAAATCTCATCTTTCAAAAAGAAAAAGAAAAAAAAAAAAAAAAAAAAAAACATGTATGTCGATCATTCAACAAAAAAAAAAGGATTTGGGTTGTTGGGCCTCACCCCTTACATACCAGTAGAATGTGATCCCAACAAATGGATCCCTAAGGAAAAGTTGGAAACATGTAAAGGCATAGTTCAAAAACCTGAAGGCTCGACTCAAGTTCAGCCGAGTTGGGTTGACTCAAAGACTCAACACGATTTGACTCAATATTTAATCATTATAATTTGAAAATATTAGGAACCTTAATAGAGATTTAAACTAATTAAACATGGTATAAGTAATATAGAACATTAGATGGGCTGTCAAGAACGTAGAGGAGGTAAGATGGGCAGTTGGTCAGATCTAGTATGGATCGTACATGGACGATAGTAACCAACTTTTAGTTCACTAGTTAAGGTTGTGTCCTTGCTAGGTTGAGGTTGGGGGTTTGAATCTCACCCTATATATATATATATATATATATGTTTGAGTCACGCCGAGTCATGTCAAGTTTCCCAGTGATTGGTTCAGAATATCATGATGTTGAGTTGACTCGGTCGAGTTTTGAGTCGAGTCGGCAAGTTTTAGATTTATGCATAAAGGTATCGTGATTATCAAAAAAGTGGACCAGACATGCGGTCAAAAAGGACGATCATCTCATGATTGAGTTTGGCACTTGATACAGATTCCAATTAATTGGGTAGATTCCTTTAAGTGGCCTTATCGGGGGCAATCTAACTTAATCCAAACGACCTTCTCATGCCAGACGTGCAGCATCAGTGAATTCTCATAAATTTCACAGACATTTCTATTGCATATGGTAGATTCTAAAATTCAGGTATTGGGTTGGATCCCTGCAGGCAGCAATCAGAAAGTTCAAGCCACTTATCTGAAGAGGCCTTAAAAAACAGAACCAAGGAATCAAGCTTGTTGAGATGTCGTCCAGAGGAAATAGTTCAGTCAGTCATGCTAGGCCTAGCTCATTCAATTGAGAAATGTTGAGGTGAATCATCAATCAAACAAAGAAAGGGAATCCCATTTGCGCTTCTATCAATCAACCCCCATAGACATGCCCCTTAACCAATATGATGAGCCTGCCAGGATCTAGAGTGTTTCTTCATGGGATTTATCAGCAACGAAAAATACAAAGATTTTGTTTTACATTTCAATTCAAAATGAGAACTCGAGACGAGGGAGGGGGTAAATGTAAAGCTAGAGCTATGGAGGGAAGCTTTAGAATCTAAATGTTTTGCAAATCAGTTGGACTAAACGTATATTAATGCAATTTTGGTGTCAATTGGAGTGGAAATGAGAAATTAGTTAAGATTGCCAAGCAAGCACCCACGATGTCCATCTTCAAAACCTTGGGTCAATAATTCATGTGAGCAGAGAGATTAAGAAGGATGTTGCTCAAAGAATTAGAGTTGGATGGATGAAGTGGAGACGTGCCACTGGAGTTTTATGTGATCACCACATGCGAATCAAACTAAAGGAGAGATTTTATAGGATGACGATAAGAGCAGCCATGCTTTTTGGGACAGAATGTTGGGTATTCAAGGAAGAACATGTCCATATGATGATTATAGCTCAAATGAGATTTTTTAATATACATATATGGATGAGTGGCAATGAAATGAGGATGTTGGGATGGATGAGTGGCACGGCAAGGAAGAATAGAATTGGAAATGAATGCATAATTTAGGAATAGCACCCATCAATAGGAAGATGAGGGAAAGTAGACTTGGATGATTTGGCCATGTGCAATAGAAACCAAAACCAGCATCGGTTAGGAGTGGGTTGGTTTAAGTTGAAAGCTCTAAAAAGGCAAGGGGAAGGCCCAAAAGCTTGTTCCCTCCTCCCTCTCTTCATACCTCATATCTCTTAGCTCTTTTTTTATGGATATCATTGGAGGAGAAACAAAGCATTGATTAAGGAGCTGAGAAGGAGATGAGTAACCAGCCGAAACTTATCCCAATCCATTAAACATTAGCAAAGTTAATCCCTAGAATCGCTTTTTTCTCCCTCCCTCTCACATTGTAGGAGAAACAAAGCATTGATTAGATGTAAACATTAGCAAAGTTTCCCTAGAATCACGTTTCCCCCCATTTTCACCTCCAACGTCCATGTCCTCCCTCCAGCCGTCACATTGTAGGAGAAACAAAGCGTTGATTAAGGAGCTAAGTTATGGTTTTAGTTGTTGTTTTATAGCATTGTTGCTGATTCATGGAACCATCGGAAATTGAATTGTGAAAGATGGAAAAAAAATAAAATTAAACCTTAATTGAATTGTGACATGTTGAAAGAAATTGAGCCTTAATTGGTAGGCAATCATCCATTCTTAATTAGGTTAAGATTTCTTTTCAATCTTACTGCATCAGGACTCTAGATCGCAAATGGTGCAGAAGCCGGATCAAGCAATCTAGGCTGAGAAATGATGGGATGCTTAGCCATCTTGGTAACATTTGCAGTTTACACTTGAATCAGTCATGAATGTAGCAGAGTTTGTGAGGAACTACTCTGGATGCAGATATGACTTCCTGGAAATTGTTTCTTTCATCTTTGTTGGGGTCCGCTATTCTCTTTGCATGTCTTTGCCTTTTCTGTCATGGTGTTTAACTTCCAAAGAAGATAAGAAGTGTCTGCACTGAGATTTCAGGCCCCTCACCAGCTTCTTGCTCAAAACATTAAGAGTTGCAGCAGCATGCACATCAAATTACTATACCAAGGACGAAAGGTTTCTCAGATTAGCTGCCTGTACCATGTATATTAGATATTTGTGTGATTGAGTGATCTTTTAGTAACACATATGGTTGTTTCACATTTCATCAGCGCATTCAAGGGTTGGACTTGAATTTTAATAAAAATACTGTAGAAAAGAACAACCAGAGTACATCTGACACCATTCATCACTTAGAAACAATTCACAAGGACATCTACTTTGCATTGAAGGAGACTTTAACTTTATTTTCTCTATATGCATGAGAAATTGGTTCAGTTTATTGATGTTGAAAAGAGTTTTTTTTTTTTTCATCAGAAAAGCTCCCTCCAAACAGAATACTCTCATCCAGCACAAAACTAGAATTCCAAGAAAACCCCTTCCCTCAGGCTTACCTTGGGGCACCTTTGTACATAGAGAAAACTAAATGAGTGGGTTTCTCAGTCTTGATAATGAAAAATTCAAGGGAAGTAAATTGAAGCACCTTTCAATGGACAAAAGGATCATCCTCATCAATGATCAAACATGTTATATCAAGTATGTCAATTCGCATTTTTTTTTTTTTTTCAGTTGCTACAATCCCTAAATATTTGGCAGCAGAAATGAAAAGATCATTCTCCAATCGATTTCCTTCCAAGCGGTGCAGATAATGGTAGCAAAAACCACTTGATTTCATCATCAATCACCTTTCATCCGAAGCACTGAGGCTCAATTTGTCCTCCAGTGAAACCTATCTCCATAGGTTTCCAAGGTAAGACGGAATACATTAGATTATATATATAATGTACGTATGTATATTATGTATGTATGTATGTCAAACACAAAGGGACTGCCTTCTCCTCATATAGCTCACCAAGCCCTTCAAGCAGTTTGTTGACTTTCTACCTGTGAACTAGCCATTTAAAGGATACCTGGCCCTTCCAGATACCAACAATATCAGCTTCAAAATGGAGAAGAATGGCAGGTAGAGTTGCAGAAGGTGATCGGCCTTGCAGTCTCCCTCATCACTCTACTATGGAAGTCCAAGATGTTGTAAGCTATACCATCCGGAGAAAGAATGAGAAAATATAGCAGGTTTCTAATGTTGGGCATTTTGCTTGAGTGGGGTGGCCTATGGGATGCAGGGGCACACTCGGGGTGGGCTGCCCGTGAGGCGGGCACCACCCGTGTGAGGTGGGTGGCTCGTTTGAAGCGGAACCCATGTGATGTGGGGCCCACAAGGAGGGTTTGGTTGAGAACCTAACCCATGAGATGTGGAGCCTGGGCCATGAGATAAAGGGATTGATTTGCCACGCTCTATCAATTCAAGCTCTTAGATCAAGTGATTAGTTATTCGGCATCAAAGTGGTATCAAAGTGGGAGGTCTCGTGTTTGAGACTCCTCACCAAAGGTGATTAATGCAAGGACATACTCAGGGTGGGCAGCCCGTATGATGCAGGCACCTCGTGTTAGAGCAAGCGGTTAGTTGTCCTGCATCAGTTTCCTTCTCAAGGGTCACACTAGTCAACCACAAGGGCATGCCGAAATGTTTTAAGGTATAAGGCGACATTTAACCACCCTCAAGGGCATGCCAAAATGTTTTAAGGTATAAGGCGGTATTTAACCACCCTCCCTTTTTGTCTACAAGTGTTCATCACACTCATCCACTTTAGATAAGATAGTAATGGCAGGAGTTCACAAATGAAAAACAGGGTTTTACTCGGGCTGTAATAGGATAGGATCCTCAGATGCACGAGTATTTCATTTTTGGGGCAATATGAGTGTGGTATATAACTTGGGGGTCTTCGTAGGGTGAGAATTGTATATTTGGGCAGATGAAGCCTCTCAGTAAGTGGTATTAAGCAGCTCTGGCAGAACCAATGACCAACCATACTCAATATCTGGGTACTACGGGTAATAGGGTAATGCCAATGCAACCATCTCATTGCCATGCCCGGGGAGGAAGTATCAAAATGTTGGGATTTGGCTTTGGTGGATTGACAACTATATATAGATCAGAGAAGTGTTTGACAATCAGGATTCATAGTCAACTTTCCAGTTTCACTTATCTTTATCATGCGCCAAATTAAGAAGGCTATTTGAGTTCAAAGATTGCACTAGCAACTACCACATTGTCAGTGTCAATAGATATCAGGATCAAGAATATTACAGCTATTTCTTTATTTTTTCTAAAAATGACAAATGGGACTAAGCAATAAAATTGGGTACTGATTTACCACACATTTTTCATGAATCTGTTACTTCAACAATGAAAGAAAAGACGCCCCCAAAAAAAACTTGCTTCGAGTCCATATATATGAGAGGTATCATACGATATACATGGGTTTTCAGTTCAGGTAAGTAGGAACAATAATTCCATAATTCAGAGCATACGTTTGTTATGTCCCACCATGGATAGACATTGCGTCAAAATTCTCCAAGATTGGAAGATCCAAGCAACAAACTCGGGACTTTTATCAGTTGAATGCAAACTATTGTTGTGTTTCTATTCTTACTATCTGTACGCTACTGATCAAAAGGTTAAATTGTCCTATCAGATTTCATAACCTGCAAATCAATGGTAACTGGATTACCGGACCATTGGACCAACTTATCAGATTTCATAACCTGCAAATGCTATGCAATGTAACAGGTCCCATTTAGTATAATTTCTCTGTATCCAAGTATGCTATAAATATCAAAAGGAACCACACCATCACATCAAGCAATTAGAGAACCAATACAAGCAAAAAAACTAACTAACGACGAGAATTAACTCATATAACAAAAAATACCAAAGGTTGAATTTGCGCTAATGCTGGGCATAAAGATTCATTACACTGCAATTTAGCCTCTTTAACAATTGAAAAAAAAAAATACAGGAAAATGACTCAGTAGTAGAATTCATACACTGGAATACTTACCCGACACTTTCAATGGTTGATTCTCATCCAATGACTCGCAGTCCCCATCTTCACCGTCCACTTGCTTTGAAACTGCCGATACATCCCGTGATGGTGGGCCACCTCCGCCACCACTAACAGATTGCTGATAAAGAACTCCCCCCACAATCGTAAACAACAGGCACACCAATCCAAATGGGCTCGCATGCTTATCCCAAATCAACACATTGATCACAACAGTAAGAAACTTATTAACCACCCCAGTCACTGTAAATGCCGTGGCAGATATCGCCTTGCGGGCCGCAAACCCAAAGAAGCTGATAAGCAACCCAAAAACGCATGACAGTGCCACTGCCACAAACGTGGCCGGGTCCACCCAATTCCCAGAGTTTGATCCAATGGCTGAGAACACATCAGCATACTCCCCAGTCAGAACCCAAAACAGCGGCGCCATCATCAACGACAGCAGATTGTTGTAGAATACAAAGCCCCACGTATTCAACCCAAGATTCGTGACCATGTGTTTGATGTAGACCATCTCGCTCGTGATTGTGACAAGATATGCCAGAGCCCATGAGTATGCAGTGACGGTGAATGCCGAATCCGTGGCAACGTACCCAACCGCCCCGCCGAGGATGATCACTAGCGAGATGAAGGTGAGCTTCGACGGGCACGGCTGCCGTCGGAACGTAGTGTCCGCGACGGCCACCAGGAGCGGAGTCAGCGACCGGAAGACGATGAAGGTATCCACGTTGGCGTGGCGGAGGAGGTTGGTGTTAGTGAAGATGGCGAGGTAGAAGACGGTAGCGGCCGGGAGGAATTTCTTTGCCGTCTCGAAGGTGAAGGGATCGTGGTAGAGGAATCCAAGCCTGCCGAAGATCCAAACGCCGGCAGCCGAAGTTAGGTATTGCAGTGCGGTGAGGAGGCTCGGGAAGTTGAATTTGGTGATGGCGAATTTGTTGATGACTGCAAGGAGGCTCGAGCAGAGGGCGTAGCCCACAACGAGGCTCGTTGTGGTGTAGTATTGCTTGGAAGACATTGTGGGTGACTATAGTGGAAGATCCGTTGTGGGCGTTTTGAGAAATGGGGGTTTTATTTACGAGTTTGCCATTGGAAAGGATGAGGGATTGTGGGAGGAGTTTGGTTTCTTTGTCTCGAGTTCTTGGATCTGATGGATTTTGGGGGGAATGTGACGAGGAATGGACGGCTGAGATTCGGTGGGGGTTCTGAAAGGAGGGAAGAGAGGATGTTAGAACACGCCCTGGAGAGAGAGAGAGAGAGAGAGAGAGAGAGAGAGAGATCTTGGAATATAGAGCGTTTACTCGGTGACTGGGTCTGTCAGCGCGGGGCGTCGGTGGTTTGGAAGCGGATTAGGTGAGACCCCGGACTCACACTAGACAGTGTGATCCTTACCGTGGGGCCCACTTTAATGTATGTAATAGGAATCCACGCCGTCCATCTATTTTTACGATTTATTTCAGGAAATTATACCAAAAATTAAGTAGATCAAATTATCAGATGGATCATACCATAAGAAAGAGTGGTGATTTGTTATTAATGGGCCATAAAAGTTTTGGATCAAGATGATATTTGCTTTTTCCCTTCATCCATGTCTACGTGACATTATCAACAGATTGGATTTCAAATAAACATTACTAAAACATTAAGGTGCGCCGTAAGAAGCTTTTAATGGTAGGAAATTCAATCAAAACTGTTTCCTATGGTATGGTCCACCTGATAATTGGATTTAGTTTATTATTTGAATAAAATAAGAAAATGATATGGAAAAACGGATTGACGGTGTGGATATAAAATAAATATATCAAGGTGGGCCCCACGGTAAGGGCCGCACCGTCTTCGGTGAGGCCGGGGCCTTACCTGATCCGGTTTCCGTGGTCTTGGCCTTGACAAAATGCAAGCGGGGACGCGGATTGCCTGGGCTCCGGCCACATGAAGTTCCTGGACGGAAGCTATGTGGGGCCAACGGAGATTCCCGTGACAAATCCACTCCGTCCATCGGTTTTGAAAAACCACACTAGGGCAGGAGTATAAGAATCAGGCAGATCCAATTTAATTCCATATGAACAGTCTCTAGATGATGAGATAGAATGGAACAATAGTTTGGATTCTCCCACGATGGACCTTATCTATCATATCTTAAAACACTTCTATAAATGTGGCTTTATCCTAAGTCTCCAGCATACAGGCACTATCAAACTATCATTTTTGTCATAATTAAACCCTTATTCCAATTAATTAGAGTCCACCGTGAGAATACTTCAAGGGCCATTATTACAGTCAGACCACAGGTCTTGGTGGGGTTTCAATGGATCCCTGATTATGGGGCCCACTGTGATGTATGTTCCTTGCATCCACACCATCCATCCGTTTTGATGGCTCTAGGCCATGGTGTCAAAAGAGAAGGGGATCCAAATCTCACTTCCATAACGGTGGTGATTGAATACCTGCTGTAAAAAATAAAATAAATAAATAAAATCAGGCCACCAAAATGCTTATTTGCCACCCTATTTGTTAATAAGGTCACAGAGACGACCTGGATGAAGGGACCACACAAATATTAGCTTGTTCCAAAACTTTGGGCCAACAAGAAGTTTTTAACAGTCATTCGACCCTATTTCCTGTGGTGTGATCCACTTATGGGATAATGCCCTAAAATGATTGGTCAAAACAGATGGAAAGTATGATGTAAGGCACATACATCATGGTGGGCCCACAGTCAAGGAACCACCTAAAAATGGAATTGAGTAAAAGCTCACTGAGTAAACTCTGTGTTGGCCCACGGTGAATGTACACCGTAGATCTAATTTTTCCAGCTAATCGGAGGGGTTGAGCTCAAAATGGAAGCATATCCAAAGCTCAAGTAGACCCACTACAAAAAAAAATAAACAGCCGAATAATGATTTCCACAGTTGAAACTTTGCCAGGGCCTACAGTGGTGTTTATTTGTCATCCACCTGTTTATAAGATCACAAGGAACTGGATTAAGGCAAAACACAAATATCAGCTTGATCCAAAACTTATGTGATCTCCAAGAAAAATTTCAATGGTAGAGGTCCGATTTACACTGTTTCGTGTGGGGTTGTCCACTTGAGCTTTGGACGTGCTTCATTTTTTGGCGTAATAAAATTATCAGAAAAAATGCATGGACGGAGTGGATAAAATAAATAAATCGTGGTAGACCAATAGTGTTTACTCAGTACTCTTAGCGTACTCAGTACGCAATCCACTTTCATCAACCTAAGCCACCCCCATAGATCATCAGTACAATTGATGATGTTTCGTTTTCCTTTTTACACCGATCCAATGGTACGGATTCTCGATCATGGCCCCACTCATCATAATTCAAAACGCGTGTGTACCGTACAATGATGCAGCCCACGTATATCACAAATTACTCCCTCACCCGACCCGAGCCTCCCGCGCACGTGCGCGAACGCGATCACACGTGTTTATGATTGATGAGGTTCTTCTTCTCCGTTTTCCACCGCCACCGATCCGCAGCGAACTGCTCTCTCTCTCTCTCTCTCTCTCTCTCAGGTCGGATCTTTCTTCAATCGAGAAACCCTAAAATCCCTTTCCAATTCCCCTCAGATTCTCACATTTTCTGAGAAAACAGCAAGTAAGAAAACCGAATTCTCTCTCTGTCTCTCTCAATCAACGACGAATCAGTGTCTGGATCGACGGTGATGGCGGAATCGAGCTCGTGGTCACGTGCACTTGTGCAGATCTCACCGTACACATTCGCCGCCATTGGAATCGCCATCTCTATCGGCGTTTCCGTCTTAGGCGCCGCTTGGTATCAATGAATTCTCCTTCTTTTAGCAAATTTCAATTTTCTCCACCCTTTTCCCAAATTTTCAGTAATTTTTCTAAAGTTTGATTTTTTGTGTGTGTAAATGTGAATTCTGTTTCTATTAGGGGAATATACATAACTGGAAGCAGCTTGATTGGAGCAGCGGTCAAAGCTCCTCGTATCACTTCTAAGAATCTCATTAGGTATGCATTACTGTCTTCAATTAGAAATGTACACTTTGATTTTATTTTATTTTATTTTATTTTTAAGATTATATGTTATGTGCAATGATTTTGGGACTTGACGAGACCTGTGCGACTCGGGCTAGTTGACTCAGACTTTATTGGCCCCGATTTGATTCGACAGCAGAAGTCACCTGGATGAGTTGGGTTGATTCACTCCCACTCGATCTAGTCGTGACTCGGCCTGAGACAGGACGAGTCGAGACCGGATGAGTTGGTCTGAGTTGCCAAGTCTTAATTCCACGGTTATGCTAGTTTTCTAGATGATTCGGATCATCTTTGAATCGTTATGTCCATCAACAAAGCTTGATAGAATCCGGTAGTCCTGGCCATTCTTTAGGTGGACCCCACCGTGGATGGGCCATGGCCTGGAAATCTCACCAGTTGCATAGTCATAACCTTCCAATCGTTGACATTTAAATCATGGTATAAGAAATTTTCACCAGCAGTGGATGCATGCAATGAAAAAATTCTTGGGTTTATGTGAATTTTGTATAGTGGCTCACATAAAGCATTGCCCATTAGATAGGATTGAGCTCAGTGTGTTGGATTGATTACCTCATTGATGAAGTTTTTGGTTCATGTCATTTTATGATTGTGGCTCATCCATGCAAATCCCATGAGATGAACACGGCAAATATCTTGACCACAGCTATGTATCAGATTTCATGGTGCACATGATAAGTAGAACCGTGCACATTGTACAGCATGGATAAACCCAATAATTTATACCTCTGCCTGTTAAAAGTTGAAGCTCGTCTGTGTAACATAGGGTACAACTTGGGCAGGGTGGGTCAGGTTGAGGTTCAACCCGAGCCTGACCCAACCTCAAGAGGACCCAAACTGCAAACCTGACCCAACCCAAAATTTCAACACAAGGTTCCCAACCCGAACCAACCCCAATTCCGTCCATACCCAACCCTAAACCAACCCAACCCAACCTGACCCCAAATACACATGATTATTCACAAGTCACAACCTGACCTAAGCTGACCCAAATTTGCTCAACACGAACCTAACCCAATTTCAAATCTGGTTGGAGTTTTCTGACCCTAACCCGACCCAAGGTCCCTGAAAACCTGACTAAACCCAATACGAACTCAGGTTGAGTTGGTCGGGTTCAGGTTGACTAGCAGCCCAGTGTAACTTCCTATTGAAATGTCGCTCTGATTACTGATTTCCTTATAACGTGGTTTTTTATCATTATATAAATATTCTATCAGAATTTCAAACCTCAAAGTGTTACTTGGTTTGGATTCTCTGTTTTGATTTCACTGCATGGTTGTGATTCCTTCATGCGCCACCATAAATTTGGATCCCATGACCTTTTAGATGTATTTTTCTACACCATGAGGTCGGTTGGTTCCTCTGAAAATGAAGAAGTAAAGTCTGGTAAGATATGGGAACCTGATGAATGCATTCATCAATATAATTTATTTATCTGATAGTGCTGTTGTGTTAATGTCAGTTATTGTAGTGTAAAAATGTAGAAAGATTTTAAAAACAGTCACTTAGGTCCTTCATTAAATATGAATTGAGATCAACAAACTTAGCTAAACTTTTACATTCATGCACTCCACCCTTTTTTTAGCAGGCTGGGCATACTCTTCTCATGAGTTCATGATAGTGTGGTGCATAGTCCATGAACTACGGTCACGAAAAGCTATTTTGGATTGCTTGAGTTCATTTAGAGCCCCCTTTGTGAATTCATCTTCTTTTATTTATGTACATATTCATCTATATTCTTCTATCATCTACCTACAGGCAAGATTGTAAATTGTATACTCGATCATTTAATGACAAAGGAATGAGTTGCATTGCTTCTTGTATTCCCTTTTACCATTTAAGCATCCCCAAACATGCATAACTATGTGGAAGGGCTTTTTTGCCATATTACTTTCTTGAACTTACATGCATGATGAGCAGGTCGCCTTGAAGATGAATTCATGAAAGAGTTCTTTTCATTCAATCAATCTAAATATCCCCAAACATGCATACTATGTAGAAGGGCTTTTTCTTTTTGCCATATTACTTTCTTGAGCTTATATGCAAGATGAGCAGGTCGCCTTGAAGATACATGCATATAGAGTTCTTTGCCATGTAGAAGGGCTCTTTTTTTTGTTATTTGTTATTTGTTATCTGTCTTTTGTTTTTATTTTTTGTTTTTTTGCTGTTTGCCATATTACTTTCTTGAGCTTAGATGCCTGATGAACAGGTTGCCTCAAAGATACATGCATGGAAGAGTTCTTTTCATCCATTCAATCTAAAAACCACTTGTAGGACTGTCCAAGAAAAGAGTTGTCCATATGGTTACTGAGTTTGATTTTATAAATCCAAATATCTCTTTCTAAGATTGTGGGGTGTTTTCCATGATAGACTTCAACATGTTACTTTTCTAGGAAAGACAATGCATCAAAGGAAAAAATGGACCTTTACAAGGAAGGGAATGACGATCATGCCGTGAAATCTAGTTTCCGCAACTTCCAACCTAGAAAAGTAAGAATACAGTGCCATAGGAGAAAACCATCTTACGAATCCCCTCTAATAACCATCTTAAGAATCC
Organism: Magnolia officinalis; assembly: GCA_021015155.1. Taxonomy (NCBI): domain Eukaryota; kingdom Viridiplantae; phylum Streptophyta; class Magnoliopsida; order Magnoliales; family Magnoliaceae; genus Magnolia; species Magnolia officinalis. Next base: position 22,355,058 of record JAJHSJ010000001.1, on the reverse strand, counting down.
CCTCTGGTAAGTTGATCCTTAGTGCTTTTGCTAGCTATCCAACAAAGACATCCCCACCTCTTCTTCAACTGATCCCTTTGTATGAGTCATATAGCCAATTATCTAATAACTTTAAGGCATCCTTTAGTCTGGATTATAAGGGATGAAAACTAATAATCACTGCAAATTTTGGCGTATTAGGAGGGTAACCATATTTGTCATGGTAGAGTTTACAACACCCTAGCTATCAAGTTGCAAAATAGTACCATATCCTTGAAGTCTGGGAATATCCTACAATATCTAACTTAACTAACCACTGGGGAGACTACCAAATTCCCATGGCTTTGCTTACCGATTAATGCATGATAACTAACTCTTGCTACCAAGTAGTGGGTTGCCTTTAGAAATGCCCCTTCATCCTTCTCATACCGACATGACTATTTAGAATATTCTCCGCTTCTCATTGGAGGAATCAATAACCTTAATTGGTACATTGGGTCATTCCTTATGCCTTTTTAATAGGCAACAAGTTTTTATTACAAGCATGGCAAAGGCATATTATCAGTTAATGCAATGGATAGGATCATTCTTTGTCTTGACACTTTCTAAATGTTTACACAAAGTAGAAAAGCAATTAATCCCATATTCTAAACAAGCACCTTTGAGCAATAGATCTTTCCAAAAAAAAAAAGAAGCTTTAAGCAATAGTAATTCAGATAATCACTTAAATAGGGATTTGTTTGGCGTTGCTTCTAGGAAGTAAAAAAAAAAAAAAATGATCCACAACAAACAATTTTTTTTATTTTTTCTTTTCTTTTCTTTTCTTTTCTTTTCTTTTTTTCCTTTTGTTTTGGTGGTAGTGTGGTGAGCAATGAATTTATTTGATGTAGGCTGAGATTCATGGGCCAAGCCCAGGTTCATTAGGCCCAAGCCCAAGCCCCACAACTGGCCCCATCAATAAGAAGGCCCAAGCCTCTTAATTAGGCAGCTAGCTATGCATCAATCAACCAATTCTTCTTAAATTCATTCTTATCACTTGAGCATCTTTTTATTACTTTTCCATTTTTGTCATAAGTTGTTGATTGTCAATGACATTACGAACCTACCTTCTTTGTAGGTCTAAGGAGTTTATTTAAGGGTCTTAAATGAGCAGTCTTAACTCTTAAGACATCCTCGAATTGAATAAAATTTCTGGAATTTTCCTTTCTACTTTGTTTGTGGTTCTCATACTTAGATTGAAGGTTCCTACGCTTGAGCGGATCCTTCCCATCAGTTGGCTGCGCCAGTTTGGTTTTATCAGAGCAGGTTTGAATGGCTAAATTAAAGCTCCAGATCAACAACAATCTCAATATTATGTTTCCAGGTTCTTTAATCATAAAATTATGCATATTTTCCTTTATGCTCTTCATGTATCCCCCCCCCCCCCCCCCCCCAAAAAAAAAAAAAAATATATAATAATAAAAAATAAATAAATAAAAAAAATCACTTTTTCCATTTCTATTGCAAAGCCCAAACGTCTAATTGACAAAGGGAGACTACCAAAAATTTGGCAGCCATCTACACTTTAAAAATTCAACCCCTATTCTAGCCCATTAAAACCCCCCAAAAATCAGCCCTATTCAAGTCTATTAAAAGTCCTAAAAATCAACCATATTCCGCTCCAAATCCAACCCCTATTATGGCCTATTAAAAGCCCAAAAATTCAGTATATTAAAAGCCCTAAAAATCATCTATATTCTGGTCAAAGTCCACCCCCTATTACAGCCCATTAAAGGCCCAATAATAGCTTAGAATCTGGCCCCTATTACAGCCCATTAAAAGCCCAAAATCCAATCCCTATTCTGGCTCATTAAAAGCCCTAAAAATTAGCGTTATTCCAGCCCCAAATCCGGCCCCTATTGCAGCCCTTTAAAATCCCAAAATCAAACCCCTATTCCAGCCCAAAATTCTGCCCCTATTAAAAGCCATTAAAAGCCCAATAATAGCCCATAATTGACCCCATTAAAAGCCCTAAAAACTAGTCATATTCCAATTCAAATCCAGCCCCTATCCTAATTCATTAAAAGCCCAAAATCCAACCATTAACAATCCAAATACAACCCTTTTTCCAACCCATTAAAACCTAGAACCTCAGCCCATTAACAATCTTTTGTTCTAAACCAGAAACTACCCTATATTTTGTCCATTACTTCGTCGATGTCACTCTTTTAATACGATGTTTACCCGTAATGGTCACATCTATAGAGGGACGCTTACTGATCAAGGGCCAGACAATTGCATCATTGAGCTATTCACAAGAGCCGCTGTTGATCAATCGCGTGGAGAACAACATAGAGAGACACCTGATTCCATTAAAGATCCTGATGGTAACCTAAATCCATAACCAAGGTTCTAGCCATAACCTTTAGTGAATCAACATGGCATTGGTCCTTAACAGTTTGTTCATAACTTCATGCAATGGCTCTTTGCAGAGAGAGCCAATGATGCCTCGATAGAGACGCCTAAGAATGACGATATCACCAAGAAAGTACGAGTTGAAGTTCTAAACTTCACGGGTTGCCTTGATGCAAAGGTGTTTGTTGATTGGATTAGAACGCTTGAAGATTATTTTGCATGGTACAACATGGATGATGTCCAGTGAGTGACCTTCATCAAGGTCAAGCTAAAGGGCCTATCAAGAATTTGGTTATGAATCATTGACGACAACAATCTCATCATGGGTCGCTTTGCTATCACTAGGTAAACTAACATGAGAGAGAAGCTGAAGGGTAAGTATAATGCCTTTGGACTACATGGATACCCTCCTTCAGGAGTTGTTTACGTTCAAACAAGGAACTTCATTGGTGGATGATTACAGTGAGAAGTTCAATGAGCATTTTGTCTGTTGTAAGCTTGCAAAGACAAATCATGTAACAGCTAACTGCTATCAGACAGGGGGCTATCCCTAGAGATCCAGCATGAGATGGTCATGTATGATTTCGAGTCAGTCAACGATATTCATTGAAAGGCTCAACGAGTTGAATGGCAGCTATAGTAGCACTCTCCAACACTTTGGCTTTCTAGCCAGGGAAGCTTTTGTAAGAAAAGGTTTGAATCCACATCTTAGCCTGACTCCATCGCAGGGCTACCAACCACCGCCCTCCCCTTTTCAGTCATGCCCACATATGCAAACTCTTTTTGTAAGGCAACCACAACCTTTATAGGGCCCTCTGCTGTAGAATTCATACCAAAGGCAACCAGCGCTACAGGGACATGACGCCAGAGGACGAGTCTTAATCCTAATCTTCCTCTCAAGCGAGAATGGTGGGAGTGTTGACTGTTACCATTGCAGACAAGTAGGACACTTTTCTAATGAGTGTCTACAAGCTAAGAACCTCCATTACTACAACAATGAGGACCCCTACTACCTAGACGTTGATAAGTATTATGATGAGCACATTAAGATGTAATAACCCTACATAGAGCCTACATCACAGCCAGAGGACCTACCTGTTGAAAGTGTGGTCAATGTTGAGGTTGAAGGCCCCACTCTTATCATATGCTACCTCTTCACCACCACTGGAGAGGAAGAGGAAGACTAGTGACAAACCGCTATTTTTCGTACACTGGTAAAAATGCTAGGGTAAGTTATGTGACATGATCATCAATGATTATAGTGCAATGAACATTGTCCCCCAAGCGGTAAATTGATAAAGCTCAAATTGCTAATTGAAAAGCATCCAAAACTATATAAGGTTGTGTGGGTCGATGATATTGTCATTCCCCTAACTCGAAGGTGTTTGGTTCCCTCAAAATCGACATCTATGAGGACAACATTTGGTGTGACATAATTATGATGAATGCTACCCACATCCCTCTCGGTTGACCTTGACTTTTTTATAGAAAGGTACAAAGCGACAATGAGGCTAATACGTATACTTTTCTATAGCGGGGGCATCAGATTCACCTTCCCCATTGCAACCTATGTCACCTCTTTCATCTACGCCCCCATCGTCGACATTGGTTGTTGTCCTTAACTCCTGTGTTCTTAACATGTAGAAGCTTGAGGAAGAGAACAAGGAGAAATGTGTAATGTTTATTTAGTCATGAGAGTATGTTATTGATCAGGATGAGCTTATTCCCGATAAAGTTAAATCCATACTTCATGACTTTTAAGATTTGGTTCATAACGATTTGCACGAGGAGTTGTACCCGCTGCGGGATATTCGACTCGCCATAAATTTGGTTCTTGGACTGTCATTACCTAACTTACCGGTATATCGAATGAGTCCAACTAAGCACGTCGAGAAGCGCCAAATTGGAGAATCGCTAAAAAAGGGCCACATCCAAGAGAGCCTCGGGCCATGTATTGTGCTAGCCTTCCTTACCCTCAAGAAGGATGGGAATTGGTGTATGTGTGCAAACAGTCGAGTTATTAATAAAATCACAGTGAAGTACCACTTCGCCTTTCCTCGGCTTAATGATATGTTGGACTTGATGCTAGGTGTCGGCGTCTTCTTTATGATTGATCTTCACGGTGGATACCACTAGATCCCCATTCGATCTGGTGACGAATGGAAGACGGCATTTAAGATGAAGGACGGTTTGTACGAGTAGTTGGTTATTTTATTCGGTCTCACAAATGTGTCTAACACTTTCATCGCGTCATGTCCCAGTTGCTGCAGCCTTTTATTGGTAAGTTTGTCTGTCTACTTTGACGACATTCTTACCTACAATAAATTGAAGGAGCACCTCAATCACCCGAGTCTTATCTCTAAAGTCCTTATCTACAAGCACTTCTACATTAATATTTTTTTTTAAAAAAAAATGCACATCCATTAGTACATCCATGGCCTTCTTAGTGTACATTGTCTTATCACAAGATGTAGAGGTAGACTGCGCCAAGGTGAAAGTCATTGTTGATTGGCTGACACTTACCACTATCTCTAAAGTTCATGGTTTCTATGGCTTCACCACATTTTACAAATGTTTGTGTGGAACTTCAGCAACATAATGGCTCCGATGAAACAAATAGAGTTTCGATGGACAAGTGCAGCAATGAGAGCATTTAATAGAGTCAAATGTAAGATGACTAAAGCTCCAGTTCCGCACCTTCCAGACTTTGAGAATGTATTTGAGGTGTGTTACAATGCTTCTAACATCGCCATTTGGTGGGGTTCTTAGTCAGGAGAGTCACCCAATAACATTCTTTGGTGAGAAGCTCTCCAATGCGAAGCAACGATACTCCACTTATGACTTGGAGTTTTATGCCGTTGTTTAGACTCTACAACATTGGTGTCACTATTTGGTTGGCAAGGAATATGTCTTATACTCTTATCATGAAGCACTCAAGTATCTAAATTTTTAGCAGAAGAAGAGCGTTCGCTGTGTCAAGTGGACCGCTTACCTTCAAAAGTTCTCGTTTGTCATTCGTCACGAGGCTGGTAAGGACAATCAGGTTGTTGATGGATTGAGATGTTGTGCACATTTTTTGTCATCGATGTCTGTCACTGTTCTGAGATTCGAAGAGTTATGGCGTGTGTTAACAACAAGGATTTTTGATGTATTTATACAAACATTCTTAGTGGAGAGCATAAGAGATACCCACATTTCAACATTCATGATGGCTACTTGTTCCGGGGACACAACTTTGCCTATCCTGTACATCCATCCGCGAGTATGTTGTGAGGGAGTTACACGTCAGTGGGTGTAGTGGTCACTTGGGTTGTTATAAGACCCTACCTCTCATTGGAGATAGATACTTTGAGTTGTGTCTAAAATAAGATATTGCAAAGATCTACCAATTGTAGAGGGTTTTCCAGCTTGCTAATGGTCAAAAGAAAAATAGCGGATTGTATTAGCCACTATCGATACCACTTGCTTCGTGGGAAGATCTCAACATAGACTTCGTCCCAAGTTTGCCAAAGACCGCTCAAAAAGTTGATTTAGTATTTGTGGTAGTTGACTGATTTTCAAAGATGGCTCATTTCATACCATGTTCAGATACAACACTCCCTCATGATCGCTCAAGTATTTTTCAAGAGGTTGTTCATCTTCATGGGATTTCGAAGACAATTATATCAGATCGTGATACCAAATTCATGAGCTATTTTTAGAAGATTCTGGATGGCAATGGAGATCAAGCTTCAGTACTCTAGTGCCTACCGACCCCAGACTGATGGTTAGACATAAGTAGTTTACCGTACCTTGTACAAGTCATTACGGTATTTTGTGCATGATCATATAGCAACATGGGACCTAGTAATACCCATTGCCGAATTTGCATACAATAACTCAGTTGATAGGTCCACAGGGATGCCACCTTTTGTACCAATAATTGGTATACGATCGCTTTTTCCAATTGATTTGGTTCCTCTACCCATAGAGTCAAGATTAAGCGTAGAAGCTGATGACTTCATCTGCTATATGTAGTAGGTGCATGAAGAAGTCCGACACAATATCACCACAAGTAATAAAAGTTGTAAGCAACATGCATATGCAAGACGTTGTTTGGTTGAATTTGCAGAATGCGATATGTTTATGTCCCATATTCGTCTTTGATGGTTACCCCCCAATACCTTGAAAAAGCTCCATCCCCGTGATGCGAGACCATTCAAAATTATAAAAAAGATTAGTGCCAATATTTATGTTTTAGATCTCCCATCAGATTTACCTATCCATTTTACTTTCAATGTAGAAAATCTTTTCATCTATTATGGGCACCATATTAATGATGGTTCTAGCAATAAGTTATCACACTTCCGACCATTTTACCACCTATAGACACGATTGTTGATGTTCTCGACAATTAGATCATCTCCATTCGCCAAGGTGGTTACCATACGTTTTTTATCCATTGGCAAGCATGATCTCTCTCCGATGCTACAGGGGATAGCATTGCTGCCCTGGGGATAGCATTGCTTAAATCACCTCAGACAATTAGACTGAATAAGAAAAATCCATTTCGTGGGTCTCTAATTCGCTGGTCTTGAAAGGGCCATCATCATGTCCAAACCTACATTAGACTGGTATAATAAAAAGGTGAGAATTAGGGTTGAGAATATGGCTCAATTAGGTGGAGGTCTTCTTCAGCACAGAGCCAATGGGGTCAAATCCCATCTTACCAATCCAAAAACAAGGTGGAAGGGAGGGTTCGTGTGATTCACCATTTGGGAACTTCTATGGATATCACATACAGCCATATTTGACAAGAGTGGCAACCCATCTCATATTTCCACCAATGGATGTTTTGTGCATGCATATCTTATGTTTTTCTGTAGTAACATGCATAAACTACATCCTATGTTTTTTTAGTGGCTGCTAGCCAAGCCCAATAGGTTGGGAAGAAAGCAGCTTGCAGCTAACCCATATATAGATACCTGGATGCATACATGCATCCATATACATGCAGACGGTTGGAATATATGATCTGTGTATGTGTGCATCTATGTCCATGTTCGTATATGATGTGAACTGTGCATACATGTCATGTGCATGCACACTGGTTATTGATGCCTGTGATTGAATTTTAGTGACATTGCTGTTATAGTATGAAGAACACTTACTATGTTCTTCTCAATAGCCCTAACAAAGCCAAATTTCCCAGTGTTATTTTCTGCGAGGCTGTTGCAATATACGGTGTTATAGTGGCAATCATTTTACAAACAAAACTAGAGAGCGTGCCAGCATCCCAGATCTACACAGCAGAGTCTCTTCGAGCTGGATATGCGATTTTTGCTTCCGGGATCATCGTAGGTTTTGCTAACCTGGTCTGTGGGTATGTCGGTCCTTTTCCTCTTCAACCAAAGCATATTATATCAGGAAAGTTGAAATGCAAATGGAATCTTGTGTGCACTCAGCAGTACGTGTGTTTTCTGTCAACAGGCTTTGTGTGGGAATAATTGGAAGCAGCTGCGCGCTATCTGATGCTCAGAATTCCACTCTTTTTGTGAAGATTTTAGTGATTGAAATCTTCGGCAGTGCACTTGGGCTGTTTGGAGTGATCGTGGGAATAATCATGTCAGCTCAAGCAACGTGGCCATCAAAGGCAGGGTGAGTACTGTCATTGACATGCCTGGCTCTTTATTTACCAAAAAAAGGAGATTAAATCTTTTTGTATCTCAAATGGGCTCCGGAGCTACGGTGACTGTTCTGCCACCCACAAATTAGTCTAGTGCAAGCAGACATGTAATAGTTGTGTGTATCGGCTTGAGAGAGGTATATCCATCTTTGATCTGGTGTTTGGATGATTTTACCATTTTTTTAAAAGCTTCTGATTCTTGCAAAGGGAACTCATTTTGATACTGTTAACTGTCCGTAGACCCTTAGGGCCCTTTTGGATACCACCAAATAAATTATTTTTTCTATATTTGAGATAAGCAAGTTCATTTTAAGATCAATTATGAGAAACTTTTTTACGTAAAGGTACTTTAATCACTTCAGCTTAATTAGTAGAAACCAAGATAAGCTACATGAGGCATAAGTAGCTTATCTTAAGTAACTTACGATCCAAACACCCCCTTAATGGTATCGCCTGAAAGGACCAATTACACAAATTTCTATCTTCAAGCCAATTTTTTATGCCTTTGGACTTTTGCCCCTGAAATCTCATTTTATTATAATAATAATGATAATCATAAATTCATTTTCCTTTCAAGGGTTAAAAAATGGATTATTTCTTAACCTGTAGCTGGTTGTAGTTATCTAGTGATACATTCTTTAGTCTACACTCACAAAAAAGCCAAAGATCCAATAGCTCGGATCTTCAAACTGGAGATTTTGGCACATGATCCATACAATGTGTGCTGGGGTAGACCACCATTGAGGAATAGAGCATCCATTTGACGAGGGTTTTCACACACACACACACACACAAGGCTTCAACCAAAATCTGAAATAATCTGCAAAAATTCCTCACTTCTTCACATCTCCTGTAACTATACTCCAATAGATGTAACCTAATGGTACATGGCCCAGATTCAGGAGAGCATGTTTGCATTTTAGGACCCACTTTGATCTCCTACACGTGCTATGTTAGCGATGTGATAGCTTAGCTCTTAAATATATGCTCCTATGGGACACTTGAATTCTCAATCATGAACATGACTTGGCACAGTAATCATCTCAACACAATCTCAACATCTATGGAACTCCAGATGTGGGTATCCAGCGCAATCTCAACATCCATTGTGCTCATCTAGGACTTAAAAGATCCATGGATATAGACTTCCCCTTGCAACCATCTTCCACTCATCCAATTTAACCCAAAATGCACATTCACATACGTATGTCAAACATATGGAAATGATCTGCTACCATAGAGCTCTGAAAGAGTACCAAAACTACACAATCCAAGTTTTAATTACATGCGTTTTAAAAATCAATTCTCACTTCATTATTACTAGTGTATATGGCACGGGCAATGCACATGGAGGGAGATGAAGTTTTTTTTATGACGTGGGGAGTGGTGGAGTTGGTGGAGTTATTTGGTACTCGTGTAGCATGATGATTGATGCTTAGGCACCTTGAAATTGTATGTGTGGCATATATTAGCTCAATCAAACCATCAAGTTGTGAGACTCATGTTAGAGACATTATTTTCCAAAGCTCAGATTGATTTAGAGATCCTAATATGTGATTAATAAGCACTTATTTGGGAAATTTGGACCATTGATGTTTTCACTAGGTTCGTCCACTAACTGTACACCAGTCAGCCATTTAGGATATCAAATCATTATATATTGGTCCTTAGAGAGCCATTTGAGTTCAAGCCCATATCTCAGTGGCAGACAGCGTGTATTTCAACATGAGGTGCTTTTCTTTTGTTTTTCTCTTTTGAATTTACACACACATCAACACACACCCCACATGGACACTCAAACTCATGGTCTCAGTATTGAAATGTTGCGCATCTGCCACTGAGCCGTGCAGTGAGACCTTGTTTAAGCCCAGCTTATCTATCAACAAATAATAATAATAATAATAATCACCGAGAAAATTAGTCTTCTTTGAGGTTGATTTGGTTGGATAAAGAAAGTTAATGATAAAAAAAAAAAAAAAATTCAATTGTAGAGAAACAAATAGCAAACTGTGACATTTAAAGCCACTCGGACTAATGTGACATTTGAGAGAGACCCATGAAGTTAAGCTCACCAAGGTCATGGGTTCGAGTACCCATTGTGGTGAAATCCTACTGTGTGGTGTGAGTGCGTGTGTAAAAATAATAATAATAAAGCTCACCAAGGTCATTTCTCATGGCTTGTTTGGATGACTACCCTTTGTTATTTTTTTAATCATCTCTCTTGGCATGTTTGATGTTGTCTGAAAATTGCTCTCAGCTCTTTGGAGGAAAAAAAATGGAGGTAATCATTTTCCACCACCCAGCACGTGCACATATGTGCAATCGAAAGCATCTATTAAGTGTGCCATCAAGTGACGTCTCTCTCAATACAAAAATAAAAAATAAAAAAATCAGGGCCTTTCATTCTTCAACCGGGTCACCATAGAGCAAGCTTTATTTTTTTAAAAAAATGGAACATATCCTCCAATATATACCGGTATTTCCCAAGAACGATACAGCTGTATCAGACCGATACAGGAGCGATACTAGGACGTATTGCTGGTGAATGATGCCATAGCCGAATACTGATTTAAAACCTTGCTCTAGAGAGGTAAGTTTGAACTCTGGGCACTGGCACATCTGTTGCGCCTATCACACATAAAAATGGGTTGGAGTAGCTTTTTATTGTCATCCAGTCAACCCCTCTTCGTTGCTATTAAAATGATTTTAGAAGAAGAATAATAAACTGCTTCCAATGCATATAGTTTTAGAGAGGTCTCAGAAACAGTTAGTGGGATTATAGTGCTATCATCCAATGCACTGGCACAATTGCCCACTTATGTGTGCATGCCATCCAACCCTTTCAACAAGTTGGCCCCACTAGGAAGATCATTTTAATACAATTATTGGTCATTCCAAAAAGATCATTTAATACACAAAAATAGGCCAACCAGCTGATTAGGAGGGCCACACTTGTACTTTGGACCAAAATGGATGGTTATCCATTGTTTGCTATGGTGACCCACTATCAGTAGATTTGCCTAATTGTTGCTCTATGTGCTCTTCATGGTGGGGCCCGCCTTTTGGATAGGTTGGATGTTGAACACATTGAACAGGTTGACATTTAAGCGCTAGTTGGACAATTACATATTGTCCATGTAGTTGTTTGGGAGGCCTCTTTTTTAGGGAAATGATCTAAGTGGACCAAGTGTATGGAAAATTGGGCCAATTTGTATCTACATCACCAATCTGGATCATCTATTAGGTTCATCAGTCCACTCTTTGTAAGATGCCTTGAAAAAATCAGACTGATGGATGATACAAGCCATTCAGTGATGGCATAAAAAATGAATGGACAAGATCAGTCATAAAAGATAGGTCCCATGACAGATGTTAGGACTATCTGGTTGCTGTGAATTTTGCAATAAGAGGGGAATGGACCTCATGGATGGTACAGATAGTGATGTGAATACCAAAGATTCCATATGCAACTATGTGCAAGGGAATGATTGCATGCATTCGGCCCATTGTCCCATTGTACCATCTCTAGCTCCAGTCCAGATGAGAAAATCCAAAACATTAGCATGGAAAACCTCAATGGAATCTTTAATAAATTGAAAACCCCAATAAAATCTTAGGAAATTGAGAACTCGGAAATCCAATAATGACTTTGTTGTTTGGTTTGGAATGATGTTTTTCATACAAATATTAAAAGGTCAACTGTCATAGCAATTACTTCATCTCATAATCATGAAAATAGAAAATCCAACATGTTTTTATTTATTTAATTTGTAGAGTAAACCATTATGCACTTTTCCAATGAGATCAGTTTTCATCGCACTTCTGTTTTTTACTCAAATGGAAGGAAATTAGATTTTTATGGAAATTGATTTCCTATTTAGAATATCCTATCGCTAATAATTTCATATTAGATACATTTGTAAAATTTTCATTATGAGTATGTAAAAATAGAGAGAATTTATACACCAATCTATATCTCAAGTGGTAGATTAAGTGACGTCAACCTTATTTCAATATTGAAGTCTTGATATCAATTCTCAAGTGAGGTGTGGCTAATAGTAGAGTGGAATACATGTATTTTAACATTTCTCTTAAAAAATTAATATCCACACTACTATGAAACCTCGAAAATAGAAATTGCTTTTTTTTTTTTCTTTTCTTTTTTTAAATCTTGTTTGGGTTTTTTAAATTATAAATTGAGGAAATATTATTTCTACGAAGTTGTGCTTTTGTTATTTATTTTGATAAAAATTTTGAAATGTTATTTTCGCTTGTCTCATTTATTTTAAAAATTGTCATTTCTACTTTCTTTGTTGCTTATTATCTTCTAAATGTTGCGCATCCATATGTAACATGTAGGGGCACATATCACTGACCATCTTAAAACGCCATGTCAAAGTGCAACATGTGTTATAACCAACATTTAGTATCTATGTTTCAATGTATCACACATCCCAAAGTGCCATGGTAATTTATGTTAACCTCATCTTCTAATACCCCACTCGTACGGTCTGGATTAGCATGGACACAAAATGCGTACTGAGTAAACTCTATTGGGCCCACCGTCACGTATGCCTCTTATCCATACCGTTCATCCATTTTACCATATTATCTTAGGGTATTATCACAAAATTGAAGTAGTTCCAAATCTCCAGTGGGCCACAAAAAAGGAAACAGTAGGGATAGAGACGTCTATCTACCTGTTAAACCTTCCTAGAACCTAATGACGTTTATTTGTCATCCAACCTATTCATAAGATAATACACATGGATGCAAGGAAAACACAATTATCAGCTTATCCAAAACTTCTGCGGCCCCAAGAAGTTTTCAATGGCAGGCATTCAATTTCCACTGTTTCCCATGGTGTGGTCCACTTAAGCTTTGAACATGCTTCAATTTTAACTTCATGCCGCAAAATAACCTGGTGAAATAGATGAACGGCGTGGATAAGATACATAAATCAAGGCTGCCCCACAAAGTTTACTATAGCGTACTGAGTTACTCAAAACGCAATCCGCGTCCAATTGCGCGTGCAGGGACTCGAGTCATGTGAACGGTGCTGAGCTTCCACAGGTTAGTAGATGCCAAAAACACACATCGGCATTCACCTGAGGCGAATAATTAGAGAGAGAGAGAGAGAGAGAGAGAGAGGGAGAGGAGCGATGGAAAGAAGGAGAGGGAGAGCCGTGGTGGTGGGTGGAAGCATAGCGGGTCTATCGTGCGCACATGCGCTCATCGCAGCAGAATGGGAAGTAGTAGTCCTAGAGAAAACGTGCGCACCTCCGAAGGGCAGTCCGACGGGTGCTGGTCTGGGTCTGGATCCTCAGTCCCAACTATTCCTTCATTCATGGCTCGCCTCACCTGATCTCCTCCACACCTCCACCATACCTCTCGCAATCGACCAGGTCCCTTCATTTACTCTCACCTTATTTTTTTCAACTTTCCCAATTTTACCCCTCCTTCTCTTTGATATTTACCAAGTTGCCTTCCGAAGTTACTCTAGTCTAGTGGCGAAAATTCGGGAACTCAAACGAACAGAACTCTCACTCGCACATGCGCTTCCCAAAATAAGGCTCAATGAAAAATTTTAGTAAGAAAAACTTTTCGAAACTGCTTTTTCCTCTATTTTTTATAAGATTTTTATTAGAAATTTAAGATCTAGTTTTAAATTTATTGTTTTAAAAAATAAAAATCTTTTCGGAGAAAAAAAAAAATCATAGATAGTTACTAGTAAGTGACAAATTACCACACATGATATATACGGGATGCTTGAAAATGGATAGTGAGACGTTAGGTATACCCTACTTTTGTGGGTGTTTGAAGTTGAATTGTGACACAAGTAATTAACACATGTGGCACAAGACATGCATTAACATACTTGACACATAGGTGCTTTTTTTTTTTTTTTTTTTTTTTGGGGGGGGGGGGGGGGGGGGGGGGTGGGGGGTTAGCTTGCTAGTACACACCCATGTCATAGCACACCCTCCATGTTAGCCACCCTCACTAGGGATTGATACCAAGACCTCAAGTGTTGAAATGAGGTATTTCCACTCAGTCTGCCAATTGAGTTATGTGTTTGACACATAGGCGCTTTGGCACAAGACATGCATTAACACATTTGACACATAGGCGCTTAAAGTGAGGTGGCAGCACTTGTGCACATTGGCACCGTTGGCACATGTGACATATTTGGAGTAATTGAAGATGAATGATAGCGCATATATTACATGTTGGCTAATTTAGAGTGCTTTACACAAGTGGGGCACAAGATGAGATGAATGGTTGATGCAGATATGGTAACTAACCTTGCCTATCCTGAGCTTGGAACAGGCTAGGGCCCACCGTGATGTATGAGTTTATCCACGCTATCCAGTTTGATCTGCAACTCCAATTAAGTTTTTAATGGTGGACATTTTTAATCCCCTTTGCATGGTCCACTTGAGCACTGGTTATGCATCATTTTTTTTTAGGCTTATATCATAAAATGATATAGAAAAATGGATGAACAATGTGGATAAATCCATACATCATGGTGGGCCCCTCAAAACTAGCTTTGAATAGGCGGGAGTAGTACCCAATCCAAGTCCTTGAATGGTGGTATATGTGGCACATTAGCACACGTGAGGTGCAAGAGCAAATGAATGGTGTCACATGTGGAATGCTTTACCCATGTAGGAGGCAAGAGAAGATGGATGGTGACACATGTGACATGTGGCACATGTGGGGCATAATTGAAGATGGACAATGGCTCATTTGACACATGTGATGCAATTGAAGATGAATGGTGTCAAATTTAGGCTTAACCATTGAGAAACCAATTTTCTTCCATCATGGGAAAATTCTTTTTTTAAGAGTCGGGAAAATAAATTTGTTAATTTTCAATAAAAATATAAGGTGGAAAATAATGTTTCCCACAAATTCTTACGAAAAAGGCTCAATAAACAATGTAAAATGACTGTTATAAAAAACAATATTTCTTTTCCTTACGTTTCCATGAATCCATATAGGCCCTTAGAGAAAGCTATCCAATTGAAGAGAAATGGCGTCCCCTTTCTCCTCCCACTCTTGCTAGTACAAGGGAAATAAAAAATAAAAATCAAAGATAAATGACAATCTTTTTAGGTTATATAAGCTACAATAACTAGGAGACGTACGTAAAATGATAGTTTTTTCCTTAAAAACATGTCCCTTATCTAAAGCCAAGGTGATGGCCATTACCCTAACAATTACCTACCTCTATCACATGATGATGTTTGAAGTTTGTGCAACAAAAAAGATTTGTGGCGCCTATTGTGATGGGTGTGTTGCATCTACAACGCCCATCATTGGAGATAGCTCATGCTAAGATGTGAACCCAAAATATAATGCCAATCCTAGAATTAAGTGGGTCACAATGGAGGGAACAACATGGACAGGAGTGCCCATTGTTGAAATTCACGGGTCCGCCGTGATATTCAATTGCCATCCAACCCCTTCATAAGTTGTGTCCCATCAGGATGGAGGGGAAAACCAGTTATCATCTTGATCTAAAACTATGCTAAGACTCAAGAAGGAGGCATCCCATTTCCCACTTTTTGTGTGTCTGTGCGTGTGTGGCCCACTTGAGTTCTAGATGGGCATAATTTTGGGCTCACGTCCTAATTTTCGAGCTCACGGCTTAATTTTTGAGCTGGTGCAAATGGATTCAGTGGATATCACGCACACATCATGGTGGACGCAAATTGCATAGTAATATTGCTAGGAGCAATGTGGCTCTTTGATGGTGCTTTGTGGGCCCCACAATGATGTATGTGTTTTATCCACATTGTCCATCTATTCTTCCGGACTATTATTTTAGGGCATGAGCTAAAAAACGAGGCAGATCAAAATCTTAGGTGGACAACATCATAGGAAAAACATGGTGATTGAATCCTGCCATTAAAATAATTATTTGATTTTGTTTCTTGCTCTCCCGTTATCTATTTGCCTAGCTTTGGTAGATTCTCCCAACGCAATCCATAAACTGAAATTCTATGATTCCCTTGCCTGCTTGGCGCATGGTATTAGGTGGTATGTAATTATATTTAGTCCCATGCAAATTCCATCAAATACCAAGTATGATTGAATTAATTGCAGTATCATATCATCTAGAACCAATGGTAAATACTATAGGATTTTTGGTGGATTTTAAAATCTATTGTATCTATGACCCCACATTGATGCATATGTTTTATCTACGGTGTCAATCCATGTGTGCCCTTTACAACTTTCGTAAATATGGTGTGTTGATTATAATTCCATGGTCCACCAAACATAGGCTTCACTTAATACAATATATTTGTCAAGGTAAGATTTTGATCTCAAACATAGGATTGGACAGTTAAAATATCATGAATTTTCAGACATGTGATCAATATATTTTCAGACATAAATTCCCTTCCAACCAAACGTAATTTGATACTCTAATAGAGTGCTAGGTTGATGCGCAGGCACATGGATATTGTACATTTGGCATATATTAACTTAATACTGAACCGCCCATATGTGGACCCTATCAGTAATTATCTCAAAACCGGATAAATAAAATGATTCCAAACTCTGATTGAATTCGTAGCATTGAATCGTTTTCACCTGACCGTCCAGTAAATGTCCATCAATTGTCCAGTTAGGAAATCGTACCAGTATAAAATTTTTGTTTATGGTCCATCTAAATTAGAGACTGCAATTTGGACGGCTCAGTTTGAGCTTCTTGGATGTCAAATATGCAATTTGTAGCGCCTGCGTATCAACTATCATTTTCTCCACTCTTCCAGAGTACGGGAGTTTTTCTTGAGCCTCATCCGCTACCGCTCCCTATCCCCAACGCATCATTTCACGCGTGCGAACCTGGCATGTGTGTGGACATCTGATCTGAGGTGAGGTCCACGTGAGATTGAACTGGCAGGCTAGGCTGGTCCACTCATCAGGTTGGTCCACCTGTATGAAAACGTGATAACAACTTTAACGGTCTGAATTTGACGTACACCTGTGGAATGGTTGATGAGTGGAATCGCCTTATCTTCACGCCAAATCATCATCTACGACCGGATCCACCTTTTGCACGGCTTAGATGTCTCACGCACATGACTTTTGCACGTGTTTCGCACATTAAGATGCAGGTCGGCTAGCAAACCTCTTTAACATGTAAGAATGTGAAAGAGCAAGATCCAAGCCGTCACGTGTTCTTTAACACGTGTTCTCACCCTGCAATTGCCGATACGCGAGATCCAAGCCGCTCATCAGATGGGCCACAATTGTAGTTAAAAGGAATAGTAAAGATTCCTTGATTGCTATATAAATGGTCCACGCATGATTTGGTACACCCGATGAAGGGTCTGAATTTGTACACGTGTTAGAGACATTAAATTTTCATAATTAATACACGTGGACACATGTATGACATCCAAACCGTTCATCTGTTGGAGATTACTGTTGGTGGGCCATATGTAAATACTCATACCGGTTAGATGATCCTAGCCATCGATTGGAAGGAATGTGGACCATTTATTGTACATGTTCCCTACCGCACAATCCTAACCCTCGAAAATCATCCAATCAGTAGTTAGTGATCTCACATGTACGATTTTCTGTGGTATCTCCAAACCAAAGTAGGGTGTGTCCAACAGATGAACGGTCTAGATTTCCCACTTGCATTGTTCAACTAATTTTCCCTCCAAATTTTGAATTTTCGAGCAGAACCAAGTAACGGATAGTGAGAAGAAGATCAGCTGGACTCTAACAAGAGATGAGAGCTTCAATTTCCGGGCAGCCCATTGGTCTGAACTCCACAGCCTTCTTTACAAATCTCTACCGTCCAATGTCGTTCTGTGGGGCCACCAGTTCCTGTCTTTCCAGACTTCTCATGACAGAGCCTCTGTTAGAGCTGAAGCCAAAGTCCTCCAAACAGATGAGGTTGTTGAGATCGTTGGGAATTTACTCATTGCAGCAGATGGATGCCTATCTGCAATCAGACAGCATTTCCTGCCCCATCTTAAATTGAGGTTTGCGTTCCAAACACCCCTTGATTTGTGTGGTGGGGTTCTTTTTAGAATCAGTTCTTCTTTCCCAGTGCAATTGAAATTTCTTAAGCTTGTTTGGATGTTTGGATATCTCATTTCAAAACAAAATGTATATAGAATGTTGGATGTTGGTTGAAAAGAATAGCCTTGTGCCTGAATTACAATTATAATCTTTTCAAGTCCAGTTTGAGATGCATGGAATTGATCAAGGGTTCGATTGGCATTATGAACTAGAATGTGCCAACCCCACACCAATTATTTCCTCTTTATCGATTTGATTTATTGCAATTCAAATCAATTGAGCATCCAAACACAATTCTGCATCTAATTTCATTGGGTTTTGCGAAATTCAACGAACAGTTGGTTTTAGTAGAATATGAAGATGTCTTTAGTGCTGATGCTTTGATTTGGAAAATTGGGAATTCTCAAGCTTGAATGAATGTTTGGATATCTGATTTGGAAACACAAATGGGTTTTTCTTCTTTAATGGAAATACTGACATGTTTTAGTTTTTAAGTATCAATACATAAGTGTTAAGGTGCGTTTGGTTCAATAAATTGCAATAATGAGGTCCTAGCACCCGAATTACCACAACGATCGTTACAAGTCCAACTTGAGATGCATGGAATTGTAATTAAGCATTTGGTCAGCATTATGAACTAAAATGTGTCAACACCACTCTGGTCATTTTCTCCTTATCAAATTGTTTTATTACAATTCAATTCAATTGAGTATCCAAACACAATTCTCTACCCAATTTCGTTGGGTTTTTTGCAAATTTAATAGACATTTGACTTTAGCAGTTCAGACACAGGTGGGCAGTTCTCCCTTATAGTAGAACATAGGATGTCTTCTTTAATGTTGATGCTTTGATTTTCATTTCTGCTTACAAGGTGAGCATTCGCCGTTTCTCACTCATACTGTATTATGAATCTTGGAAATCACCGCATGGGTTTTCTTTGAATTGTATAGTAGAACATAGGATGTCTTCTTCAGTGTTGATGCTTTGATTTTCATTTCTGCTTACAAGGTGAGCATTCGCCGTTTCTCACTCATACTGTATTATGAATCTTGGAAATCACCACATGGATTTTCTTTGAATTATTTCAACATTGATTCTTTCATCATAGCTTCAGAATGAATTGTCAGAAATCCTACTTCTATATGCAGCTTGGATGAAGAAATAAGCATTTTGCTCTCAAGATAGACCTTGCATTAGAGATTTTTAATCAATCGGTCGCATGAACTTTTCAATTATTTGAATGAAATATGGCAATTAGTGAAGAAGGGGGCATCTGATCTGTGCATTAGTTGGCTCTCATGATATGCCCATAAGTGCATATCAAGGGGGTCAAATCATCAGGTGGGCCACCCCTATATGAAATGAATAGACCATTTGAAAAACTTGCAAATCTTCAATGATCAACATACATCTGTAGCCCTCCTGATGAGTGAACCGCCCTGATTTTTGTATCCATCAATCTTCACAGGTGGGGCAAGCAAACCTCAAATAGCAGAATTATGTCATGTACCTTGAGAAACCATCAATTCGCTTCTTTCATGTGTTGCCCATGTGATTTATACAATGTACTTAAGGCTGCGTTTGGGCTCACAAACAAATTGAATTGCGAAAATGTTCAATTTAATCAAGAGGAGACGGCAAAAACCATTGATGGATTGTAGTGTGGACAATGAGGAATTAGAGTTCTAGCTGCAATCACATTCCTTTCAAATCCAACTTGGAAGTAACACAATTGTAACATGAATGGTAAGAAACCTAACCGCAATTGGGTTACCTCCACCTTATTAGACTTATTATTGCAATTCAGTTGGATAGTGCATCCAAACGCACCCTAAATAGATTAAAGAGATGATTGATTGATCCAACAATTCAAATAGCAATTCAGCTTTAGAGAGTAGAACTCTACATTTTCTGTTCCCCACGATCGCAAAGTATTATAATTTATCTGATCAATCATCCATTTACTTATTGAATTCTGTTTTTCTTTCACTGATACAGGTATTCAGGATACGCTGCGTGGAGGGGGGTACTTGATTTTTCAGGAAATGAGAATTCAGACACCATCACTAGCCTCCGAAGAGTGTATCCAGATCTTGGGAAATGCTTATACTTTGATCTCGCCACTGGGACCCACAGTGTGCTTTATGAGCTCCAAAATCAAAGAATCAATTGGATCTGGTACATCAGTCAGCCAGAACCTGAATTGAAGGTAGTACCATTGCTTTCTTAATCAAACCCAGAAATGAAGTGTTCTGATACACCCCAATGGATATACTCGTATATGGCTGATGCGACATGTGTCATCGGAGCTGTCCAAAGGTGACCAATTCACTCATCGGAAGCTGATTTAGATGAGTGGATCACCTGATTTTCTTGCTGATTATTGATGTTCATGTTGGGGACCAGCTTTTGGATGGCTTGGATGACTTACCCATGTGACCAATTAGCCGTCAGATATTGGTGGATGATAACTTCATCGACCATTGAGGTGTGTTTGAAAACTCTCTTCATCTGCATTGATTAAATCTCCAATTTTTATAGGATCTTGATGTTGATAAAACAGTCTAGTCTCTGCATTTACCCATCAGGCTGGAGTATTCATCATGGGCAAATGTTAATCCTGACCATCAATCTACAAGTTCTGCTATTGATGGCCCATGTGGACAAGATCCCGATCGTTAAAGAGCAAACCTTTTGAAACAAAGTTAAAATCGACGGTCTAGTAAAGCAGTTTACGCCCAGCTTCCTCTGGACAGTGAGGATATCTGATCAGTTATATTTTTTTTGCCATGAGGAAACCATATACATCCAGGCCTTCAATCTGAATGGGTTGGATCATCATGTGGTGGGGCAGAAGGGATGACCTTGCTAGGTGGGCCATCAGTTTTTACAAAGTCCCATGTGCCACTATCCAGCATCACACATAGTGATCTAATGGGACCTACCAACGAAATTTACCTTCCTGATTGGAAGATCCTACCCATCCAAACTGTAGCCTTCATTGATTGAATTTGAAGTTTGAACTGTTACTTTAATTTTTTTTTTAAGAAGTAATGGAGATTACATTAGAGAAAAAAAAAAAAAAGAAAAAAAAAAAAGAAAACGAGAAGATTACAAAAGGGAGGAAAATCCCGCTAACAGAAGAGGAGCCTCCAACAGAAAACAGATTACAGTCCTTAATATTTAGGAAATAATAGGCCCATTCAGCTATGTACTGTTGCACTTTCTGGAGAACAAGTTCCACTGAATTTGAAGTATTGTTGAAACATCGCCCGTTTCTTTCTTCCCAGACCGACCACCAAACCATCATCAGACAGAGCTTCCAGATCTTGTTTGTTTGGGAACCCAGATTGGAGCCAATCCAAGCTATGAAAAAAATTGTATGCGTGGCATACATTTAACTCAAATTAGACCAATTAAATTATGGAATCCACTGTCCATAAGTCACAGTCCCAAAATCAGATTCATTGAACAATCCTCACCTCTGATTCATGGACACTCGTATGTTGAAATAGGACCATTGGATCATTTCTCTGACCGTGTGCAACTTTAAATAATTTCTAAGTGCCTGCATATTATCCATCACACCCTGCAGAGTATCAAAGTTTTTCTCTTAATTTCTTTTTTTAATCATACATTCCCAGGACACTGATCAGACGGTTAAGATTGTCCTATTAAGGAGATTTTTACTAAGCTAAAAATCTACTTTCAGGGCAACTCTGTGACTATGAAAGTAAGCAATGCCATGATACAGAAAATGCATGAAGAGGCAGAGAAGGTGTGGGTCCCGGAGCTCGCCCAGGTCATCAAAGAAACAAAGGAGCCTTTTGTCAATGTGATCTATGATTGTGATCCACTAGAAAAATTGTTTTGGGACAATGTGGTATTGATAGGAGACGCGGCCCACCCAACATCTCCTCACGGCGTTAGGAGCACAAACATGTCGATCGTGGACGCAGGAACTCTGGGCCAATGTCTTGAGAGGTGGGGATTAAACGAATTGGGTTCGGCATTGGAAGAGTACCAATCGATCCGATTACCCGTTGTTTCGAAGCAAGTATTACACTCACGGCGAATGGGCCGCATCAAACAAGGGTTAGATCTTCTTGATCGTAAGGTTTTTGATCCCATGATGGCCGCTCCAGAGGAGTGTGAAGAGCTTCAACAGAGGAAAATGCCTTTCTTTGGGTATGCTCCTTCACCATCTGATTGAAGTTGGTAGCTTGTATCTATGTCCCATGTCTAAGTTCATATTAATGTAAATCCTATGTATTTATCATAATATATTTTCATTTGCTCAGTGGCAAATCATCCACCTCACAAGTGGACCGTCCATGTTAATCCAGGAGGTTCGAATTGCTGGCTCGATGTTGATGGTGCATACCTTAAAAATTACATTAATCAAGCAATCGTGGCTGGGTAAATGGATGGTTAAGAAGAGAATAATCACTGTTACAGATTTTATGTAAGGTTCTCAATAGGCCAGGCTTGGGCCAATGAAATTTTAAATTTTGAATAAGCCGGGCCCGAGCAATCCAAAATCTAGGTCGAAGCTAACATCAGCCCAGCCCATTGACCACCCTAATTTTATGGGATGGAGTCATGGTTAAGATGGTTTGATCTGCATGATTTTTCAGCTATGATTCAATCACAATGGTTCTCATATCTAAGTGCAAACATCATGTGTTGTGTGCGAAGCTTTCGATCCACCACTTTCTGTGGTGTGGTCCACGTAAGCTTTGGATTTTCTTTATTTTTGTTGTCATGCCCTAAAATGATATTGCAAAATGGAAGAATGGTGCGAATATAACAATATATATTGAAGAATTTACATCCACATGTATCTAACCATGGTGATTACTTTACATACATATACAAGGTTGGAAATGAAGCTGCAAGAATGATATTACTACTTTACTTTGGACTATTGTGATAATGTTAATCATTACTCATTTACAACATATTACATATGTAATAGCTAATGCAAACAAGCCCTAAAACATTCTTGAAATCTTTACACTATTCTACATCACTCTATCATTCTTTAGAGTTCTTTGTATTCTGTATGCATGGCCTCCAATATTCCAAAGAGCATGAATTAACTAAATTCCCAATTTAAGGCACCCTTGTGAATGATTGGTCAGGGCGCCCTATATCATTGTATCCTACCATGGATGGACCATGCTAAAAAAGATTTCCCTTATAAGCTTTCATTCATGGCCAATAAATAAATGGTTGATAAGATGCATAAGATGGTAGTTTCCCAACAATTGAAAAACTTAGGAAAATTGGTGGCCAGGATCTTCCAATCAAAGATATTTTTGGGGTGTGGTTTTGTCCACCAATTCCAAATATCTGAAAACAGATGGCTTTTTCACATATTTCAAACTCTAGAAACCCAAATGCTTGACGCAGGGGAGAACGTGAGGTCGAGCACCGCCTTCCTCAAGAGGATAACTATTCCGAATCCACGGAACTTCTCTGGACTACTCACAGAGACTTCTCGAATCCACGAGGAAAGAAAGTAGAAAATAGAAATAAATTCTAATAAATTCGAAATTGATTAATTAATGAAATAAAACGAGTTCACAACCCTTTAAATAGGGAAACCAAGCAATGGGAAAGAAATCAAAATCGAACTACAACTAAAACTCCTAGAATCCGTGACTTACTATTTATAGACGGTCGTGATGTCTATTAGTGCGCAAGGTTTTCGGCCAAAAAATAGTAAGTGTCCTATTTGGCTTCACCAAACTGTTCTCCTAATTATTCTAAGCTCTTTTCACGTTGGGCGCAACTCCTAAAGACCGACGGATGAAGAGTTATAATCAAACTAAAACTTACTATTTATAGTAAAAATGAAATTAAAGCAGGGAAACGACCGTCGATCCAGGGGTTTTTCGCAATTCCGGGCATCGTAGCCCTTCATAGCAGGGTTGGTTGGCTAAAGTAGCTCGTTCTACCCCAAAATCATATATTTTACGTCAGGTAACTCATTCCGGATTGCGAGATACGCCCGATCTAAGGTCTGACGGTCCGGATCACTTCTGTCGTCGACCGGGCCTTTTCTGATCCATCTTGGCCATGAAACTGTCTGCGACCCACTCTACATCAGTCCCCTCCACTTCAAAAGAACTCATCCTCGAGTTCTCATCTTGCGCTGGTTCATGATACTCGGTCAGGTCCGCGACGTTGAAAGTCCGTGAGATCGCCATGTCATCTGGAACATCAACAACATAAGCGTTGTCATTGATTTTTTGGATGATTGGTACCGGTCCAATCTTTTTATTCTTCAACTTGTTGTACGTTCCGGTCGGAAATCGTTCTTTGCGTAGATGGACCGTTACTTGGTCGCTCACCTCAAACACTTTTTGTTGTCGATGCTTGTCCACTTGTTCCTTGTACTTTTCGCTCGAGGCATGTAGCTTGGTTTGTACCTCCGCATGAATGCCCATGATCTTGCTAGGCACACGTTCTGCTGCAATCCTCATGCCTGCAAGCTTGGGCAGAGGGACCAAGTCTAGTGTGTGGCGAGGTACTCGTCCATAAATAACCTGGAATGGGGATTTTCCTGTTGAGCGGTTCACCATATTATTGAATGCAAACTCCGCTTGAGACAAAGTCAAATTTCACTGCTTCAGTTTTTCTCTTGAAATACATCGAAGGAGGTTTCCCAACGTGCGATTCACAACCTCAGTTTGACCGTCAGTCTGTGGGTGGTAGGCGCTGCTGAACTGAAGTTGTGTATCAAATCGAATCCACAAAGTCTGCCAAAAGTGGCTTATGAACTTCGTGTCACGGTCAGAAGTAATAGTCTTGGGAACCCCGTGTAGCCGCACAATTTCTCTGAAGAATAGATTCGCCACGTGTGTTGCATCGAGAGTCTTCTTGCATGGAATAAAGTGCGCTATCATGGAGAAACGATCTACTACCACGAACGCCGAATCCATGCCCCGTTGTGTTCGTGGGAGACCAAGCACGAAGTCTATAGATAAATCCTCCCAAGGACCATCAAGCACGGGTAACGGGGTGTAAAGGCCTGTATTATGAGATTGCCCCTTAGAGGTCTGACAAATATAACAACGTTGGACTGTCTTTCCCACATCACGTACCAATTGCGGCCAGTAATACCGTTCTTCCACAAGAGCTCGTGTCTTGTCTCGCCCAAGGTGTCCACTGAGGCCAATCCATGTAGCTCTAGGATTATTTATTCCCTTAGCGAACTGTTCGGGATGCACAGTCGATTTCCTTTGAAAAGGAACCCGTCTTGCATATTTAAGTCACCGGGGTGACCTTCTTAGCATCTAACCCATGCGTCCTTGAAGTCGTCGTCGTCGGCATATATGTCTTTAAGGCTCTCGAACCCGACAACCTCATTGCTCATAGTGACTAACAAAGTCGCACGGCGACTCAGTGCATCAGCTACTTTGTTATGTTGCCCTGACTTGTGTTTTAGTACGAACGTGAATTCCTGCAAAAACGAGATCCATCTAGCATGCACACGGTTAATGTTAGCTTAACTATTAATGAATTTGAGGGCTTGATGGTCCGTGTAAAGTATGAATTCCCTTTGAATCAAATAATGTCGCCAGTGTCGCAGTGCCTGGACCACCGCGTATAACTCGATCTCATATGTAGACCACTTCTTGCGTGCATCGCTAAGTTTCTCACTGTAGAAGGCTACCAGCCTACCCTCTTAAGACAAAACTCCCCTAATTCCGACATATAAGGCATCACATTCAACTTTAAACAGTTTGTCAAAGTTGGGAAGTACAAGAACCGGGGTCGTGGATAATCTGCGCTTGATTTCGGCAAAGTTCCTGTCGACTTCGTCAGTCCACTGAAACTACCCTTTCTTCATGCAATCTGTGATTGGTGACACAATGATACTGAAATTTTTCATGAACCGACGATAGAATGTCGCTAGTCCATGAAAGCTTCGCACTTCGTGAATATTTGTGGGAACCGGCCATTCTCTGATTTCCTTCACATTTTCCTCATCCAACCGAATGCCCATGGATGTTACGACAAAACCCAGAAACAATAGGCTATCAGTCATGAAGCTGTACTTTTTAAAATTGAGATACAGTTTATTTTTAGTGAGCACTTGAAGGACCTTCTTGAGGTGTTTTTTCGTCTTGACTGTATATCAAAATATCATATAAATAAACCACAACGAACTGCCCAATGAAAGGTTTCAGAACTTGGTTCATCAATCTCATAAATGTGTTAGGCACATTCGAAATACCGAAGGGCATGACCATCCATTCGTATAATTCTTCCTTGGTTTTAAAGGCCATTTTCCACTCATCACCCAGCCGTATTCGAATCTGATGGTAGCCGCTCCTTATGTCCAATTTAGAGAATATTTTTACACCCTCTAGAATGTCCAGCATATCGTCTAACCGTGGTATAGGAAACCTATATTTTATGGTGATTTTGTTGATGGCTCGGCTGTCGACACACATACGCCAACTCTCTTCTTTCTTTGGAGTTAATAGAGCTGGTACAATACATGGACTCATGCTTTCTCAAATAAGACCCTTACGGATTAACTCCTCTACTTGTCCCTGCAGAATCTCGCACTCATTCGGACTCATTCGATAATGAGGACGATTAGGCAAACTGGACTCAGGGACAAAGTCGATATGGTGGTGGATATCCCACGTGAGGGGTAACCCATCGGGAAGGTCCTCGGGCCAGATTTCTTTGAATTCATGTAGTAGGGGCCTTAGTCTTTTAGGGATGATGGTAGGCTCGAGTTCTTCCCCTTTTACAATTAATGCATAAGTCTGTCTTATTTCTTTGGATTCTTCCACGAAGTCTCGTATGGTTAAGAGAAAATGACCCTCCACTTTAGAAGTTTCAGGTGGTCCCTCTGAATCCATAAGGGCCAATATAGTCTTCGGGCCTTCCTTAACGAAGATATATATGTTATCTCTCCCTTTATGAGTGGCGTCACAGTCAGATTGTCACGGTCGACTAAGTAATATGTGACATGCTTTCATGTCAACCACATCGCATACAACTTCATCCTTATAATGTTTGCCAATTGAAAATGATATGGTACACCGTTCAGTTACCTTTGTTTCACTGACCTTCTTGATCCAACCGATTGTATATGGAGAGGGATGATGCTCCGTTTTCAATTACAATTTTTTCACCATGACCTTGGAGACGATGTTCTCGCTGCTCCCACTGTCAATAATCACATCACAAACCTTTCGATTCACCGTACACCTAGTACGAAAGATGTTATGCCGCTGTGGATGCACTTCTTTTCTTAGCGCATATAATAGTCGCCTCACGACGAGCGACTCGCCGTGATCTTGCCGAACCCAAACTGAATCTGCCTCGTCCTCGGTGGTATGCTCCTGTTCTTCAATATCTGGATCTTTATAAGCGTTATCAGTACTACCATCATTGATAGCGAGGTTTACCACTTTTCGCTGGGAATAAGTATTTGATAGGTGGCCCGGTTGGCCACAACGATAGTAGTTGTCGGGCCTTGGTCGAGCATAGGGATTCAGGATTCTACTTGGACCAGTAGCAGTCGATACGCCCCTTTGGGGTCTAGCTTGCCCGCTTCCCTGATCTCGGTTCTCAGACGTAGGAGGTTGAGTGTGTGCTCCTACGGGCTCCTTCCCCTTGGGCTGTGCAGTTCCCTGGGGCGGACCTGCCACAAGGATCCTTGCAGTAGGATAGGTCCGTGTGTTAAGACGTTCAAGCTGCGCTTCTGCCCGAGTAGTCAACTTGACTGCATAATTCATCGTCCAGAAGGACTGCATCTGGACCCGATCATGGATAGTCATACGCAATCCACCATTGAATCGGGCGACTTGCTGCGATTCAGTCTCGACCAAATCGTTACGCGCCATCAGGCGGTAAAATTCTTCTGCGTATTCTCTCACCGACCAACTACCTTGTCGACAATTTTGGTATTGTTGGAATAATACCTGATCGTAATCGCTAGGGAGGAATCATGCACGTAGTAGCTGCTTCATCTGCTGCCAAGTGCGGATTGGTGCTTTCGTCTGCCTGGTTCGTGCGAGTTGCAGTTGTTCCCACCAAGCTGAAGGTCCTCCTTTCAGTTTGTAGGCCACAAGCTTGACCTTCTTTGCTTCAGGGATGTCCATATATTCGAAAAATCGCTCAACTTCAGAAAGCCAATCGAGGAAATCCTTAATGTGTAGTTGGCCATTGAAGCTAGGAATATTAACCCGCATCTTAAATTCTCGATCCGTTCAATCTACTCGATCGCCGCCATGTCTGGGGTGTTGGAAGATTATATCGTCGATTCTTTCTCACTAGAGCCTCCTTCCTCAAGAATGACCCTTGGATGCACTGCCGGTACTATCCTACGATCAGGGCGATTACGAGTTTTAGCAATTGGCGGTGGAAGATTACCACCAGGAACACGGAGTTGCCTTAAGTTTTCCGCCAAGATATCTGCTATGCGGTCGATGGAAGCCTGTAGCCCTTGCATAGCTTGCCGATTCTCTTGTTGCGCCACTTCGAAAACTACTGTCGTTAAAGGTAAATTCCCCTAGAGCACTGCCCATGGGATTGTTGCCCAACCCGTCGTTAGAAGTCATCAATCCGAGGAGAAACCTCGCTTTGATACCAAACTGACGCAGGGGAGGACGTGAGGTCGAGCACCGTCTTCCTCAAGAGGATAACTATTCCGAATCCACGAAACTTCTCTGTACTCCTCACAGAGACTTCTCGAATCCACGAGGAAAGAAAGCAGAAAATAGAAATAAATTCTAATAAATTCAAAATTGATTAATTAATGAAATAAAACGAGTTCACAACCCTTTAAATAGGGGAACCAAGCAATGGGAAAGAAATCAGAATCAAACTACAACTAAAACTCCTAGAATCCATGACTATAAACAGTAAACTTACTATTTATAGACGATCGTGATGTCTATTAGTGCGCAAGATTTTCGGCCAAAAATAGTAAGTGTCCTATTTGGCTTCACCAAACCGTTCTCCTAATTATTCTAAGCTCTTTTCACGTTGGGGGCAACTCTAAAGCCTGATAGATGAAGAGTTATAATCAAACTAAAACTTACTATTTATAGTAAAAACGAAATTAAAGCAGGGAAACGACCGTCGATCCAAGGGTTTTTTTTGCAATTCTGGATGTCATAACCAAGCATAGCTGGGTTGGTTGGCTAAAGTAGCTCGTTCTACCCTAAAATCATATATTTTACATCAGGTAACTCATTCCGGATTGCGAGATACGCCTGATCTAAGGTCTGACGATCCAGATCACTTCTGTCATCGATCGGGCCTTTTCTGATCCATCTTGGCCATGAAACTGTCCGCGACCCGCTCTACATCAATGCTCCAATTAGTTGGATCCACTCGAAGATTCTATTTTGGGTATGAACATAGAAGCCATCCCAAGTATTATCAAGCATTATTTTTTACTTTTCATGTCCTAATTTCAAGGACTAAGAAGATTCAATGCATGGCCAATTCATGGTGAGTCCCACAAAATCAACACTTCAGAACTTAAGACACTTATTATATGATAACGCAGTAAATAATTAAACAATAGCTTTTGCGCCGTATCATGACTGGTTGATGGTGGTTTTACGCTGGATACCATGTGATGACACCTTTAATCAAGAGGGTCCTTTGGCTCGATTAAAAGAATTTAATGACGGACATAATCTAGGCCATTGATGTAAGATATCAAGAAGGTTCTTAGGTCTATATATAGGTGAGCGAATGTAATGTAGGGATATTTTCACACCTAGCTCAAGTGGGGTGCCTGTGGGATGCAGGGACACACTCGAGGTGGGCGGCCTGTGTGAGGCGGGTAGCTCGTATGTAACGGAACCCATGTGAAGTGGGGCCCACAAGGGGAGTTGCTCATGATTCTAACACATGGGATGTGAGGCCTAGGATATGAGATAAATGAATTGATTTGGCATGCTCTACAAGTACGAGCTTTTAGAGCAAGTGGTTAATTGTCCTGGATCAAAATGACTTCAAGAGGAGTCATATCCTGATAAAAGGTGCATGTTGTATAAAGCTCCATCTAAGACATGAACATCCATGTCCATGATAATGCCTGAAGTTTGGCTTCACGACGTGGATGGCACGGACAAGCATTTCTACTTTGAAAGAGATGTCCACAATTCTCGTTACCAGTGCAACCTAACACATGGCCTAGATTAAAGAAGAGAGTATATGTTCATATTTCAAGACGAAATCAATGCCACCTGGGGATTTCAGAAGACAATTTCCAACTCTAATTAAGAAATTAATAAGTTTCGAGACAAGTTACATGTTTTGGGCTAAGGGTGTGATGGCCTCTTAATTATTATAAGATAATTCTTAATTAAGAAACTTGTAAGAGTGAATTTAGCTGATGTAGGTCGTTTACAAGCAAGTTGCCAAGTTGATGTGGGATTTATTGTAGGCTATGGCCTGGCTTCCTTGTTTATATTCAATCAAGTTGTGGTGTTGGGTGCTGTGGGGCCCACTATGATGTATGCGTTTTATCCATGCTGTTAATCTGTTTTGCCTAATCATTTTAGGCATGAACCAAAAAATAAAGTAGATCAAAATCTCAAGTGGACCACACCATAGGAAACAGTGGTGAATGAATGCCTGGCGTTAAAAACTTCTTGGGGGCCACATAAGTTTTGGATCAAGATGGTATTTTTTGTGTTTTCCCTTCATTTGACCTTATCAACAGCTTGGATGGAAAATAGATGTTACAGTGGCCCCAAGGAAGTTTTCAACGGTGGGTGTTATTCTCACTTTTTCCTGTGGTGTGGTCCATTTAAGCTTCGATTCTGCTTACTTTTTGGGCTCATACCCTGGAATGAGCTGGCAAAATGGATGAACAGTGTGGATGTAAAACTCATACATCACAGTGGGCCCCACAGCAGCTGGTGTTGGGGCACCACCCAATCCAATAGATTCCACTTTTATTCAATTGCCTTCCCACGTTCAATCATAGCTTTGGGGACGTTGATCACTGTTAAGGTGGGGATGCTTAACTGTAGAAAACATTTCACCACAATTTAGGTGCCAATGAATTGTGTGGGCTCCACTGTGATGTGTTCATGACATCCACTCCAACCATCATGCACACCCTCCTATGTTCGGCCATAGGCCCAAAAATCATGACGATCCATGACTCATGTGGCCCACCTCAATCATGGATTAACCTGATTTCAGGCCTATGGCTGAATAGGGGATGGAGTACATGATGGTGAGAGTGGATGTCATGATCACATCACGTACGGTGGGGCTACACACTCATATGCATTATAAATTATAGTGAAAATGTTTGCACTAGATCATGGCCCATATCACATATACGGCCTAGATTAAAAGAGAGAGCATGTTCATGTGTGAAGACTCTTGTTGTAAGGTTGGGATTAGTAGAAAACATTGTCTAAGTCAAATTAGGAATTAGTTGGTTTTTGAAACAAGTCACGTGTTTTGAGAGAGGGGTGTCATTGTCTCTAAAATATAATAGAGTTCTCGTGAAACTTGCAAGGGTGAATTAATTAATGTAGGTGGGTTACAAACAAGTTGCCAAGATGATGCAGGGTTGATTTTAGGCTATGTTTTGCTTTCGTATTCAAAGTCAATTAGTTTTTATTTAATAAATTTTACCCAAAAAAAAAAACCTAATTAATAAAGAATTTGTATTTTGGTATCTTTTTCAAAAATATTTTAATAAGCTATCTCATTAGTCCAAGTAATTATCATCTCATTGCCTTCCAATAACATTTTTTAATGGCTGCCTACGAGTAAATGGGTGGAAAGCTTTGGGTACCCTATTGTGGTGTTTATATAAAATCTGCTCAAGCATTAGGTGCTTCACCATTTTCAGGCGCAAACCCAAATCTTAGGCATACGCGCAGATTTAGGTGTATCACATGATTAAAAACAAATATATGGCAATGCTCACCCTCTAAATTATTTCCCTTAATATAGTTGACGCAGGGAAGGACGTGAGGTCGAGCACCGTCTTCCTCAAGAGGATAACTATTCTGAAACCACAGAACTTCTTTGGACTTCTCATAGAGACTTCATGAATCCACGAGGAAAGAAAGTAGAAAATAGAAATAAATTCTAATAAATTCAAAATTGATTAATGAATAATTGATAATTGTCTAATGTGTCTCCTTACACCATTAATAAAGGAAAAAAAAACTAAAATTCGTAATTACCAAAAATAGTAAAATTCTAACTCTAATAAAAATCTTAATTCTAATAAAACTCTTCTAAAACCTAATTTCTAAAAATAAAAATTCTAAATAAACTTTCTCTAGAAGAGTCCTAGTATAATTAAAAGTTAAAAAAAATAATAATCTAAAACTCTAAAAATAGAAAAATATTAAAAATTCAGAATTACTAAAAATAGTATTATTTTTTTTCCCCTAAATATTTGTTTTTGAGCTGAAAGTGCACATTTTCTGACGAAACGGACAGATGCGATCCACATAGTGGGTCAATTCACCTCGGATGGCCCATTTCAGTAAAGATTGATAAGTTGTGCGCCCCATAACGATACCCGGATCAAAAGTTACAGTCAATTTATGGTCCACCTTCTTTTGGCTCAACCTTGCAAGGAAAGTATCTCTGACATGTTCTACATCAGACGCCTTCGCTTGAAAAAAACTCGTCCTCGAGTTACTTAAGAGACTTCGCTCGTGATTTTGAAATAACTTCTGACGTCGATGTTTATTAGTAATTTTCTTGTACTTGGCATTAGGGTCTTGAGCTGACACAATACATGTACTCATGCTTTCCTTGACTTGACTAATATCGATTAGTTCCTTCACTTCTTCCTTCAAAATCTCATATTCTTTCTTATAATGTGGGCAATTAGGTAGACTTGCCCCTGAGACGGGATCAATGTGATTTTGTATATCTCGTATGGGAGGTAATTTATTAGGGAGTTCATCAAACACAACCGCCTTGAACTCCCACAATACTGGTTCAAAATCATCTAGGATATTCATAGGCTCCACATATTTTTTCTTTTCAACTAATGGATATATATCTCTTGTTTCTTCAAATTATTTAACAAAGGCTCGTTCAGTTATGAGATATTGCCCCTCCACTTTAGAAGTCTTGGGTTTGTTCTCTGTTCCCATAGGAGTCATATGTTTGTCACTGATGAATCCTGTGGCTTGTCGCGATTCCGTTTCAATGAGGTGGTTTCTCGTGGACAAATAATATGATTTTTCTGCAAAACCTTTTACCGATCGGCTATCCTGGTAATAATTTTGGTTTTGTTGGAATAATATATGATTATAATCACTAGGGAGGAATCAGGAACGTAGTAGTTGCTTCATCCACTGCCATGTGCGGATTGGTACTTTCATCTCCCTGTTTCGTGCGAGTTGCAGTTGTTCCCACTAAACTGAAGCTTCGTCTTTCAACTTATAGGCCATAAGCTTGACCTTCTTTTCTTCAGGAATGTCCGTATAGTCGAAAAATCGATCAACTTCAGAAAGCCAATCGAGAAAATCCTCAATGTGTAGTTGGCCATTAAAGTTAGGAATATCAACCCGCATCTTGAATTCTCGATCTGTTCGATTTACTCGATTGCCACCTTGTCTGGAGTGTTGGAAGATTATGTCATCGATCTCCTCCTCACTGGATCCCCCTTCCTCAGGAAAGACCCTTAGATGCACTGCCAGTACTATCCTGCGATCAGGGCGATTACGAGTTTCAGCAATTGGCGGTTGAGAATTACCATCAGGAACATGGAGTTACCCTAGGGTTTCCGCCAAGAGATTCGTTATGCGGTCGATGGAAGCCTGCAGTCCTTGCATGGCTTGCCGATTCTCTTGCTGCGCTGATTCAAAAGCTGCCGTCATTAAAGGTAAATTCCCTGGAGCACTGCCCATGGGATTGTTGCCCGACCTGTCGTTAGAAGTCATCTATCTGAGGAAAAACCTCGTTTTGATACCAAATTGACGCAGGGAAGGACGTGAGGTCGAGCATCATCTTTCTCATGAGGATAACTATTCCGAATCCACGGAACTTCTTTGGACTCCTCACAGAGACTTCTCGAATCCACAAGGAAAGAAAGCGAAAAATAGAAATAAATTCAAAATTGATTAATGAATAATTAATAATTGTCTAATGTGTCTCCTTACACCATTAATAAAGAAAAAAAAACACTAAAATTCGTAATTACCAAAAATAGCAAAATTCTAACTCTAATAAAAATTGTAATTCTAATAAAACTCTTCTAAAGCCTAATTTCTAAAAATAAAAATTCTAAATAAACTTTCTCTAAGAGTCCTAGTATAAGTAAAAGTTTTTTAAAAAATAATATAAAACTCTAAATATAGAAAAATATTAAAAATTTGAAGTTACTAAAAATAGTATTTCTTTTTTTCCTAAATATTCGTTTTTGAGCTGAAAGTGCATGTTTTCCGACGAAACGGACAGATACGACCCACATAGTGGGTCAATTTATCTTGGATGGCCCGTTTCAGTAAAGATTGATAGGTTGTGCGCCCCGTAACAATACCCGGATCAAAAGTTACGGTCAATTTACGATCCACCTTCTTTTGGCCCAACCTTGCTAGGAAAGTATCTGTGACATGTTTTACATCAATAGTCTACCTGAATCATGAATGGGCTTGATTTTTGGGGTCAGGCCTAAATTTTGGCGTGGCCTTTCAAAGTTGGAATGGATTCAATCATCACAATGACATTGTAAAAATTAGGGGTGCACATTTAACCGGTAGAACCGTGGAACCGGACGGGAACCAACCAAACGGTCCGGTTTGGTCCGGTTCTAGAGTGCACCGATTCTGGTTCCGGTCCAAAAATTAAAAAACCGGTGACATCGGTTCGGTTCTCGGTTTGGGGGTATGTAGAACCGAACCGAACCGTGAACCGATCCGTAGAACCAAACCGTGGATCCGATCCGTAGAACCGAACCGTGGAACCGAACCAATGTATTTTTGCACACCTTATAATTATTTTCTCTAGAACAATTATTTTCATAAATGTATTTTTGCACACCTTATACAATATCTAAACCATTCATCAAATGAACCACAATATGGATGGACATGGGCTTGCAATTGGGCTGGATTATAAAAAGCCCAGAACCGTGGAACTGATCCGGAACCGAACCGGTTTTCACGGTTCAGTTCCAGTTCGGTTCTAGGGTGCCAACTGTCCGGTTCCGGTTCCGAATTTCCTAGAACCGTTAGGAACGGTTCGGTTCGGTTTCACCCCAGAACCGGACCAAACCGAACCGTATGCACCCCTAGTAAAAATCAAGGATGGATTGTATCATCTAATGGCCTAAAATGTTTCCATCTATTTCCTTTCATGTGGCTCACCTAAATCACAGGTTGGGCATCCCTTTTTAATATAAATTTGTCTTTTAATAATAAGGAGAGGGCTGCCCACCTCGACTTTTGGGAGGCCTACTGTTATGTATATGTAAAATTCACTCCAATAATCAGATGTGTAACGTTAGGCCTAGCACTAAAAAATTAAGTTGACTTGTGATTATGCAGGCCACACCAAGGGGAAGAGTTGATTTAAACTAGTCCACACTTGATTTTTATAGGATTTTATAATGATTTTATAAATTCCACTCTAACCATTAGATGCCATGCGAAAGTTAGGCCCAGGGTCCAAAACTCAGGCCCATCTATGATTCAAGTGTATCACACTAAGGGAAACAATTTAAAGAGTAAGCATTACTGGTGGTCAAGGTAGATTTCACATATGCATTATAGTGGAGCGAACCTAAGCCTTCAACCCATAACTCTTTAAAAGAAGGTACCATAATGTAAATTTTACAATAATTACATTACATAGTTTTTTTTTTGTAAAATTCCACTTAAATTATTATATAAAAATATCCTTACATGAATGAGGCTCTCTCTCTCTCTCTCTCTCTCTCTCTCTGCACACACGTCCCACACATACATAGCCTAGATTATAAGAGAGAGCATGTAATATTCAAAGATGGCTTATTACAATGTCAAGTCAAATTAGATTTTTTTAGACACGTCACAGGTTCTGAGGGGCTGGTATCATGATGTGTTAATTACAAAATAGGTTTCAATTAGGAAACTTGTAAGGATATATTAGTTAATGTAGGACACTTTTATGCAAGTTGACAAATTGTTTCAGGCTTTTAACCTATCTTCTATGTTTATATTATAAAAAGGGATGCTTTGCAGGCACAAGACCCCATCATTTTAAAAACCTCTCTCTACATTTTCTACTAAGGCCCTTACTGAAAAATTGATAGGAAAGACAGAATCTCAACATCAATGAATGCTAGGGCAGCGATAGGTTGGGTTGGCCTGAAAGTCAATTGGCCCAACCAGCTTTTTAGGTGGTTTTGGGCCAAGCTAAATTGGTGGTGAGGATTAGGTTTAAAACTGTCCCATTTTGGGAAAATGGTTCGGCTTGGGTTGAAACCTACCCAACTTAATGCTGCGCATATAGCTTATGGATGGATTGGATTAGATGACCTAACCCAAAGTGGCCCAAAAACACAAAACAAAGTAATGGATGGGAAGTATGCATGTATGTATCCACTAATTGGGGAGGGCTGGACATACCTTTAGCTCCAGGTTCGTTTTTTTTAGGTCGGTGAAGCTGGACCAGTTACAATTAAATAGGCGGTCAGGTCAGGTTTGGTTGGGGGTTTATAAATTTAACTGGTCTGGTCAGGCCATATGGTAATGGGTCGTAGGCTGGGTTTGAGCCAAAATTCGTGGCCTGTTTAGTAAATGGGCTGGGATATATTTCCCATCCTAAATTCAAGCTGTTCCCACCCTTATTGTTTCCTTAGGCATTTTTGTAAGCATAGCCGAGATTTAAATAAATAAATAAAAATTGTGATATTTTTTGTGTGGAAATTGATATAATAATGTTATTGTACTTGTATCCTGACATTTTTCAAATCTCAGCATTTTGTTTTAAATTTTTGTGATTTGATCGTGCTTTTAATGCAAATATTATTCAAAAGTTTATATATATGTGTGTGTGTATACACACACACACACACACACGTCTCCACACATGCGAATCCTCGATCTCTGTGCCGTGGGTCCACCTTTCATCAGATCTCAACCATTCAACTTGATCTGCCGAAAACAGTGCCACACAAGTGCATGCAATTAATACGATCCTTTGTCCGATCCCGCGCAACCAACATGGTTTGCACGGGTTCACGCAAATACTATAAATTTCCTCATTTTCTTCTCATACTTCTCTTTCTTATTTCTCTTTCTGATTTATTCTTGATCCTTCATTTTTATGCCTTAAAAGAAACTTTTCTTTTTAGAAACTAACTCATCTTTCTATTTCTATTTTTAGAAATTTTCTTATTTCTTTTTAGAAATTAATTCACTTTTCTTTTTCTTTTCCATGATCATAACATAGAAACTTATAATTTGGTAACTTGTTTCTAATTCCTTCTCTCTTTCTATTTCTATATTTCTATTTCCCTTCTTTCTTTTAGGATTAGGTTCAGAATTAGGATTTCACCATGTATATACAAGAGTGAGAAGGGTTAATATGCTAGTTTTAGATAATGCAAGAAATTGTGAAGGGTTGCTAGATGATTATGTTAGATGCACCATTCCATGGTGGGCCTCAAGCTTAAAAATCAAGTCAATCAATGACTTTTGTGGGCCACATACAAAAGTTGAGAGGGGTTACCCTCCCATTAAAACATTATTTATAATCATTTGTTGGGCCCACCGAGGTGTGATTCACAAATCCAGCCCATCCATTATATCTGTCCCACTTGGATGAGGTGTCTGACCAAGTTTCAAATGCATTCAAATTTTAGGTGGGCCCCACCAAGTGCTTTTATATGTTTTAGGCATGTCTTCACATGATTTTAGATGGTATGGCCCACCTGAGTTCTGTATACAGCTGATTTTTGGGATATTCCATAATTTAAAGGGGACCCATCAAATGTACGGTGTTGATGTTCAACATGCATCACAGTGGAGCCTACATAGCTGAACCTCATGGGAAGTTCCCATGAGGTCAACCACATATATATATGAGTAATGCTCATACACAATTAGTTAGACAATTCAAATTGATTCAACTAACTGTGTATTAAATAGCACAAATTCCTCTTTCAATTCAATGTAATGCATCATATGAAGATGTGTGAGATTAAGTCTTAAATAAGTGTCTTAAAAACTATGTGTCAAAGATGCAATTTGTTTGTTAAATAGAGTCTACTAATTAAATTTTATATACTAAAAATTAGTAAATAATTCTCATTATTGTAGCCACACATGTAAGCTAATATGGATCGTTGGAATGAATTTTTAACCGCTCATTCTTTTTTATAGAAAAATAATATATTATTGATCACAAAAAATAAAATAAAAAATTGTCTTTAATTACCTTTTTATAAAGGACCTTACCTAATCAATAAATTGGATTTCTTCCGTATATGTGACACTTCATGTAAATGCATTACATCTGTACAATTTTTTAGTCATCCAATTTTCTTTAGAAAGAATCAGCTTCTCTTTTCTCTATTTTCATTGAATGCATCTCTCCTCTTTAACGTTATATCTCCCGCTACAAAAATGAAAACAAACCTAATTCTCTTCAACCTAGAGAGACCCATGATCTATGGCTTTTATCCATGCTGACCACCCATTTTACTGGATCATTTTAGACTATGAACCTAAAAATGAGGCAAATCCAAAGCTTAGGTGGATCACATGTGGGAATTGAACGCCCACCATTAAAAACTTCTCAAAAGTTAGAAGTTTTGGATCAAGCTGATATTTGTTTTCCCTTCATCCATGTCTGTGTGACCTTGTGAACAGGTAAGATGGCAAATAAACATCATGGTCGGCCCCAGGAAGATTTCAATGGTGGGATTATTGTCGCAATTGTTTTTAGTGGTGTGGTCCAATTGAATTTTGGATTTGATTGGGCTCATGCACTAAAATAATTTGAGAAAATTAATGAGCAATGGATATAACACATGCATCATGGCTGGCCCATAGAATTTTCCACGTCAACACAGCACCAACCCGGGTTGTTGTGTCGCTGCCCAATCCGAGTCAATTTGTAACTTGGGTGTTGGTTTGTAACCCCGGATCACATGTTAGTGGGTGTTTTACTGACCTTGGGGCCATGCTCATGTATGTGTTATATATCAAGGACGTCCATTAGTTTTTCCAGATCCATTTAAGGACATGATCCCAAAAATGAAGTAAATCCAAATCTCAAATGTACCACACCACAGGAAACAGTGGTAATTAACCATTTAAAACTTTGTGGGGGCTACAAAAGTTTTGGATCAAACTGATATTTGTATCTTTCCTTTTTCCAAGTCTTTTTAACCTTATCAATAAGTTGGATGGCAAAAAATCATTATAATAGGCCTTGGGAAGTTTTTAATGGCAGGCACTCAATGTCTATTGTTTCTTGTGATGTGGTTCACTTGAGATTTATATCTGCTACATTTTTTATACAATACACTAAGATTATGTGTAAAACCTTATGAATGGCCTGCCTGAATGTACAATTCATACATGAAGGTGGGCCCCGTAGTCTGGGAAGCACCCCACTACTTATCATTCGGGTAACGCGTATCCAGTCCCACTTTCTCGGTAGGGTCGCACATTTTTTAGAACTAACGGTCCATAGCAATGCCCACCCTATATTTTGTACGGGGCCCACCGTAATGTGTACCGTGAGATCCACTCCAATCATTGGATGTGTAATTCCATGAAGGGCTTCAGAGGAAAAAATTTCAAGCTGATATATGATTCAAGTGGGCCATACCAAGAGAAACGGTTTCGATGGTTAGCTTTCCCTACATGCTACTTTCGATCATGTGGTCTACGTGAACAACGGATAGGGCTGATTTTCAGGCTCTTGGTGTAACATGGGGTGACTTAGCTAATGGCTAGGATGGATTTTACATAAACACTATGGTGGGGCCATCCCAAGCCAACAACTCCTCTCCTTCTTTAATTAACTTTCCATAGGCATCATTTATTACCGTTAATTAGCATTTAATTCAAAATGGTCCAACTAGTTGTGTGTGAGCATCTCTACATGTAGAGAGAGAGAAAGAAAGAAAGAGAGAGAGTCTGAGTCCAAGAGTCTAGACTACAAGTAAGGTCGGTGCGCCACACTGTTTGAAATCAACAAGACGCTTTGAGGAGGGATTTTAAGCCACCCATTTCATTTAAATGCTGCATCCCACCAAATAAGTAGGCTACTTTGACTTAGGGGCCATGCGTGTTGTTGAATTAATAAAGCACCATCAATCAAATCAATGCATGGTAGGTGGCTATCCAAATGCACACATGCAACCGATGTATACTTGGCATCCAAATATATCAATGTAAACCGTCCAAAAGATGGGCCTGACTGTTGTGTTGATGCATCATAATTGCAATGAACGGTGTTGATTGTTATTTTCTGAAAGCGTTAAGAAGTTGAAATCATGTACCACCCACAGGGAGCGGATTAGGTGCGGCTCCGACCCCTGACTGTGGGGCCACATTGTTGTATTTGTAGTATATCCACGCCGTCCATCCATTTTCTAGCTCAATTTTCGGAATGAAGCAGATACAAATCTCAGATAGAACATACTTGCATGAAAAGGTGGTGATTGAATTCCTAAAATTAATCCTACGGCCTACCTTAACTTTAATTTTCCATCCAACCCGTTGATAAGGTCACAAAGACCTGGATGAAAGGATTACACAAATATCAGCCTGATCTAAAAATTTTATGAGCCACAATAAGTTTTTAATGGTCAATCACAACTATTTCCTTTATTGTGGTCCACCTGATACTTAGATCTGCTTCGTTTTTGGTCTCATGCCGTAAAATAATATGTAAAAACGGATGGACAATGTAGATATACTGCTTATAGATCAAAGTGGCCCGACCCTCAGTGCCGTACCATGTTGGGTGAGGCTAGGTCATGCTTAATCCGCTCCCCCACCATCTACCCACCAAAAGGACTCAGATGGGTTAACAACCAGACACGTGTCACCTCGGATGGGCCAGTATGATTATGAAATAGTTGATATGGTGGATGATCCACCGTTGGAATAAAATGGACGGAGATAACAGCTTCACATGAAAATGAAACACGAAAGTGAGAAACTCCCGTACTGAACGCTTCACACGTGGAGCACATGTGCAACATCTGGGCTGTTAATGTATTGTAAGCTAAGTGGATAGACCTACGGCAAAAAATCACTGGATAGATGATCGTAGGCATCGATTGGAGGATTTTATGTCCCTCGAATGACCGTTGCTTGAACCTTTTTACCTAGCTGGAATGGTGGGAATTAAGCACGAGTGGGACCCTGACCGTAGGGCCTACCTCCATGCATGCATTGTGTATCCATGCCGACCATCTGTTTTGTCAGCTTATATTCGAGCATGGTTCTAAAAATGACGTTGTTACAAATTTCAGGTGGATCATACCATAGGAAACAATGATAATTAACCATTAAAAACCTTACGTGGGACACAAAAGTTTTATATCAAGCTAATATTTTCTTTTTCTCTTTTTTTTGTTCTCCTTTCATCCAATTCTACGTGACCTTATCAACATGTTGATGGTCAATAAACATTACAATAGACCTTATAAAGATTTTAATGGTAGGTGTCCAATAATTATTACCCTATGTTCACCTGAAATTTGTATTAAGTTAATCTTTTTGACCATGCCCTAAAATAATATAGTAAAATATATGTATAACATTGATATACAATGCATATATGGAGGTGAGCCCTATGGTCAGTGTTGCACACATATTGTTGTTATTCGAGTGGAGCAAGTCAAGCTCATGCCGATTGGTAAAAGTAAAGTTGTGTGATTGATGTGAATAGAGCAATATTGGTAAAAGTAAAGTTGTGGGATTGATGTGAATTGGATTGAATTGGCATTGATGTTAAATGGAAAACTATTTTCAGTATGTCTTGAGATTACTTTGCTTTTTTTATTAATTAGTATAAAGGTGGTAAATAAAAAGTTACTATCCTTTTAAAACCAGGAGAGACATAATAGTAACAAAGGTATCGTGAGCTACTAATCCACCATACACATAATATATTTATAATACCCCCAAACAATCTAATTATTGATTGCATTATTAAAATCATTCTAATGAAATAATGTAAAACTGTCCAAATTTTGGTCTTATAATGAACGGATAAAAAAATATTAATGAGCCAAATTTCCTAATATCCTTACATTTGTGCCCCACTTAAGGTATTTGTCCAAATATATATTTCCTCCCAAGGCACAAGCTCCATCATTTTTCAGCTGTAACAAGCCAAACTTTACATCGTCTATCATCCTTCGTTTAGCTTGTAGGATCATATTAATAACATTTCCTCGTCTCAGCCACAAAAACCTTCGTATGGTCGACGACCATCTTAAGTTTAAATTCAAATTATCCAAATTGTTTTTTTTTTTTTTTTTTTCCCGACAGTTGTTGTTTTTTCTCTATACATATAAACGGATCTAAGAGATCCAAACCATTCAATCCACATCCAACTTTGTAAGTGACTAAGATCCGCTAAATGACATGAGTGCAGAGTATTCTCACGGTCCTGATCTTGCCCACATGCACCAGTTGTATGGGTATGGATTGTATGATGAGTTAGATGATAGTTATTTTGGACAGTCCAGATTCAATAGTCATTGGATTTAGAGCTTTTTGGAGACAAACCATTTATTTGATAGGGAACCTTTTGGATGGAAATGCCCAAAAAAATATCCTTAAAATTCATATTTCAAATCATTGATTATAGAAAAAGTAATTGTAACCGTTCAACTTCAACGCTAAAGAGGAAAATTATTAAAGGCTTGAAGTATACAGTTGGGATTTTTATTGTGTTTCCATGTACGTCTTGAATGACGTCAATGTGGGAATGTCGCAGTTAAAGCAGCTCATCAGCAGTATAATCAACGACCACAACTGTTTGATGCTTTGTGGAAAGAGACAAAACCATCTAATCTGGTGGACCACACATGTACTGAATCTGTATTGTATTTCTTGCACACGTGGCTAGGCACATCTGAGAATAATTAATGATAGAATTAGAATAATCTGCGAATGCCCTAAGATTTTATGTTATAGATCCTGACACGTGTCAAGTCCTCAACGGCCCGATACAAGGTAGACATATGTGAGTTGAATCTAGGATCAGCAAATCTGAGCCGACCAAACATTGGGACCCATGTAGAGTATTATTCCTGTGGGTCCCACTATTCGATCAGATAAAAAATAGGTGCCTGATCCATGTCAAGTAACTCAAACTACTTAAATGCATCTGGGCAACTATTTTATGCAACACCTACAAAGTCTAAGCTCTGTGGGGCCCACCATGTTTTATGTGTGACATCTAGTCACTTCATCAGGTGAGAACCTTATTGTAATTCTTAAAGATTAGCACAATAAATAATAAATAAAACAGCTGGGACACACCACTAGAAATAATGTAAAATTTCACCTAACACCTAAGTTAACACCATGCCGGGTTCCACCCCATGGCTCAGTGGCAGATAGAGTGCATTTCAACACTGAGGACATGGGTTCAGAGTGCCCATGTGGGGGTGTGTGTTAAAAAAAGTAAAATATGTGGGCCACC
Source organism: Magnolia officinalis (assembly GCA_021015155.1). Lineage (NCBI taxonomy): Eukaryota > Viridiplantae > Streptophyta > Magnoliopsida > Magnoliales > Magnoliaceae > Magnolia > Magnolia officinalis. The sequence continues at coordinate 22,311,305 of JAJHSJ010000001.1, read as the reverse complement.
ACTATTTTCGATACCCAATAAAACATGCTCATGAAAGTCGGCTTGATTGGTAGGATAGTACACGGATAGATGTGTGGGATTTTTACCAAAATGACTCCAAGGTATAGCGTTGCAATTGTTTAACCTCTCTTTTTTTAATGTTTTTTATCCGCTTGACTGCTTTTTGAAAATTACATGGATAAAAATGTCCTTGTATATAGCCTTGTGCCCTAATTATAGCAAAGTGTGGGAGAAGCTTCAATGCCCTAATCTCGAAGCATGCGTGGCCCATCATGTGGTGATTCAAAACAAGCAATATGAATATAGTGGATATGATCCCAGGAGCTGTTATGTTCACACCTACATTAATAGTGTTTCAGGGCTCAAAAATTAGTCAAGGGCAAGGTGGAGCGACGATCTAACCATCCGTCTAGTCGTATAATGATTTTTCTATTTGTGTTAGAAAAAACGTATAGTGAAAAATTCAAAAGTGAGTCTAAACATTATATTGAATAAATGTTTGATTTATTGTATTGTAGTTTTTATTAAATTTTTGTTTAAAAATCTCTAAAAATTTAATTACAATCTGGGATTTGGAGTCAGGTCTGACCAGCTCGGGCACTGAATTTCGAAGCGTATCATTATCATGTGTTAGAGGTTGTGGTTTTCATGTGTTACGGGTTGAGCTTGTCATGTATTAAGGGTCGAGATTGTTCAATAAGTGTTCAACTAAGCTAAAATAAGAATAATAATAATAATAATAAGATAAAAATTGATCTCCTTTATTGTCTTTAACATGACAACCCCGATCATCCCATATAACCCCAATCCCTTATACATTCATTCTCTATATAACAAAAATATTAAACCACTCTCCATACAACATTCCTTTTTATCCACAACAAAACTGGATGTTATCATGAAAAACCATTAAAATATCTTTGCTCTATTAGTGGCCTATATCTTTAGGAAATGTAATTGTTGGAGTGTAAGAAACAGTCATTTTTTTTTAGCTGAAGTGAATGAAAGGGTTGTATGTTGGAGAATATGATGATGGTGGTCATATGCCAAAAAAAGAACTCCACTAGAAGGTGGTGATGGGTGCCAAAGAGGAAGGTTCTAAAGGAAGAAGAAAATACTCTATAAAATAGAAGAAAGAAAAAAAAAAAAAACTCGAATAAGCCATTCAACTGATTTGACCTGACCTATGGGATCTTCGAACACCGTCTATAGATCCTATTGTGGGGTATGTGTTGAATTTACCATGTCAATTAGAGCCCCAATTTAGTAAAATGGCATGGGCCCAAGAATGAAGCACATCTACGTATAAGGTGGACCACAACACAATGAATCAATTGGACCACAATATAATGAAACTATTAAAAGTGAATGACCACTGTTATCAGTTGTTGTGTATTATATAGAGCTCGGATTATATTGAAATTAATATTTTTTTATTGAAATAATGGACCACAGAGAGAGTGAACGAATTGAATATTCATTCAAATGAGTACAATCACCAATTGATGAGCCACATCATACTTAAGGATTGAAGTATTAAAGTTTCCCGACACTCATCTGTTGTGTGGCAAAACACTATACAAGTAAAGGTGGGCATCGAGTCGAGTTGGACCGAGTTAGATCCAACCCGACTCGATCCAGTTTTGGAAAATCCCTAACCCAAATCGATCCAACTCGGTACTGAGTCCTACAGGGCTGACTTGATCCAAGTCCGGGTCTTGGCCGGGGTGACCCGAACAGAGTTTGACTCAGTCAGAGATACCGAGTCAGATCGAGTTGGCACCTATTCAAATCGGCTCACATCATGCTGGCTGGCCAAACATTCGAAAAAGATAACACTGTAGTCATGTATTGATCGGGTCCACCCATTTACTGGTGGAGTAGGAAGAATTGGACTATGGTATACCCATCTCTCCACATAATATGTGGCAAGGTCATGTATTGATCGGGTCCACCCATTTACTGGAAGCAGATTGGCTGGTGTACCACACATCAGCTATATACCTGTTGTATTTACATAAGCAAGTTCTGTGGGTCCCATCATGAGGTATGTGTTTAATCCAAACCGTTCGTCCATTTGGCGAGCTCGTCATAAGGCTTGAGTAGAAAACTAAGACAAATCTAAAGATAAAGTGGATCACACCACAAAAAGCAGTGGGAGATTGAACGTCTAGACACCCTTTTGGGGGTCACAGAAGTTTCGGATCAACGTGAAATTTGTTTTTCCTATTCATACAGATATCTGTGACCTTATGAACAGATTGGATGGAAAATAAATGTTATGGTGGGCCCTACAAATTTTTTAACGGTGAAAATCAAATTTAATAATAAAATAATAATAATGATAATAAAGATTTTTATCTTATCTTATCTTATATAATATATATATATATATATAGATATATATATATATATATATATATATATCTTATAGTCTGATCTTTATCTTATCTTATCCTTATTTTACCCATATCTCTAACTATTCTCTCTTATATATATACCCTTAACCATCCTCGTATCTCTCAAGTCTCAATCCCTCAAATAAGTTTTCATTTTACGAAGTATGTTGTAAGAGTAATTCCACTTCAACTTAGATATTAACAAAAAGGGCACCCTGCGAAGAAAGAGAAAAAGGGAGAGGATTTTAGAGGGCTTAGATCTGGTAAGTTATTGTCTATTCTCTCATTACTTTTTGGTACATTTATTATAATTTTGACTCGATCTATGTAATGAACGGTGTGGATCGGCCACATGTTCATTGCATTGATTTATGGGTATATCTTATGTAAAGATGATGGAAGTTTAAAATTCTTTGCAAATTTTCTAATTGTGATTGGTGTGCATCTGGTCGAATCAAATTAGATTTGTACAGATCATACGATTCCTGAGGCTAAAATATATAAGGGCCCTAACTCCCAGATCAATCTGACCATTGGATGGGCTACACTAGTTAGATATATAAATGTTTAATAAGAGAAACTTAGATTTATGTGCAACCGATTGGTATCATTTAGCGTAAAAAGTCAAGATGGGCTATCGGTGTATGTGTGGTTAGATCCACACCATCCATCTAATGTGTAGAGGTAAAATATGATAATATCTCAAGAATATGAATGATCTAATCATCCTATAGGCCAACCCGATCAAGCAATTTCCATTCAATTTTATAATCTTAAAAAGGAAATAAAATATAAAAATTTTAATTATTTAATCATTTATGATTTGGCCACCTTGGATGTTAATCAAAGGTGGGTGACACCATGCAATAAAAGTACATGAATAATAATATCGTTGATATAATTGATAGGACCTCGGAATTCAAACCAACCTAATTACCTTGCAAAGTCTATACTACCAGACTCAAGTAAGTAACCCAACATGCCTCATGATTCATTGGAATTAAAATAAATTGTTTGTAATGGTTTGATTGACTGATATACTGATTTGAGTATTTTGTTACGATAATTGTATGTTAAATTCATATGTGAATATTCTGATCAAGACAACTATCTCAAATATGAAAATGATGCATTCATATATCATTCATCTTTCATTACATTTACATAATGCATAGTCGATCCTAAGGGCCCTCCTTGAAAAAAATGTCGATCCTGAAGAGCGTTACCAGATGCGGGTTATGCCCAAGCCTACCGAAAGGTGGAAGCCTATCCAACGGGTGGATGTAGGTTAACGACTTCCAACCCAAGCAGATGGACGATTATCCTATCTTATGCATACATACATCATTTGCATTCATATCATTGTATAAACATTTTTTGTATTATTTTAATTGTTATGATTATGAACCATGCTGGGTTATTTCACTAAGCCTGGCCAACTTACCTTTTTATTGATAGAAAAACTGTACAGATAAGCAATTAATTAATGAGTTGGCGCAGGAACAAAAAGTTATGACTAAACTGATGCACGACACATGTGAGCCGTGACCATATCTATCAAGAGAGAAATTGACCGCATTTGGACCGTTCCTAATTAATTAATTAGAATTTATAACTTGTTATCATGATCTAATTTATATATAATGAATAATGGTATTAGTTGTAGGATTTTTAAGTATTTGATTAATTTTATTTAATTGAATTGTTCTATATCTATAACAAGTATTCATTGGTGTATTGATTGGTCAATGATGTCTAATTTATACTAATTAAATGTTAATGTATGATAAGAATAGACGGATGTTAATGCTTAAATTATTTGTTTGAATGATTGTGAATGAACCTTGTTGAAATGTAAAAATAAATATTACTTTTGCCTTTTAATAATCGTATAATGTAATGAAGTTAGTATACCTTGTGTACGAATTATAAGTCGAAACTCAAGTCTGAGGGTGCACACTCTATACTCGAAATTTGAGGCGTAACAAGTTCCCCCACGACAACAGCTATCCCTCTCTATCCATAATCAAAAGTAGCTTACATCTCTAAATATATATATATATATATATTATTGTAAAACAATTAAAATAATTAAAATTTCTTCCACGTATCAGTGGCTTCTCTAAGAACTGTAATCGTCGAAGCAAAAATAACATTTTTATAGGGCATCAAAAGTTGTTAGCAGTGATCATAAACCACTACTTAACTTTTTCTTTATTTAAAATTAGTACAACAATTTGATTTGAAAATATTTTCAAAACTTATCTGATAACTAATTTATTTTTTAGACCTGGACTATTTAACTGTGCAATAGAGTCAAAATCCCCTTCTTCGCAAGGAAAGGTACAAAATCAGCTCAACTTTATTCTAAGTCTCCGTGCATACTGTCCGTGAGGGTAATACCTCTGTTGGTGTCACCGTTACTATGTGGGGCCCACCTTGATGAATGTCTTGTATATCCATGCAACCCATCCGTTTTCCCAGCTTCTTTAATGAAGTTGTTCCAAAAATTAAGAAGATTCAAATCTCCAACGGACCACACCACACTAAAAAGTAGTGAATAAGCATTCAAAGCTTTTTGTAGGCCTCAAAAGTTTTGGATCAAGCTTATCTTTGTATTTTTCCTTCATCCTATTCTTTTTAACCTTATCAGCAGGTTGGATGGAAAATAAACATTACAAATCTATTTATAGTGTGCCTTGGAAAGTTTTTAATGATGAATGTTCAATCACCATTTTTTCCTGTGGTGTGATCCACATTAGCTTTACATCTGTTTAAATTTTGGTACTACCTCTAGAAAGGGATGTAAAAATGAATGAACGGCATAGATATATATAGAAAATCATCAAGGTGGGCCCCATAATAATGGTAACACCTTATCCGCTCCTGTCCTTGAGTGCTTTTATATTCTACCGCACGATCTTCGTGGGTAACAGGTAAAGGAAAACGAACTGCCTCTTACCTATAGAGGTGGGCATTTCATACTCGAATCGGTAGATCTGACCCGATTCGAACAGAACCGATGGTCAGGATCGGTTAGGATCGGGTAACATAAGCCAGATCCGAAATATTTTTGGGTCGGATTCGGATAAGCCTTGTTTCGAACTGACCCGATCCGTAATCCGATCAGATTGGATCAGATTTAACCCGATCCAGAGATGCATGTGTTTCATTCATTTTACAGATCATTCCAAGGCCTTATACAGAAAATTGACAGGGATATAAATCTCAGGTGGACCACACCACAAGAAAACAATAATGATTGGATACCCACCATTATAATCCTCCTAAGGCCTATTGTACTGTTTATTTGACATCTAATCTGTTGATTAGGTCATAAGGACCCAGATAAAGGGAAACAATAAATATCAGCTTGATCAAAAACTTTTATAACCTCCAAAACGTTTTTAATGGTCAACGTTCATTCAAAACTGTTTCCTATAATGTGGTCCACTTGAGGTTTCGATATACCTCATTTTTTTATCTCATAAATAAAATGATCTATAAAAATAGATAAAGGGCATGGATGAAACAAAAACATCTTGGTAGGCCCACAGACCACCGACCATCAGCCAGTGGCCGGTGGCAAGGGGAGTAGCCAGTCCGTTCCTGGCAGAGAGGTAAGGGCGTCTGGCGCTTACCTGCAACACCGCTAACCATGTGATGCCAACTTTAGGTATCTTTATTATATCCAATTCGTCTATCCGTTTTTCCATCTTATTTTAAGATGTTATGTGAAATCATAAGAAGATCCAAATATCAAGTGGGCCATACCAATAAAAATAATGATGAATAACCATTAAAAAAATTGTAGGCCACAAAAGTTCTGGATCAATCTAATCTTTTTATTTTCCCTCCATCCAAATCTTTTTGACATTATTAAAAGATTGGATTGCAAATAAATATTATGAAAACTCAACGATGGACACTTTGAAATTTTAATGGCGAGGCACTTAATCACTAATGTTTCCTGTGGTGTGGCCCATTTAAGATTTGAATATGCATAATTTTTATTATCCCTTCCTAAAACGAGCTGGAGAAACGGATGGACAACTTACAACAATTATCACCAAGGTGAGCCCTACCGCTAAGCTGTTAGCCTGGGCTGATGCTGCCACTAGCAACTGGTCGGTGCTCTGTGACCCACTTTGACCCACCATGATGTATGTGTTTTATTCAGGCTCATTTACTTTCCCAAATCATTTGAACAAAAAAAAAAAATAAAAAAAAAAAAAATTGAGTCAGATTTAAATCCCAGATGGACCACACCACAGGAAACAGTGGTGATTGAACGGTACCTTTAAAAACTTTTAGGGGCCACAACATTAACAGGTTAGATGACAAATAAGCATTGAGTACTGAGCCCTTTTAAAGTGGATGTTATGAAACTTTTAATGGTGGGCATTCAATCATAGCTATATTCTTGTGTAGTCCGCCAACAGTTGGATTGTTTCATTTAAACACATACCACACCGATATCCTCCTAAATGCATTCTAAGGAAGTTTTTAGGTTGTTCATTTTAAGACATGCAAAAAAAAGCTAAATCTGCAAAAAAAAAAAAAAAAAAAAGCTAAATCCAAGACCTAAGTGGGCCACAAGAGAGGAAACATTGAACCACCATTGAAACATTTGCATGATTATAAAAGTTTTTTTTTTACTAGGCTAAGAATTTTTGTTTTCGGTTTATGTTAGTGGAATGACCTTATAAAAGGTTTGGATGGCATATAAATATCAAGTGGGTCCCATAAGGTTTTGACAGTAGGTGTGGCCCACTTGAGTCTTTAATCCAGCTCTTTTTCAGTCGCATGTTAAAAAATGAGCCCACAAAATGGACGAATCCACCTATATTCCCAAAAAACCGAACTTCCTGCCAAAGCCTTTCTTACCAAATTTGCGTCCACGCATACCATCTTGGTGGGGCCCATATAGCACCGACCGGTGGTTCTTGGCAGCGGGATAATAAGCAATTTTCAACCACGGAAGATTCCATGGTTTTGGAATTCTGTCATCAAAATCATATATAAATCCTAAGCGCTGGCATATCAACAGTTGCCGACAGAGTATCAAATGCCATGTATTTCCTCATTGGAAACGGATCGGCTACTCCTACTGCCACCACCCAATGGCTGATGGTCGTGTGCAGCCAGAGTATCAAATACCTTCCATCATAAATGGACATAGAAACATTGGCAGATTTCACAATTTAGTCAGTTTAATTAAAGTTTTTTTTTTTTCTTAGTACACCCCAATGTTAGTTCACACTTCATTGTTAGCCACCCTCACTGGGATCGATACCAAGACCCCACTGTCAGTTCACACTTCACCGTTAGCCACCCCCACTAGGGATCGATGTCAAGACCTCAGTGTTGAAACGAGGTATCTTTCACTCAGTCTACCACTTGAGCTATGGATCAGGGTGTGTTTAATTAAAGTTAATGTACTCTACGTGTATCATTTCTCAGTAAGATTTCGACTATATTAACAATTTGATATGGTCAAATTCCAAACAAGAAAGGAGTGTTTCAAATATTTTAGACTAGTCATCGAACAAGTTTTGAAAATATTTTCAAATCAAATTGTCACTGTCCTTGATCAGCAGTTGTACAGATTTTATGTGAAGAAGAATTTACATAGTATTTAATCTTAAGGAAGTAACATCAACGAGATTGGTTATTAGGCCTACTGAAACTTAAATCCGATATTTATATGAAAAAATGCTAATTTTTTGCTGATATAATTTCTATGTGGCCAACAAAACCTGATAACTTATAACGGTGTTCGTTTGATATAAATTATTTTCTTGTGATGTGGTCAATGCGAGTGGCGGATGTTGATCATGCTCCCAATAACTCTGAGGTTAATGAATTGAGTGAATTCCACACATATGCGATAGTGGATTCTTATAAAACTTTTTTTTTTCCTTTTTCTTTATTGTTTTCTTTGAGCTTCTTCTTCCTTTTCAAACATGTCTTCCAAGAACCGTCATAACCCCTTTTTATTGCATTTTCCAGCATACGTTCACTATCATCAACTTCTCCGGCGAATGGTCACCGCTAATAACTTCTAAGACCCTACGAAAGTGATATTTTTATTCTGACGACCACGTTTCTTAGAGATAGAAACCAATTATACGTGTAAGACATTTTAAATTAATTTTTTGTTATATTTTTCGTACAATAGCATTTTCGTAGAGATAGAAGCTACTTTTTATTATGGATAGATGAATGACCGTGATTATTGTTGTCGTGGGGAGAAGCGATCATCGGAAGAAATTTAAGGTAGATAAGGATGTTTGCGATTGTCATGTAAAAGATAATAAATCAGATAGTTTGTACCCTTTAGTCTATTTTTAACAGTGAATGCATGACAACTTCGACCCTTAACACATGACAACATTAACCCTTAACACATGATAACCTCGACCCTTAACATATAGCAATCCCAACCCGTAACACATAACAACCTTGACTCTGAACTTAGATCTAATCTGTTCATTTTTTTTGTAACCCTCTATTTATATAGGAAAATGCTAACTTATTACTGATATGATTTCTATGTGGCCTACAAAAACTGATAACTTATAACGATAACCATTAGATACGAACTATTTTTTGTGATGTAGTCAATGTGACTGGTGGATGTTGATCATGCTTTCAAGCATGGCCTTCCATGAAATTTCGAAGTTAACGGATGAAGTGGATTCCACGCATGTGATGATGGACCCCACAAATGATGTACAAATACCCTTACAAGTTTTCTTTTGACATAGTCCATTTAAGAAGTTTTTGACGGCAAGAGTTCAATCACCATTGTTTCTTATGGTGTAGTCCATTTAAACCTTTGGTCTACCTCCTTCTGGGGCTCATGCGTTAAGGGTCGAGGTTGTCATGTGTTAAGGGTCGAGGTTGTTAGGGTTGAGAGGTTTTCATGTGTTAAGGGTCAAGGTTGTCAGGTGTTAAGGGTTGATGTTGATAGGGTCGAGGTTGTCAGGTGTTAAGGGTTGAGTTGTCATGCATTCACTAAAAAAATAGACCAAAGGTTACGGACTATCTCCTTCATTGTCTTCTACATGACAATCACAACTATCCTAATTTACATTAAATTCCTTCCAACATTTGCTTCTCCCCATGACAACAACAACCACGGCCATCCATCTTTATCCACAATAAAAAGTGACTTCCATTTCTTAAAAAAATGTTATTGTACAAAAAATAAAATAAGAAAATAATTTAAAATGTCTTCCACGCTTAAGTAGCTTCTATCTCTAAAAAATGTAGTCATCGAAGCAAAAAATAACACTTTGTAGGGCCTTAGAAGTTGTTGCTGGTATATATCCATATACTAGAGAAGTGGATGACAATGAATGTACGTTGAAAAATGCAGTTGAAAGAAGTGGTAGTAGTTTTTGGAAGACATGTTTGAAAAGTAAGAAAAAACTAAGGAAAACAACAAAGAAAAAAAAAAAAAAACTTCATAAGGGTCCATCATCACATATGTATAGAATCCACCATATCCATTAACCTCAGAGTTTCTTGGAAGGACATGATTAGGAATATGATCAACATTCGCTACTCACATTGACCACATAATAAGAAAATAGTTCATATTAAACGGACACCGTTATAAGATATCAGATTTTGTGGGCCACACATGTATCATGTCAACAAGAAATATTTTTCTCTATAAATAGAGAATTGCAAAGAAAATAAATGGATTGGATGTAAGTTTCAGTGGGCTCAAAAATCAATCCCAACATCACATTTTCAGTTAACTTTTTCTAGACTCAAAATTCATACAACCGTCGATCACAGGGCATGAAAAATTTGGTCAGACACCTCATCTAAGAATATTTGAAACACCGCTGTCTTCTTTTTTTTAAAAAGAATTTTGCTATTCCACATTATTAGTCAAAATCCCTTTCTCCGCACGAGAAAGGTCTCCAAAATTAGCTTGACTTTATTCAAGGAGCCACGTATACAAGATGTTCATCAAGGTGGCCCCACATGGTAAGGGTGACACCCACAAAGGTGTTACCCGCATCCGTTTTTCTAGCTTATTTCACAAAGTTTTCCCAAAATTAAGAAGATTCAAATCTCCAGCTGACCACACCACCGTAAAAAGTGGTGAATAAGTATTCAAAGCTTTATGTAAGCCCTAGAAGTTTTGGTTCAAGCTTATCTTTGTCTTTTCTCTTCATCCAGTTCTTTTTAACCTTATCAACTATCAACGGTTGGATGGAAAATAAACATTACAAATATACTTATAGTAGGCCTTGGGAAGTTTTTAACCGCGAATGTTCAATCACCATGTTTCCTGTGGTGGTGATCCACTTGAGATTTAGATCAGCTTCAATTTTGATACTACGTCCTAAAATGGCATATAAAAATGAATGAATGGCATGAATATATAGAAAATTATCAAGATAGGGCTCACGGTAAGGGTTACACCAACTAAGGTATTTCGCGGGTAACACCTTATCCGCTCCTGTCCTTCTGCATTTATATCCTACCGCACGATTTCCGTGGATAACAAATAAAGGAGAGCGAATTAGCTGTTATCCTCGTGATACCGGCGTGGGTGTTACCCTAAACGTGTGAGGCTCACCTTGATGTATTGTTTATATAATTATATATCTACTTCGTTCATCTGTTTTTCCATCTCATTTTAGGAGGTTATGTCAAATCATAAAAAGATTCAAATATCAAGTGGGCCATACCAATAAAAACAGTGATGAATAACCATTAAAAAAATTGTGGGCCACAAAGTTCTACATCAATCTAATCTTTTTATTTTCCCTCCATCCAAATCTTCATGACATTATTAAGAAATTGGATTGCAAATAAACATTATGAAAACTCTACGATGGACACTTTGGAATTTTATCGGTGAGTCACTCAATTACCACTGTTTCCTGTGGTGTGGCCCATCAAAGATTTGAACCTGCGTAATTTTTATTGCCTCTTCCTAAACTGAGCTGGAGAAACGGATGGACAGCATGGATATACAACACATCATCAAGGTGAGCCCTTCTGCTAATCTGTTAGCCTGTGCTGAGGCTGCCACCAGCAACTGGTCCGTGCTCCATGACCCACCATGATGCATGTGTTTTACTTATGCTCATTTACTTTCCCGAATCATTTGAACACAAAAAAAAAAAAAAAAAAAAAAAAAAAAAAAAAAAAAAAAAACAAGTCAAATCTAAATCCAAATGGACCAAACCACAGGAAACAGTGGTGATTGAAAGCACACCATTAAAAACTTTTAGGGGCCACAACATTAACTGGCTAGATGACAAATAAACATTAAGGGCCCGTTTGACCACCTACATTAGGTCGGATTAAGCTGGATGGAATTGAAAAAGTAGCATTAAATGCGTGCATAAGGTATTGTCTCTGGATTGGTTGTATCCCATGATTTTTAATGGCATGTTTGGAAGATGCTAGACTAACTTCTATCCAGCAGGATTGGAGCCAAATCCTGTTTGGTAATCTTTTTCATATTTTAAATCTTATGTGGTCCCACGTATGTTTGAATGGTGGACATTCAATCATTAGTAGTGTGGCCCATATGATAATTGAATGATTGTAATTTCCGGTTCAATGTCATTACATATTATTCTAAAACTGATAAACGTGATGGATTTCCCATACACATCACTATGGGCCCCAACTACCTATCCTTCGCACGTACCTATCTGCGAAAGGCGTTCACTGGAATTGAATTCGGATTGCTATCTGCAGTATCCTCGTGACTTATTCAATAATAACTTATCGTACAGTTGGACACTCACTTGGGCCCACTGTGAGTGTATTGTCTTATCCACTCCGTCCATCCTTATTTTTAGATCCTTTTAGTGGTTGAGACAAAAAAATTAAGGTATATATAAATCTAAAGTGGACCATACCATTGGGAATAATAATTTCCACCGTTGAGACCTTTCTATCACCTAGTGTTATGTTTTATTTTCATCAAACCTGTTGATAATATCACAAAGACATTGATTAAGTGAAAACACAAGTATCAAATTGATATAAAACTTCTGTGGTCCCCAAGAAGCAAAATCCTAAGATGAACCATTCACATTGTTTCCGGTAGTGTGGTCGATTTGAGCACTGAAAAATTTTCAGTTTCAGTGTAACGATCTAAAGTTAACCTCAAAAAATGTCCTGATGGAGTAGATGTAATCACATACAGTAGAAGGGGCCTCCGGTCCGGCATCATACCCAAATAGCTTCATTCATGTGGATGTCACCAACATATATACAAGGGAAGCAGTTTAATACCCGGTGGTGAAGTCGAAGCGGGTTACGATGTACAGTATATGGGATTGCCAAATCCAGCTTTTTGATAGATGGTATTGGCAGGAGACCCAATGCTCATTATCCCGGGTTGAAAAAGCCTCTCCAAACATGGCTGTATGGTGGATATCGCTGGATGACAAATGCAATCCCAGGTACTCCATCTTAATGCAGGTGGCCAAACAGGCCCTAAGTGAGCTATATTAAAGCAGGTGTTATGAAGCTTTTAATGGTGAGCATCCACTCACCGCTATTTTCTTGTGGTGTAGTCATCATTTAAACACATACCGACACAGATATCCTCCCAAAGGCATTCTCGGTAAGTTTTTAGGTTATTCATTTTAAGACATGAAAAAAAAAAAAAAAAAAAAAAAAAAAAAAGAAGTTAGATCCAAGACCTAAGTGGGCCACAAGAGAGGAAACATTGAACCACCGTTGAAACATTTGCATGACTACCAAAGTTTTTTTTACTAGGCTAAGAATTTTTGTTTTCAGTTTATATTTGTGGAATGACTTTACCAAGGGTTTGGATGGCATATAAATATCAAGGTGGGTCCCATGAGCTTTTGATAGTAGGTGTGGCCCACTCGGGTCTTTAATTCAACTCATTTTCAATCGCATGTCATAAAATGAACCCACAACCCTGCAAATAGAGTCGGGCATCGAGTCAAGTCAGACCGAGTTAGAGTTGACTCGACTCAATTGGGTTTTGAAGTAGGCTGACCCGAACTCGATCCGATTCTATACAAAGTCCACTATGCCTAACTCGATCTGAGTCCGGTCTGGCATGGACTGATCCAAACCAAGTCCGATCCGGTCAGAAGTACTGAATTGAGTCGAGTTAGCACCGAGTCGGATTGAGAGATGAGGGAGAGAGACTGAGAGAGTGGTGAGGAGAGAGGAGGAGGAGGGTGAATGCGGTGGGTGGTTGTCGGGCTTAGAAGATGAGGAGAATAAGAGAGAGAGAGAGAGAGAGAGAGAGAGAGAGGTCAGGCTTGGAAGATGAAGAGGATAAGGGAGGGGGAGAGATATTTTGGGATCGGGGTAGGGTACGGCGGGTACAATTACAGAAACAGGTTTCGAATCCAGTTTCAGGTCAAGTTGCTAGGTACCTCGAACTCGACTCAATTTAAGTTTAGATTGGACGAAGCCTACTTGATTTAGACAGACTCACCCATTCGATTCAGATCAAATCGGATCGGAACGATTAGGACGAGTAGAGCTACCTAAATTCCTGTGCCCACCTCTACCTGCAAACATCATGGATAGATTCCCCAAAAAATCGCGAACTTCCTGCCAAGGCCTTTCTTACCAAATTTGCGTCCATGCGTAACATTTTGGTGGGGACCATAGAGCACGGACCGGTGGTTCTTGGCAGGCGAATAATAAGCAATTTTCAACCACGAAAGATTCCACAGTTTTGGAATTCTGTCATCAAAATCATAAATAAATCCTAAGCGCTGGCATATCAACACTCGCCGACAGAGTATCAAATACCATGTATTTCCTGATCCTCTGCATGTGCCATTAAACAGCATTTGATTGGGCAACATCATCAAGCAGACGATCCGGATTCATTTTCGTCGTATCTGGCTTTGAGTCGATGGAAAGGCATCATTTGAGTCCTTGGGTGCCACGTACATCCCACGAGATCTCCATGAGTAACAAATGATCAATTTTCAACGACGTAAGATTCCACACCTTTAACTATCCAAGCCGTTGAATTCTGTGATCAAGGCCCAATGACACTTAGGCCCACCACATCAACGACCCAAAAACGATTAAATTCAAAGTAACACTTGATAAAATCACAAATATTATAAAAAGCATATCAACACTTCCTTATAATAATAATAATATCATTTTACTAATTCAAACTCCCACGGAATCTGACGTGGACCCATACCTCCTCACCCGCTCATCAATCCACTCCCGCATATCAGCCAAGACTCGCTCGCTATTCTCGTCGGGCTCGCCTTGGATTAACGAATGATACATGCCCTCGTACAGCTTAATCGATTTGTCCTCGCTCAAGGCCTGCTCGTACAGCAGAGTTGAGGATGACGGCGCTGTAACGCCGTCAGCCGTCCCATGGACGGTCAAGAACGGCGCCGTCACACGTGAGAAGCTAGCCTGGATGTACTCGCACACGCGCGCCAGCTCCCGCATCGTCCCTACACGCGGCTTCCCTGTATAAAGCCTCGGATTACCGGCGATAATCTTCAATTTCTCGGGATCTTTGATCGCCTTTCCCACCATCTTGTTATCCGGCATCGCTTGCCACGTGTCCGCCATCCCGAAGAGGAGCCCGTACACGAAGAGCCTGACCTTGGACGGCTTCATGTTGTCGGGCATGACGAAGAGCGGGGCCGAGAAGATCAGACCCGTCCACGTGTCGGGATCCGACTGGAAGTACATGAGCATCGTGGCGGCGCCGCCCATGGACTCTCCGAATAGGAAGGCCGGGAGGTCACGGAAACGTTCGCTGGTGCGAACGCTGCGGAAGAAGGACAGCGACGTGGCGGCGACCTTCTCCATATCGCCGAGATAGCAACGGATGCCGTCCGATCTGCCATGGCCCAGCATATCTGCGCCGTAGACGGCGTAGCCCCAATTGCAGAAGGAGATGCAGATCTTCTGGAAGAGCCAGCCCGTGTCGGATCCGTAGCCGTGGGTCATGTAGACGGTGCCCTTGATGGGAAGATCCAACGGTAGGAATTCCTGCGTGAACAGCTTGCCGTTTGGGGTTTCGAAGTAGGATTTGGTGTTCTTGACGCCTTGGGATTTGTAGTACTCGTCCTCTGGCATGTCGCCCCAGAAATTCGCGGGAATCGGTGGCGTTTCGGCCGGCTCGGGGTCCGTTTCGGACGACATGGTATATCGGAGGGGTTGGGTTCGTAACGGGTTTGAAATGGGTCGGAGGGAGTGGGTATGGTTTATATAGGTGAATGCGGTGGAAAGCGGTTTTTGGGTTGGTGGAAGGCGGTTTTGGGAGGGATGAATAGCGGTTTTCACCAACTTGGTTTTGGGTTTTGGTAGGGTTGGAGTTGGTGAAATGGTTTCGTGAGTGCGGGAAATGGGACCCACCATTTTAGGAAGTAGATAGAGAAATTGGATTGCGTACTGAGTTAGTCAGTACGCTCTTATCGTACTGAGTAAACTCTGTTGGACCCACCGTGAATGCGTGTGGTTCATCCACGCCGTCCATCCGTTTTTAAACATCATTGTAGGCGTTGAGACCAAAATTGAAGTATATCCACACCTGTTCATAAGGTCAAACAGATATGGATGAAGGGACAAAAACAAATATAAGCTTGATCTAAAACTTGTGGCCCCGAGAACTTTTCAATGGTAAAAGTTCAATTCAAACTGTTTGCGTTGGTGTGGTCCACTTGATCTTTTTATAGGGTTTATGTTTTGGTTAAAGCCCTAAAATTATCTGGTAAAATGGATGAACGGGTTGGATAAAATGCATGAATGAAGGTGGCCACACAGAGTTTACTCAGTACGCTTGGGTACTGAGTTACTCAGTACGCAATCCGAATCCGTAGATAGAGGCTTGCTGGAGAAAGGAAGTCAAGAGGGAGAGCCTTTTGTAGTACCCAAAATGTCCTTGTGGTTGGTTCAACAATTTAAAACCGTTGATGGCAAGTGCCTACACGATGAACGCTCCATGTATTAAGGGAGCGGATTAGGTGTTATCCTGGTAACAAGTTAGCGGGTGTTATCCTGACCGTGGGACCCACCTTGATGAATATGTTGTTGTATATCTACACCGTTCATATGTTATTATAGCTCATTTTAAGAGGTGGGCTAAAAAAGCGTGCAAATCCAAATCTCAAGTGGACCACACTACATAAAACAGTGGGGACAAGACACTCCCCGTTGAAACCTTCTTAGGGCCCCGCATGATGGTTATTTTCCATCCAACCTGTTAATGAAAATACAAATATCATCCAAAACTTTTGTGCCCCCCACAGGAAGTTTTAATGGTCAATCATACTGGAAATTCCAGTGGTGTGGTCCACGGAGATTTGTATCCACTTAAGTTTGTTTTGAGATCACATCCTAAAATGAGCTGAAAAAGCGTATGGATGGCGTGGATATATTAAAAAATAAAAAATAAAAAATCATCAACGTGGGCCTCACATGGTCACTGTAACACTTACTAACGTGTTACCAGGTAACATTTAATCCGCTCCTAGGGTCAGGATTGTTTTGTTGCATGGGCATCTATAGTGGCTCGATCATATCAACGGTTTGGATTTTGAATGTCTGAACCATGGCTCCCATGTTTACAAACCGAACGGGAGTTATTTAATACTCCGGCTATGTATGACAATCAATGCGCAGGCGCACGTAGTGCATAATTAACACAAATGAAACCGATTAAATAGTGGATACTCTTGTATCCTATTTAATTTTAGGCAATCAACGTCTACCATCCCACGTATCTGACGTATTGGATATTCTGCGTATATGGCAAGTAAGAAGGAAAACATTGACTTTATTATAACTTATGATACAACCGATGTATCTGATTATTCCTCATTTAGGTGCAGTCTACAGAGCTCTATACTAGGGAGGAAACTACCAAATTCGAGTCCCCATTTTTCAGCATGCGGGGGTAAATGGAAAATTATAGGGATTTTTACTACAAAATTGCCCGGGAATTAACATTTTACCAAATAATGCCTTAAAAAATTATAGAAAAGTGTTTTTGTTTTTTTGGGTAAGAAAATTACAAAAATTGCCTCATCAATTTTTTCTTTAAAAATTAGTGAAAGGCAAGACTTGTGAGGGCCACATGGTAATTTTTATCATAAAATTACACAAGAATTAACATTTTACTAAATATTGCCTTAAAACATAAAGAAAAGTGCTTTTTGAGTGAGAAAATTAGGAAAATTGTCTCATCCATTTTTCTTTAAAAATTAGTTAAAGTCAATACTTACAGGGCAACGTGGTAATTTTCACTACAAAATTGCTTAAGAATTAACAAAGAAGTGCTTTTTGAGTAAGGAAATTACAAAAATTATCTGATCCATTTTTCTTTTAAAAATAGTGAAAGTTGACATTGTGGGGGCTATGTGGTAATCTTACTATAAATGTAGCGTCTTGAATTTTGTTATTTTTGATTTTTTTAAAAAAATTATTAAATTTTTTTATATATATAACTATCTTACGTTGTGATTTACTGACCCTTAACGTTCGAGGTGAGCCTATACACATGCGGTACCAGTAATGTAACGCCCTAAAAATCAGAGGTCAAGCATAGACTCAACTCCCGAGTTCCAACGCATCACTTATGCAACATAGATAATGATGATTAAATGTTGTCCATATTAGTGCCTTAAACATGAATGAGATTATACCAAAACAACATATCATACTCTAGAGGCGATTTAAAGTACGCTAGCGGAAGACTGTGATATGTATATAAACTGTACAAAAGTAATGGTAAGCCCTCAGAGTATGAATGTTACTAGGTTAAATAATTACAAGTTTAATTAAAAAATGTACAAAATCAGAAAGTGTAATGTTCTCTATCCAAAACCCTGTAGCCTCGTCAGCGCGACTCCAGGTATACATAGACCCGCCAGAGAGTTGCATATAGGAGAACTCCTCCTCGTCATCATAAAAGTCCGGCTTCGCTACGTAAGCATCACCATCATCTGCAACTACAACAGAGTCTGGTTTGTGTTTTAAAACAACATCCCAGAACGTAGGAGTGAGTGATCAACTCAGTGAAGCTATAAGGCAAAGGTTAACATGTTATCAATTCAATCAAGCAGTAATGATAAAGCAATACAATCAAATATTCATAAGTACTCTGGTTAATGCAAATATGAAATGTATTAATGATGCATGCCATCGCCTGCACTCCCTCTGCGATCTTCCTCTTACGGTCGCGACATGCACCCATTCCTCTGTGCTCAACGCCAACGCCAAAGGCATATGTGATGCGATACATGAGCGTGATTACCGAGTTCTTATTAGACCTTTTCATACAGCAGGATTGGGAAGCTAAGGTACCTCCCTTGTATCATTTACCCAAACAATGGTCCATCTAGGGTCTTCAATCCTAATTAATCACATACGATGGGGAAGTTCAGATCACTACCACCAATGCCCTACCAACTGGCAGTATATTTTCCAAGGCTCGTCACCGACCCGACTGGGGACCACAGCCAAGCTACGCCAGGGTAGGCCTATTTCATACTCAAGATCACAACACTAACGCCATACCAACTGACAGTATATTTTCAAAGGCTCGTCACCAACCCGACTGGGGACCACAGCCAGGCTGCGCCAATGTAGGCAGACAGCTCGAATACAGTGTCTCATACCACCATATTCGGCTCACGAGTCTGGGTTGCTCACTGGTCACTATGGGGAGGCTCGTCACCCCAGCGTAAGCCGACAGCTCGACTACGGTATCACATACCACCATGCCCGGCTCATGAGTCTTAGCGAATCGTGGTACCGTGGTTGAAACGGGTCTTTACATTGGTAAGGGGTACCTTAGGTTCAAGCGGTAGTGTCCATACATGGTAAACACACAATAGGTCAATCGGTTTATTAGACGAGTTCGACTAGTACGAGCGTACACTGAATTAATCGACAAGGTACCGTTGTCGACGATCCTCGTACAACTCGGATTCACCGAACGCATCAATTGTGGCGAGACTAATTCAGCCACTCAAACAGGAATTATTACCGATTGCTTGGACTACGTAGTAGTCCTAATCATATTCAAATGCAGCATATGGAGACATATGATAATCATATAGGCATTTAACAAACATTCCCAACACGAATCTCATTCGAGCATTTCATCGAACACATTGCACATATTGCCATGGATTGCAGTTCATCCATAGATTGCATAATCAGAATTTAAGTTACATGAAGGAAACTATGCATATAGATAAGGTGGTTGGGAATTTTATCTCAATGCCCTAAATAAATACAATTCATCGGACAATTTCTCATTCAAACACTTAGTCTACACATTCCATCATATATGAAATAAATTAGTTACAACCTATATTATAGCAAATCCTTTCACAAAGGAGTTGTCACGCATACAACAATCATGTATTCTCAACCAATACTCATGACGGGCACAAATCATAATTCCATGTTCATTCAGACATTTCAACAAACACATAGACTACACACTTCATCATACATGTATTAGACTAGTTATAACATATATCATGGTAAGCCCTTTTACAAAGGAGCTACCACATATACAATAAGCATATATTTATAGTTAATAATCATAGCAAGCATAGATCCAAATTCCATATTCATTTAGACATTTTCATAAGTACTTAGACCACACATTTCAACATACGTGACGTATGTTGGTTATAATAGGTGTTAAGGCAAATCCTTTTACCAAGGAGTTGTCACACGTATAACAACCATATATTCACGACGAATAATCATGTCAAGTACGAATCCAAATTCCATACTCATTCAATCATATCAACAAACTCATGAAATACACTATATTCAACATAGTTCATATATATGTGTAAAGCGCAGGAAACATCGTATCTAAGCATGTGATAGCGATCAAGTCAGTCATAAATCATTAACTGACATTGAAAGCCTTGAAAACCATTACCTAAACGTTTATAGTTCGCACCTTTCGCCGGTAGACTCGTATCAAACTCAATTTGTATACTAAGTCTTCGTCTATGACACGACGGCTACCTATTGCAAGAAATATGTTAGCTATTTCATCACATACTCTATTTGGATCTCTAAAACAGATTAGGGTTATGATTTCTTACCCAAGTAAGGAGTCAGAATCGCCGGAATAGTGATACGATAACGGTGGTTAAGCATGTGGAATAGCGGGATCGAATCCCAGGAACAAACTCCAACTCTCTCTCCCCCTTTCTCTCTCTTTCCTTCTCTTTTCTCTCTTCTCTCTCTTAGGATTTTCCAAATTCGTATGGAATGAGAGAGAGAGAGAGTGTGTCACGCCCCAAACTCGGAAACCGGGCTCACAAAATTTTCGATCGCCGAATCCGGCGCCGACAGCCTCCGTAGAACCCCATTCTCGGCTCCCAGCGCCCATACGTCAGGTTCTAATCCTGGGATGCTACAAGGAGGATTTCTAATGATCAATTTAATTCGTAATGAGCATAACCACAAGCATAACCCACGAATAATAACCAAAAGAACACCATCACAAATTCCACTATGATCAAAAACTTTGAGTACAAGGTGTATAAAAGGAAATACAAGATACTGAAAATGACAAACACTCCAAAAGCTCGGCTGCACGCTCCAACTGCGGCAAGTCTACTGCTGCGTCCTGGCGTCACCTGCACGCATCAATCGTGCATAAGCTTATGGAAAGCTTAGAGGGTGGTATAAGTGTGTGCGCAATATGAGCGTGCTCAGAATGCAAGGTCAGAGTAATGCGGAATCGTGCCAATGAGTACATGAATGCAGTCAGCCGTACCAAGGCTATGCGGTACAGAATATAAATGATATCGGCCATATCAAGGCCATGCGATGCATAATGCAGCTCAAGCATGTCAATCTTCATGTCAATACAGTTATCAGTCTGGATAATCACCGGGGTCTAGTACACTCTACACCAGCTTGTCGTCCCTATCCGGACGCACAACTGGAAGAGCGAAAGAGACCTCACTATCTGCCTGCCAATATCGGGCCCGGCTCGTCGATAGTGGACCGATTCCTCAAGCTGGTCAAACTCAACCTAGAAATTGCCCCCTCATTCAGGCGGGTAAGGTCACACCCCTTTCCAACCGACCACGACATAGTGGGAGACGCGGCCTCCTGATATTTGGCCCTCATGTGCTCATACATCCACTCGGTCTCGACGTTGGAGTCATCCTCTGGTACCATCGGGTTTAGGAATTTTCACCCAGGGACATCTATGGCGCCCGTATGCTAGAACCAAATATTTCCGGTATCCAATCCAGCCACCCATGATGTGTCTGTGGAGGCTATGGCCCTGGTATCGCTAGGGCATACAATAACTACAATCACACAATGCAAGTGCATGAGTCACACTACCAATCATGCAACAGTCCTGCGTAAACTATGCGCTCATGCAGGGCAACTCCGCCTATCAGGGAGCCCGTAACAGTTTGCCCGAAGGCATATGCTATGACCAATCACCCCTCATCTCAAGCATGCATATGATGCGTATGATCATGAATCATGGGGCAGCACTATACTTATGGTATGATAATGGGCATTGCTCAAAGTGAAGATGAGCCTAAACGGACTACAGAGTACAAGTATGGGCCTATCAGTGGGCCTTAAGGAGTGACAATGCGGACATTTAACCGTTGTCACCTACAATGTGGACGTCAAACCAACATTGTCCCCAAGGCCCGGCTCGCCTTAAATAAATCATGGTGGAATCACACATTGCAATGGACAAATATACATCTCATTAGGCCTCGACCCATAGTCATATGGGCCTTATATAAATCAAGTGGGCCGCATTAATGGGCCTTAAGTACATTGCAATGGGCCATAACCCATGGGCCTTGTAATATGGGTCTCATATACATCGAAGTTGGCCTTAACAACGGGCCACGAATACCTCGAATGGGCCAAATCACATGGGCCTTATGTACATCAAGGTGGGCCTCAACAATGGCCACAAATACACATCAAGGTGGGCCTCGACAACGGGTCATAACCATATCAAAGGTGGGCTTCACAGATGGGCCTCAACAATGGCCACAAATACATTAAGATGGACCCACATTACATGGGCCTTATATATGTCAAATGGGCCACAACAATGGACCACACCCGAACACAAGTACAATGAGTCCCACCATTAAAATTCCTAAGGCCCACCATAACGTGTATTTCCCATCTAACCTGTTCCTAATGTCACACTGTCCTTAAAGGGGGGTCTTAATGGTGGACGGTCAAACCCACTGTTTTCTATAGTGTGGTCCACCGAATCCTAGATCTGTCTCATTATTATTATTATTATTATTATTATTATTATTTTGTCTCATGTCATAAAAATTATCTTTCAAAATGGTTGAACGGCCTTGATGTAACACATGCATCATGGTGGGTTCCATGGAGGCCCACCATCATAAAAAAATATATATATAATTTATATACAGTAAATATATACAATATAATATTATATATAATATAAAATTATATATATATATATATGTATATCCACACACACTCACACACACGTGCACACACACCCACACGCATGCACACACACGTGCACACACGCACACTCACACACATGCACACTCACACACGTCACAGTGGGCTCCACCGTCCGTCTGGACGGTAGGGACCAAACACAACATCACTGTGGGCTCCATCGTCCGCTGGACGGTGGAGTAAAACACGTACATCACTGTGGGCTCCATGTGGGGCCCACCGATAATGCCTATAAGCCATCCAAACCGTTCATGAGGTCACGCAGACCTGGATGAAGGGGAAAAACAAATTTCGTACGGATCCAAAACTTCTGTGGGCCCGAAAAAGGATTTCAATGGTAGAGTTCAATCATTGCTGTTTCTCGTGGTGTGGGCCACCTGAGCGTTGGATGGTCTTGAAATTTGGAGGGGACCCACCTCAGGGGGTGGTCCACCTCATGGACGGTGTGGATACAAAATATACATCATGGTGGGGCCCACGGCTGAGGGCCGTGGGACGTTGGCGTCCGCCCGCCCGTCTCTGACACAGCAGCAGCAGTTGCTGTGATTCTTTTTTTTTTTTTTTTTTTCTTTGAAAACAAGTTTTTTCGTGGTTTTTTCGGTGTAGGGCCCGCATCTGATGAATCAAACCCACCCAATGGATTCCATAACTCATACTCCATCCATCAAGCCCAATATTGGATATTTTTCGATGTACAGAAATACCAGGGAAGTTTTTAACGGTGAAAATTACTCTTTCCAAAGGTATGGTCCGCCTGAGAGTCAGATTGACCTCATTTTTTGGCTTAACGCCTAAAATGAGGTAGGAAAGGGGATGGACGACTTGGATTGAATCCAATCATCAGGGTGGGACCTAAATAAGTAGTCATTCTCCAAAGCTTGAGAATCAAGCCAAAATTTGTGTTTTCTTTTCCACGTCCAGCGTCCCTGGACGTTGGACGGTTGGACTCAACACATGCATTCGAGGTGGGCCCGGTTTAGGTGGGCCACCACATGGAGGATGGTGTGGGTGAAAAACATATAAGGTGGTCCCCACACATAGGCGGCTCGGATAAACTACTTACTTCATGGTGGGGTCCATTCAAGTGGGCCACACAATCATATCATCTTAAGAAAAGGAAAATGAAAAGAGAGAGAGATAGAGAGAGAAAAGGTGGGACACACGTGTGATGGAGGGACCCCGACACTATGGGCCCTCCCTTGCATCTAATCATACATCAAATAATAATCAAGGTGGGCCATCGGCCACATTTTAGAGTCTCAAGTGAGATCCGTACCATTGATCAGTAGGCCTCACTTGGTCCATCATAAAAAAATATGAAAAACCTAGCCTAATAAGCACCCACCGGTTGATCTCTTCGGTCCGTTGGAACGCCACCCTCCTTGTGCCCCTCTTTGATGGTGGAGATGGGAAATGGATGGCTAGGATGATGGGTTTGGAATGGGAAAGGTGGGCCACACAAACTCTCTTTTCTCACTTGGAAGCTTAGACGTGTGAGCTCTTGCTTGGCTTGGGAATGTGGAGAAATGAGAAGGAGGGAGAGGGTTGTAAGGGAGAGAGAGTGATGTGAGGTGAGTGATGTGAGGTGATGGATGTGGTACTTGACTAGGTATGGGTGTGTAAGAGAGAGGATGAGAAAGAGTTGACTTTGGAGAGAGAAAGCATGGGTTGCTTGTACTTGACATTGAAGTGATTGATTGATTGATGTGATTGATGAGATTGATTTGACATTGTGTAGAGATTTTCTTGGGATCGAGAAAGCGCGGCGTTTCTTCGAAACAAACGTCGGCTCACATCTTCTGGTCAGGGTGTCGGATTGGTGCGTGAGTCGTGGCGTTGGAACCGCGGCGACGGTGTGGTCGCAATGATACAGGTCTCGGATTAAACCGACTCGAATCTAAAGGATACGACTTACGATCGATCGCAACGTCGATTATCAGTCATGGATTGCCGGACTTCAACGAAAATGATCGCAGGATTCATCGGAACAGTACGAACTAGGATATGGGTCTTACAGAAAGAGAGAGAGGGTTTAAGGCCCTTATATAGGCCTGAAAGTGATGAGAATGGCCTCAGGGCCATGGTATACTTAGCTTATAGCCAAATAATGTCTGTTTCAATCCAACGGAGCACATCTGGAGGCCCCTTTTCTATGTGCGGTCAGACTTAAGCTTCTTGACATTGGATCTAGATCAAGTTAAGTTTTCGGTCCGATCGGATTTATAGATCGACCGCGGAGGACCAGTTTCAGTTCAATGGTCACCGGCACTCGATTATGGCCACAAGTACATTGACATGTGTTGGAAATTTTTTCTGATCCGAGGGTGTATTTAGGTCAGATTCTGACGGTCTGAAAGCTTAGATTTGCCCCGCAAGCGAACGGCCCAAATCACTTAAATCTGAGTTTGTTTTCTAAAGTTATTCATGTTTCTCACACACTTCGCTCCGGGCTCAAGTTGTGCGTTTTTGGATACTATCTAGATTTGATTTTTGAGATAGTTGTTAATCCCAGTAAGGCGGTCCTAGCCGTTTGGTTTTGAGGTAATCGGACTTTCGACGCGCGATCTAGGTCCGATACGAAGTTTTAACGTGCTCCCGATAACAACTAGGTTTAGAGATTTATCCTAGATTATAGGGTAATGTAGCGTTAATGATTCTATAAGTTTTGGGTCTTGCATTTGTATTTAAAGTGGTTCAAGCTAATTTCACAGCTAATCTAGTTTAACACTTAGTTTCGTTTAATTTCTAAAGGATTTGGTCCTAAGTGATTTCTGCCTGAGGTGGTACTCGGGTCTTTGTACAGATTTTTCCGTGACATTACAAGTAAAGACCGTACAAATCCAATTAATCAATTGTAAGAAGTCAACGAATCCGCCCAATCACTTAAACCTCGAGTCTAACCTCGTGATTTGTTCAATATGGGCCAAATCTAGCCGACCTATAACACCCCAAAAAAAATTTCAACAACGGGTTCTACTGTTTCCTATGATGTGGCCCACTTGAGCTTTGAATTACCCTCATTTTTGGGCCCATGCCCTAACTTTGACAAGCAAAACTGATGAACGGAGTGGATTTGTCACGACATCTCTATGGGTCTCATCATATTTAAAAATTAAAAAAATAATAATAAGTAACATGCATCAGCACAGTCACTCCTCTCACCGCATCCAACCCTGACTCCCAGTCCTCTCTCCTTTCTTCTTCGGCCCTTGCACGACCCCGAGCTTCTCTTCATCTTCCTTCTTCTTTGTTACACCCGCAACCGACCGAACCCACCTTTATTAGCCGTCCATCATGTTGGGATCCAACCTCCAATTCCAACCATTCATCCTATTTGGACCACGAAAAAAAAAAAAAAACCCATGGCTGTCCAAATCCTCTACACTGTCTTCTTGTTGTGAAGCCACCTAAGTTCAAATTGGCTCCATTTTCTACCTTATGCTAAACCTCAACCCGACGAATCCCATGAACAACTTGGATTTATCTCATCAAACCTTGCAGTGGACCCCACTCAACTCCCACAAGTAACACACGTTTCATTTAAGTCTGGCCCCTCTCCATGATTTTCGGTTGCAACACTCCACAAATGCCTCATGGATCAATTTAATCCATTCAATTTTTAAATCTTTTACTTCATCTGACAACACTTAGATCACCAACGCATTCAGTAGTCAAGTGATCCAATAACAATCTTTTCGCTCCGAGCTCTACTCCCCATTCGTTTAAGGACGAGTTTTGCCGAAAACTTTCATTCAAGAAACCCCCAGCCTAAGCAATCTGGGGTGCCAATTTATGTCACCCGCAAGCTCTTTAAAGGCCATCTAAACCCTTCACGATGATCAAATTGAGAAAAGAAGCAACCGAAGCAAATCGGCCATGATCATCTTTTTCAATGACATCAGACCACATTCACATCATTAAATACGTAAGCTACTTCCTCCAATCAGCTTTATTCATGAATACCTTAACTTGATTCACTGATTTTATTATTTTGTATTGCCAATACGATCCACTGAGTTGACTCAGTGAGTTGCTGCATGCATTTTTCTTATATTCTCCTCAAAAACCACTACATCATATTAGAAACCTAAATGAAATGTACATGATTAAATAGGCATAAGTGAGAGAGACAACCTACATCTTAGTATTGGAAGACATCAACGGATACACCGAATCGCCTGTTATAGAAGTATGTTGAACTTCATATAACTAGAACCGAGTCAGATTGTCTACATAAAATTTTCAGTCATCATACATCGGATCTGTCACACTAAATCAGGTAGGTGATCTTCCTGATTAAAAAGCCTACGATTACAATATAACCTAGTGTTATCATGTGAATTTACATTTGTCTTAGTGTAGCATCATGTAAAATGAATTTCTTTAATTGTATTTACATGTTATAGATCGGATTTGTTTAACTCTTATTGCATGTGTATATTGAATCTAATTCATTATAATTTCATGTCATGGATTGAATTTATCATTATTTTCATGTGTTATAGATTGAAATTATTTCGTCATTATTACATTTTGTAAGTGGAGTTTAATTGTTTACTGTTATATATTGGAGAATTAAATTATTTGATGATTATTGTATATTTAAGTTATGGGTGCTCTGCCCTAAGAGGATCATTCTATTTTTATGGGTACTCTACCCAGGGTCATTCCCGAAAGGATCAGCACAGGTGTTCTGCCTTGGGTGATTCCCTAGAAGATATGTATACATGAGTGCTTTACCTTGGGTATTTACCCTAAAAGTCTATTCACCGGTGCTTTGCCGAGGGTTATTACCTAAAAGGATCAACATCGGTGCTCTACTGAGGATCATACCCTGAAAGGATCAACAAACACGAGTGTTCTACCCTGAATTGAACCAAAAAGGATCTTGGATGATTGTCTTATATTATTTTGTTATCATGAATCGTTATTATTGTTATGTAAAATTTCGATTCAATACTTACCATCGGTAATGTTTATGTTATTGAGTTATATTGATATTATCGTAGAAGTTTCAATTTTGTGAAGGATGTGACCCTACGAGCCATCGCGCTCACACCCGTATAAATTATTCTACAGAGTTTGTATATGAAGAATCAGTTGGACAAGATTGAAGACTTTTTCTCTTGTTTATTTAAAAATTAATTAAAATTCAATGTATGTTGTTATTATTTATTTTTAAATATCAATGGAATTAAATATTCAAGGATTGATTTGTGGATGTTATTTAATAATAATTATTTTAACCCTTTTAGTTACTCTGATTGCCTTGAAAATCATGAAAATAATGTAGGTTGTGGTGTATATTTTATTTAAAGTCAAATCAGAGTCCAGGAATTCAGATTCGGGCCCGGCCAACCTGAACATGACCCACGAAAAACGTGGCCCTACCTATCAGAAGAGGGATTAGCCACATTTAGACCGATCCTAATTATTTAATTGGAATTTTACTTGTTAGGATAGTTTGATTTATATATAATAAATTATGGTATTAGTTATAATATTTTAAGAATTTGATTGGTTTTATTTAATTGAATTGTTCTACATGTATAGCAAGTATTCATTAGTAAGTTATATTGAGTTATAAATGATGTCTAATTTATGCTGATTAAATATTTATGGATGTTGAGAATGGACAGATGTTGATGCTTAAATCATTTTATGTGAATGGACCTAATTGCAATGTAAAATAAATATTACTTTTGCATTTGAATAATCATATAATGGAATGAGTTAAGTACTTATAGTACACAAGTTACCACTCGAAACTCAGATTTGAAGGTGCACACTCTGGATTCAAAATTTAGGGCATGATAGTAACCCCACTGTAAGGACATCACGTCTTGGGTGATGCCGTCACGTAATCAGTTCTCAAAAAGTACTACCTGAGAATATCAGCTATGGGAGGCACTATTTTGCTAAATAAGAATCACCTAGGCATTTAATGGTAAAAATAAAAATATTTATGATATGTAGAGACGCTACAATGTTAGAGGTGGGCGTCGAGTCGAGTCACATCGGATTGGGTCCAACTCTACTCGGTCCGAAATTTTCAATGCACTGACCCGAATTCAATCTGATCCAGGACCGAGTCCGGGTCCTCTGACTCGATCTGATTCGTTGCAGTGTTGGCCTGAACCGAACCGAGTCGGATCGGGTTAGGTACGATTTAGATTGAATCTTATGTTTTTTTTTTTTTTTTAAAATAAAATAAAAATTATTTTCACCGTTAAAAAATTCATAAGGCCCACCATAATGTTTATTTTCCATCCAATCTGTTAATAAGGTCACAACTACATGGATGAAGAGGAAAAACAAATTTCATATTGATCCAAAACTTCTGTGACACCTAAAAGAGTTTCAATGGTAGACGTTCAACCCCCCACTACTTTTTGTAATATGGTCCACTTGATCTTTAGATTTGTCTTATTTTTCGGCTCAAGGCATAAGACGAGCCCGCCAAATGGATGGATTGTTTGGATATAACACATACCTCATAATGGGACCCACAGAACTTGCTGACTTCACCAGTTGGCCTGGTGCATGGTACACCTCCCAATCCACTTCCTTTCTTGGGATGCGAGTTTCGTGCAAAAGCCTTTGGTAGGAAGTTTCTGCTATAGGATGTTATGTGGGACCTAATTCAATGTATATGAGAAATCTATTCCGTCCATCTGTTTTGTGAGTTCATTTTAGGATGTGTCACCAAAAATGAGATGGATACAAAACTCAATTGGGCCACACAAGAATAAAGAGTGGGAATTCAACTAGCACCATTGAAGCATTCCTGTGGCCATAAAAGTTTTGTATCAGGCTATCTTTTTGGTTTTTTCACTTCATCCCATTGGGAATAACCTTATAAATGAATTGGATAGCATATAAACATCAAGGTGGAGCTCAGGAAAGTTTCAACGGTAGGAATTTCTTTCCCCAATATTTCCTCTCGTGTGACCCACTTTGGTTTTGTATCCTTCTCATTGTTGGTGGCAGGTCCTTGAATGAGCTCGCGAAACAGATGGACGGAATGGATTTCTCACATACATTGAAGTGGGCCCCACATAACATCCTTGTGCAGGAACTTCCTGCCAAAGGCTTTCGCACAAAATCCACGTCCCTTTTCTTGGGTCAGAGCTCGGTGCTCGATGCACCTTGAGCCATGTGCGGAGAGGACGGACGGGCTACTCCCCCTGCCAACCGCCAATGGTTGGTGGTCAGTGCTCCGTGGACCCCACCATGATGTATTTATTTCATCCATACCGTCCATCTATTTTTCTAGATCATTTTATGGTATTAAACCAAAAATGAGGTATAACACAATCTCAAGTGGACAACATTACAGGAAACAATGTTCAATGAATATTGTGTGGAATGGATCCAATCGGATCGGATTGGTCTGGATTGGCCATTGATCCGAACTCGACTCGATGTACTATTGGATCTAAGTGGGCCTACTCGATCCAAGATCTTGGCATTCGGTTCAGATCCGTCGGATCGGGTCGGATTCTGCCAGCCCTATGACGCCTATGAGTGTGGATCGGATTATCCTTTGATATTCCATGGATTTTCATACCACCCGATGGGATTATCCTAGCGGCCACATTTCCTTAATACTTTTTAGGTTGAATGCTATCTTATATTAGTAGTACAACGTTATCCTTATGATTTCCATATATATAACGTACGGTTGAAAACAATCCTGGTCGTAGGGACAATCAAGGAGCTTGGATTTTATTCCATCACTGATGACTTTTGGACTCTTGTCCGTCCAACTTAGATATGCAAGGTTTGATTTGAAGGCCCTAACTTGGATGGCTGGGATCACCCGATCAGTGCTGTTTTTAAAGCCCGAGCCATCCATGGCAGGGTCCACTAGATCAACGGTCTCAGTCCAGAAGTTCTCGGTTGCACGGTTAGGTGACGGTGGATGCACTTCTATCACATCAGTGTTCTATTTTCAGTCCCTAATACGCCAGACACTGGTTGCATGGTTAGATGATCTTAAACGTTGATCCTGACCGCCCTACTGTTGATCGGGCCATAAGATCCTAGTGGCCCTTTAAAAGGACCACATCAGTAATTTCTCAAATCCGTCTATTTTGAACAGTGGATCGAACCGTTTGGATCCTCCCATAATACTTTTTAAGGCTGGGCCTCATCCGTGGTGGGTCTCGTCTAATCAATGGTTGGGATCTCCAAACCATTGGCCACAACAATTGTACGGAACGGACATAGACAGATTTTACACTCCGGAGTCCGGACAGAAAGTTGGGATTATTTGGTCATTTCTTTATTCACAAAGGACAATCTCGTAATTACACATTAACTATTAAATAAATTTATTATTATTTGGATTTTTCCCGGTGGGAACGCTGGGGTTGTTGCTCTCGAGCTTTGGCCTTTTATGGTAGGTGACCCTATCCGATTACGAGTCAAATCGAGGGAAACGGATTGGCTACTCCCTCTGCCACCAGCCCGGTGGGTGGGAAAACGGATTGGCTACTCCCCCTGACATCAGCCCCGGGGCTTGTGGTCGGTTGTCTGTGGGCCCCACCATGATGTATATGTTTCATCCATTCCGTTCAACCATTTTTACAGATCATTTTATGGCTTCATCCCAAAAACAATAGGTATATAAATCTTAGGTGGACCACACAACATGAAAACAATAGTGGTTGGATATCCATCATTAAAATCCTCCTAAGGCCCACTGTACTCTTTATTTGACATCTAATATTTTTATTAGGTCATACAGGCCCAGATTAAGGGAAAAAACAAAAATCATCTTGATCCAAAACTTTTATGGCCACAAAATGTGTTTTAATGGTCGACGCTCATTCAACACTGTTTCATATAATGTGGTCCACTTAAGATTGGGATATACCTAATTTTTGGTCTTATACCGTAAAACGATCCGTAAAAATAGATGGACGGAATGGATGAAACACATACATCATGGTGGGTCCCACGGAGCACCGACCACCAGACATTGGCTGGTGTCAGGGGGAGTACCCAATCCGCGTCCGGTGGGTGGTGGTCGGTGATTTGTGGGCCCCACCATGATGTATGTGTTTCATCAATTCTGTTCATCCATTTTTACAGATTATTTTAGGGCTTGATCCCAAAAACGAGAGGGATCTAAATCTCATTTGGACCACACCACAGGAAAACAATAGTGATTGGATATCCACCATTAAAATCCTCCTAAGGCCTACTGTACTTTTTCTTTGAAATCCAATATGTTGATTAGATCATAAAGACCCAGATGAATGGAAAAAACAAAGATCAGGTTGATCCAAAACTTTTATGGCCCCCAAAAATTTTTTAATGGTCGATGTTCATTCAATGCTATTTCATGTAATGTGGTCCACTTGAGATCATTATATATCTCATTTTTTTTATAATTCCATAAAATTATATATAAAAACAGATGGACGGAATGGATACATATACATAATTGTGGAGCCCACAGATCACCGACCACCAGCCATCGGCTGGTGGCAGGGCAGGAGCCGATCCGTTTCCCAAATAAATCGAGTTGGAAAGTCCCGATTTTTTAGGTAAACGAGAATCCTAATATCTTTGCTCGCATGAGATTGAGGGTTTCCCTCGCTTTATACATGAAAACTTAGACAAGTTTTACAAGATCTATACCGTTCATCGGATGGAACTCCTTTGGATTATATCAGAAAAGGTTTATAAGTACACATGACCAAGGCTTTCGTTATCTTTCTAACCATTCATTTTCCTTGTGGATCCAGGATAGAGGGTTTTTTCTGTAGGACATTTATGATTCCGTACATGTGGACCGCGAGGAATACATTCGAACCTAAGCGAGCGAGTTTCATTAGTTAGCACAAAAGGACCGGCGAGAATCGAATGCGATGAGTGTACGGAACCTTCTGGTACACCACTTGCAGTTTGGACGTGGACACTCTATATAGACAATCTGGACCTTCCATTTAACCTGATCCATCTTTTTAAGATTCCTTAGAAAAGGCATACAGATGTTATCACTGAGCTATCTAGACCGCAGCTTGCCAAAATAGACGGAGAATATTGTTCATAGGAGATAGATCCATTCACGGATGTTTATGACCATTTTAATGATGTAATTTTGTTTGGTTTAGTGTAAAAAGATTGTACTGAAGCTCATGGATGGTTCAGATAATCGATTGAAATGCTAGCGAGCACAGATGAAACTCGATGCACAAGAACATTCCTACGCACGTATGCACCACAATGAAAAGTGTATCTCTGAGACTGACTATTGCTCATCGTCAATTTCTTTGGTACGCGCATTGGGTACTGCCGCGGATAGGTGGGGCCCACCGTGATGTTTATGAATATACATCCGCCCTGGGCTGACAGCTCATGCCATGCGCATGGACTAGATTGCGTAGTGCACGTCTGTGCTATGTTGATATGGCAAAGCTCGGGAGCCACATCATCCATGATGCTTGTGTTACTTCAAGGAGGTCACCAATCCTAGTACTATTCTCGTTCAAGCACGCTTAACTGCAGAGTTCTGATGGGATGTGGTGCATTAGTGCAAGTATGATCACACTCATAAGTTCTATGTGCGATTTTTGTGTCATTTTTTCTCCAAGGTAACCAAGTCACCTGACCGATGTCACCCATCATATATTCACACCGTCCACTCATTTTTCCGGATCATTTTAATGGTGTATTATGTTCAATCACTACTAATTTCTTGTGGTGTTGGCTACTTGAAATTTAGATTTACCTATTTTTAGCTCATACTCTTAAATGACATGAAAAAATATAGATAAATGTTATAAATAAAACATATATAATAGTGAGGCTTATGAGATTATGTCCAATAACCACCTTTGATGGTGGCAGTATCAATCTCAATAGTAGATAATTAGGTCAACTCATTAACTTAAAATTGAAAATTAAAAAAGATCTAAAACTCACATGAAGTAATAGGAATTGATGGCCTATGTTGAAAACCTCTCATACGTTATGGAAGTTTTAGATCAAGCTGATATTTGCCTTCTCCATCTTACAGCACCGTGTAACCTTATGAAAACGTTTAATGATAAATAAACATCATGGTGCCTCAAAATGTTTCAATAATGGTTCACTTGAGCTTTGGATATGACTTATTTTTTGCTAATAATCTAATAAAATGAATGGATGGTGTAGATAACATGTACATAATGGTGGAGCTATATATAGTACTTTGCTATGTGAGCACACAGACAGGGTAGCGACAGCATTTGTAGCGGGGTGGGTATTGACAGTGCTATGTGGGCCGTCCTATAATGATGTATGTATCATATCCATGCTTTTTATTCATTTTTTAAGCTTTCTTATAACATGAACTAAAAAATGAAACACATCTAAATCTGATATAGACGGCATCGAAGGAAAGAGTGGTGATTGAACACTCACTACTAAAAACTTTTCAAGAACCATGAACAAAAGTTTTAGATTAAATAGATATTTATGTTTTCTCTTCATCTACGTGTGCCTGACCTAACCAACAGGTTTGATGACAAATAAACATTACAAGGAGCCCTTAGCAGTTTTTAATAGTAGGCGTTCAATCTCCACTATTTTCTTGTGATGTGGCCGACTCGAGATTTAGATATCCGTCATTTTTGGGTTCTTGCTCTATAATGATTTAGAAAAATAGATGGCTGGGTTAGATAAAACCCATATGAGATCGGATCCTCTGTTTGCGTCAAGAGAAATGGTCCTGATACAATTTCAACGAGAGAAACCAATTTAGAATTCTCGACCCCACTGTTGAAAGAGAGGAATCGGTCAAGCCTGATAACACCTAGTTACATTAACCAAGTTGCTACCAGGAACCTTTTCATTAGCCCATCTCACTTGTAAGAGAGGGTCCCACCAGCTTCCAAACAGTTGGTGGGCTAAAGCTAGAGCTATATACGGGCATAATCGAGTCAAGCTTGGCCAAAAGTATCTCAGTTATGTTGAGAAGTGGAGCCACATCTGGGGCCGCCCACGACCAGTCGAGGTTGCGCGGATTTCGTGTCGCAAGTCCTTTCGCAACTGGGATGTAAAAGGAGTTTCGCGGATTTCGTGTCGCAAGTCCTTTTGCAACTGGGATGCGAAAGGGAAGTTGCCAAAACTATAAATTGGGGTCTCTAGGGTTATTCTAGGGTTAAGGTGAATATTGAAAAATATTTCTAAGGTGTGGGCAAGGGATTTTCTCTATACTTCCAAGGAAGAGGTTAGTATATTGCCTTATAATCTTCGTTTCTCTTCATAGTAGAATTTTGCATCCGTGGTTTTTTTTTTTTTTTACCCTAGTTTGGGATTTTTCCACGCATATCTTGTCTTGTGGTTTGTTTGAATGTTTTTATTCCTTTCTAGTTTATATTTCTTCTTGTTTATCGTTTGTGAGTGAGGCCTGAGATTGGATCTAGGCTCACTGCGTCGTTGGCATGCTGCGCAACAACTGGTATCAGAGCTATTGGTTTAGTTCTATTGGGAGCGATGGCGGAAGATGGAAAAACTAGAATTAAGAAGTTTGATGGTTCAAACTTTGCCTTCTGGAAGATGCAGATGGAGGATTATCTGTATCAGAATGACCTCTATATTCCTCTAGGAGGAAGAGAAGAGAGAAGAAACAGAAAAGATGACAGATGATGAATGATTTTACTGGATAGGAAGGCTTTAGGAACGATCCGACTCTCTTTGTCTAAGAGCGTCGCCTTCAAATATCCAAGGTAAAAATGACAAAAGAATTAATGGAAGCCTAGCCACCATGTATGAAAAGCCCTCAGTATCCAACAAGGTTCATCTTATGAAACAACTATTCAACATGAAGATGTCAGATGGTGGGAGCGTGGCTGAACATCTAAATGAGTTCAATACAGTCACGAGCCAGTTGGAATCCGTTGACATTGCTTTTGAGGATGAGGTCAGGGCATTATTAATCTTATATCCAGTTTGCTAGACAGTGGGATGGTTTGGTGATTGCTGTGAGCAATTCTTCAGGATCGACAAAGCTGAAATTTGATGATGTGGCCGGTCTAATTCTCAGCGAAGAATCTAAAATGAAGACATCAGGAGTTTCAGGGGATTCAGGAAATGCTCTAAACGTTGAAGGAAGAGGAAGATCGCTGAACAAAGGAGGCAATAAACACGGGCGTTCTAAGTCGAGGAAGAAGTCTAGTGGACCGAAAGACAAAGACGGGCGTTGGCATTGCGGCAAGAAGGGGCACATGAAACGTGATTGCAGGGCGCTCAAAAAACAGAAGGAAGCTCTCAAGGCGGGAAGGATTTAGTGAATCTGTCTGAGGAGAGCGACACAGAGGCGTTGATCTTGTCTCTTGATGCGAGGAATGAGTCTTGGGTTATAGACTCGGGTGTTTTCGTTTCATGCTACATCGTGTAAAGAAGTTCTGCGTTATTATGTGTCAGGTGACTTTGGGAGAGTCTACATAGGTGATGATGAGCCGTGCAATATTGTTGGAAATGGGGATGTTCATGTAAATCAGAAAGACGGAACAGTCTTGAATTGAAGGATGTCAGACATGTACCGAGTTTGAAACGTAATCTGATCTTAGTGGGACAGTTGGCTGATACCGGTTATGTAACGACATTCACCAGTGACTCCTGGAAGATCACAAAAGGTGCCTTGGTAATATCTTGAGGCAAAAAGGAAGGTACTTTGTATGTGACTTCAGGATCGTATAGTTCACTCGCAGTCGCATCAACTGGAGTGAATGGGCAGTTATGACATCAGAGGCTGAGACATAAGAGTGAGAAAGGGATGAAAGTGTTATTGTCAAAAGGGAAGCTACCAGGGCTGAAGTCTATTGACTTGGAATTCTGCGAGGACTACGTGTATGGCAAGCAGAAAAGGGTAAATTTCAAGAAGACGGTACGCGCTCCAAAGACACATCTGTTGGAGCTTATACACACTGATGTGTGGGGACCGGCACAGGTATTATCTCTTAGTGGCTCACGTTATTTTGTTACCTTTATTGATGATACTAGTAGAAAACTGTGGGTCTACTTCTTAAAACATAAATCTGATGTATTTAATGTATTTAAGAAGTGGGGAAAGTTATGATAGAAAATGAGACAGGTAAAACAGTAAAGTGTCTCAGATCTGACAATGGGGGGAGTATTGTGATAAGAGGTTTGAGGAATATTGTGCAGCAAATGGAATCAAACATCAGAAAATGATTTCAGGGACACCACAACAGAATGGTGTGGCTGAGCGCATTAACAAGATCATCCTTAAGCGCGCCACGAGAATGAGGTTACATACAGGGTTGCCTAAGACCTTTTGGGCAGATGCTGTGAATACTGCCGCATATCTCATCAATAGAAGTCCCTCAGCACCATTGGATGGTGGGCTACCAGAAGAAGCGTGGACTGGGAAGGAAGTGAACCTTGCACATCTCAGAGTGTTCGGTTGCACTTCATATGTTCACATTGATGTAGAACATAGAAACAAGCTGGATGCGAAGTCCAGGAGGTGCACGTTTATAGGCTACAGGCAGCATGATTTTGGCTACAGGTTCTGGGATGCAGAAAATAGAAAAATCATCAGAAGCAAGGACGTGGTCTTCAATGAAAAAGTAATGCATAAGGACAGTGTGCAGGAAAATAAGGTCGAGAAAAAAGAATTCATAGAGTTGGAAGAGTTACCGGACATAGGTGTTACAGCGCCACAGGATGAGGCAGAGCCGCATACACCGGTTGTGAGGAGGTCTACTCGGGAGAGGAGACCCACGGTCCGATACTCACCCTCCTTACATTATCTACTACTGACAGATAATAGTGAGTCAGAGTGTTTTGAAGAGGCGTTACAGTCAGATATACGGGTTAAGTGGGAACAAGCCATGGATGATGAGATGGACTCTCTTGAGTCTAATCGTACATGGGAGCTAGTCACTCTACCCAAGGGTAAGAAAGCTTTTCATAACAAGTGGGTTT
Source organism: Magnolia officinalis (assembly GCA_021015155.1). Lineage (NCBI taxonomy): Eukaryota > Viridiplantae > Streptophyta > Magnoliopsida > Magnoliales > Magnoliaceae > Magnolia > Magnolia officinalis. The sequence continues at coordinate 22,273,449 of JAJHSJ010000001.1, read as the reverse complement.
ACAGACTGAGGAGGAGCACGATGGTTCGAAACGGTACAAGGCAAGATTAGTTGTGAAATGGTTTCAACAAAAGGCAGGTATCGATTTCACTGAAATATTTTCACCGGTAGTGAAAATGTCTACGCTTCGCATGGTCTTGAGTATAGTGGCATCAGAGGACTTACATCTAGAACAATTAGATGTTAAGACAACCTTTCTTCATGGGGACCTTGAAGAAGAGATATATATGCATCAGCCGACAGGATATGTGGCACCAGGTAATGAGAACAAGGTGTGCAGACTGAAGAAGAGTCTATATGGCTTGAAGCAAGCCCCGAGGCAGTGGTATAAGAAGTTCGACAGTTTCATGTCGAGAAACGGTTTTAGGAGATGCCATGCAGACCACTGTTGTTACTTGAAGAAGTTTGATACATCTACATCATCCTTCTTCTGTACGTTGATGATATGCTTGAGTCGGTTCAAGCATGAAGGACATCTCAGATCTCAAAAGACAATTGTCTAGAGAATTTGCCATGAAGGATTTAGGAGCTGCAAAACAAATCCTAGGCATGAGGATTAAGCGTGACAGGAAAAACAAGAAAATTAGTTTGTCACAGGCAGAGTACATAGCCAAGGTACTTGACCAATTCAATATAGGAGGTGTTAAGCCGGTTATCACTCCATTAGCCAACCCACTTCAAGCTATCTAAGGAGAAGTGGGAAAAGACGCAGGAGGAACGGGACTACATGGTTAAAGTCCCATACGCGTCAACTATTGGGAGTCTCATGTATGCTATGGTGAGCACGAGGCCAGACATGCTCAAGCAGTGGAGTTGTTAGCAAGGTTCATGAACAACCCCGAGAAGGAACATGGGAAGCTGTGAAGTGGATCCTTAGATATTTGGTAGGTACTAAGGATGTAGGGTTGTGCTATGGTGGATCGAAAATCAAGCTACAAGGCTACGTGGATCAGATTTGGCAGGAGATATGACAGCAGGAGAAGCATTACAGGTTATGTTTTTACTCTGGGTAGTGCTGCAGTCAATTGGGTCTCTCAGTTACAAAAGATAGTATCTATCAGTATGACAGAAGCAGAATATGTTGTGGCTACAGAAGCATGCAAGGAGATGGTGTGGATGCAAGATTTTATGGAAGAGTTTGGTAAGAAGCAAGCAAATTACAAGCTGTACAGTGATAGTCAGAGTGCAATACATTTGGCTAATAATTCAGCCTTTCATTCAAGAACCAAGCATATTGCCATTGATATCACTTCATACGTTCGTTACTGGAAGATGGATCGATGCTCTGGAGAAGATTCATACAAGTGAGAATCCTGCGGATATGCTGACCAAGGCGGTCACGAGGGAGAAGCTGAAGCTAGTTCAGCTTTGATTGGTCTTCAGGCTGAAGACGGGGAGGTGGTGCACTCCGATGATGAAGAAGACAGGTTTATGGCGATGTGTCTCCAAGTGGGAGATTGTTGAGAAGTGGAGCCACATCTGGGGCCGCCCACGACCAGTTGAGGTTGGCGGATTTCGTGTGCAAGTCCTTTGCAACTGGGATGCGAAAAGGAGTTTCGCGGATTCGTGTCGGTTGTCGCAAGTCCTTTCGCAACTGGGATGCGAAAGGGAAGTTGCCAAAACTATAAATTGGGGTCCCTAGGGTTATTCTAGGGGTTAAGGTGAAATTGGAAAATATTTCTAGGTGTGGGAAGGGATTTTCTCTGTACTTCCAAGGAGAGGTAGTATATTGCCTTGTAATCTTCGTTTCTCTTCATAGTGGAATTTGCATCCGTGGTTTTTTACCCTAGTTTGGAGTTTTCACGTATATCTTGTCTTGTGATTTGTTGAATGCTTTTATTCCTTTCTAGTTTTATTTCTTCTGTTTATCGTTTGTGGGTGAGGCCTGAGATCGGATCTAGGCTTACTGCGTCGTTGGCGTGTTGCGCAACAAGTTACACCCGGATCCATAACTCAAGTCGTTGACTGAGTGAAAGATACCTTATTTCAACATCGAGGTCTTGATATCGATTCCCTAGTGGGGTGGCTAACAGTGAAGTGTGAACTGATAGTGGGTGTACTAACAAGCCAACAATAAAAAATAAAAAAATCAAGTACCTCAGTTTGGCCGTTCAGCCAAGT
>JAJHSJ010000001.1:22216189-22271229 GCA_021015155.1 Magnolia officinalis | reverse complement strand
TTGATATATGTGTTATGTATCCACTTCGTCCATCTGTTTTTCCTGCTCATTTTAGGGCATTGACCCAAAAATGAACCACATCAAAATCTCAAGTGGACCACACCATAGGAAACAGTGGTAATTGAACTCCCATCATCAAAAACTTTCTAAGGCCCATCCATGATCTAGGTGGGCCTTAACGACAAAACAATTTAGATTAAAAGTGTCACCCTTACACTATTTTCAATTTTATGGTCCACTTGAATCATAGTTGTGGCTAAAACTAAAGCATGTATCTGACAGTGGAAGTGTTTTTTTTTTTTTTTTTTAAAAAAAAATACATAATGGTGGGACCCAACCAAGCTGACTGATTATGAAGTGAGGCACTCACAATCCTTTACTTCTATGGTGAAGACTCTATATGCCCACTTTAATGTAACTGCTTTATCCATACTGTTTATCGATTTTTCTAATTCATTTTAGGCATGAAACTAAAATTGAATCACATCCAAAGGTCAAGTGGGCCACACCATTGAAAAAAGTGATAAGAAGCTTTCATCAGTAGGAGCTCAATTCCCATTGTTTCCAGTGGTGTTGTGCACTTGAGCTTCGTATGTACTTCGATTTTGGTCTCGTGTCCTAAAATGATTGGACAAAACAGATGGACAGTGTGGATAAAACACATCCATCATGGTGGACCCCACAAAGTCTTCACCACCACGGTAAAGGGTGGTGAGTGCCTCACTACACAGTCGGCAAGCGAAGACCAGTAGTGTTTGTTTGCTTTAAAATACATCACGGTAGGGCCCATCTAAATAACATGGGTGGGGCCCACCTACACCGGTCAATGGACCAGACAGTAAATGACTTGCTTACGTGGTGCGCAGGAGACTGGTGGGCCATATAGCAGACTGAGACAGACACCGGCTTTAAAATGAAATATATCTTACGGTAGTATTTCAAGAAATATGTGCCCACAAATCAAAGGTTAGGATTGCTCTGCCGATCTTCACTAATTGGTGTTGTGATCACTACCAACGGTGGATTCCATCGTTTAGTTAGTTGTATAATATTTGAGTGCCAGAGTATCAAATGTTCTGCTCTGCCAGAGTATGGCAGCTGTTACTGTCAAAAAAAAAAAAAAAAAAGTGTGATATGCTGAGGTAGCTCGTCCTAATTGCCTGTCTCTGTCCGCCCTCATCTAAACCGTTCATCTAGAAGGTCTGGGTGGGCATATGTCAAAATTCATCTGATCAGCGAGATTTTCTTTTTCATGTGGGCCATATAAGGTGGAGCCTTCTAAATGAACAAACTGGATCATTTGGGGCCAGCATTGCTAGCAAAGCTAACCTTAAAAATAAAAAAAATAAGGCCATTTTGGCCGTGCTAAATGGACTGATAGCCGTTTGATCTTGATGGGCTACAATTTTAAAATTGAACGGTCATCAACTCATAATTATATTTGAGAGAATCTCCAAAGTTATAATACTCCTAATTGCATTGGGACACCTGAACGTTTCAACCAATTGATCTAGACTGTCCATTAGGTCTAACGCATGAACTACCATGCAAATATTACACCGCTCTCGTAATCTTAACCATCTGATCAGTGGCTTCTAATATTCATGGATTGCTTAAGATTGTAAAGAATCACTTTTGTCAGGAAATCCTAACCATCCCTTCCATGGATCAGAAAAGGAATGGCCACAATAAGGTGAAGTCCAGGATGAATTTGTTCATTTGATTGGTCTTAATTTGCATGATAGCTCTTTAAATTGCATCTAACGCATGTAGGACATCCGTACCATGAAAATGGTGGGCCACCCTATGAAGATTTATCATCTTTTCCACCAAAAGGAGGTTTCCTATGTGGGAAAAATAGAAGTATGAAATCAATAGGCCCTGGCATGAAGATGTACCATCCTTCCCACTAAAATTACTCTTGGGACATTCCTAGGGAGAAAACAGTAGGCCCACCATAAAAATTTTAAAAAAAAAAAATTTATTATTTCCTCACTATATTGTAAGGCATCCATATTATAAAAATATCAGACCCATCATGAAAATATGGGTTTCAACGGTGACTCCAAGGAGGTCTCGTGCAATGATGTATATGTTTCCGTCCATTTTGCTAGCTCATTTTAAGGCATTAGTCCAACATCTAAGCAGATTCAAATAATAGACCACACCAACATAAACCATTTTTTTGGGAAACAGTGGTGTTTGAAAACCAACCATTAAAAGCTTCTTAGAGTCCACAAAAGTTTTGGATGAAGTTTATTTATATTTGTGTTCTCCCTTCATCCAAATATATGTGAACGAATCAAATAAGGGCTATAGGAAGTTTTTAATGATGAACATTTAATCACCATGGTTTCCTACCATGTGACTCACTTGAGATTTTGATCTGCCTCTTCTTTATTTATTTTTTTTGCCCTCATTCTCTAAAATGAGCTTGAAAAATTGGATGAATGGCATGGACTCATGGCACTGACTAATAGCAAGGCCGTATATGCATTGCATCCTGAATGCCAGCTCCACCATGATGTATGTTCTTTTATACAAGCCATTCGTTAATTTTGGATCATTAGTTTAGTCTAACCTTTGGGAGAAGAGTAGCTGCTTGTAGTGAGTCCTCCGACCATGCTTCAGCCAACAGGGTCCGTTGTGTTTATTTGCCATCCAACTTGTTGATTAGGGCACACATCTTGGATGGAGTGTTGACACAAATATCAGCTTGATATTAAAATTTTGTCACCCCCAGAAAGTTTTTAATGGTGGGGGACGAGGACGTTCAATCACCACGGTTTCATGTGGTACATCCACCTAGAATTGGATCTCCTTCATTTTTGGGCTCATGCCCTAAAATGAGCTTACAAAATGGATGGATAAGTTGGATAAAGCACATACACGGCGGTCGAATTATGTCATAAGCACCGAGCTTAGTACAGAGGACCCGGATTCCTACGCTAGTAACTTCTGCCACATGAAGCTAGGTGGAGCCTACATGAAGTTTGTCGGAAATCTACTCATTCATTCAATTTACCTGGGCCAAAAAAATTTTAAAAATAAAAATAGAAAGAGGCAAATCTAAAACTTAAATGAGCCACACAGCATGAAAAAGTGGGTAGGAAAATGCCCACGGCTCGATGGGTCCACTGTGATATTTATATGCCATCCATACCCTTGCTAAGGTCATCCTACTGGGATGAACTGAAAACACAAAAATATTAGCTTAATTCAAAACTTCTAAGACCACATGAATATTTGAACGCTCGTGACCCCTCGAGCACCACCGAAATCTTGGTACTGGTGGATGCAGTGAACCTTATCAAGATATGCATGTTTTATCCACTCCTTCCATCCTTTTTACCAGCTTATTTCAGGGCATGAACCCAAAAAAGAAGCAAACCTAAATCTCGAGTGGACTACACCACTACTAAAAACTTCTTAGGGTCTGTTTTAATGTTTATTGCGATCCAATCTGTTGGTTGGGTCACAAATACCTAAATGATGGGAAACTAAAAGTATCAGCTTGATCCAAAACTTTTGTGGCCCTAGAATTTTTAATGATGGGCATTCAATTACCATTGTTTCCTTGTCAAAAGGTCACTCAGTTTGGATGACATTCATACGAGCCCTATATAAAGTATGTGTTTTATTCATGCGGTCCATCTATTTTGCCAAATCCTTTTAAATTATGAACCCAAAAATGAAGCACATCCGAATCTCAGGTGAACCACACCAAAGCAAGATGTAAGAATAATGACTCAGTTGAAAACACTATTTTCTATGGTGTGGTCCCCTTGAGCTCTAGATCTGTCTCATCTTTTAGTTCACGTTTTATATATATAATGATTTGAAATTTTGAATGGAGGATATAGATAAAAACATATACATTGTAGTGGAGCCCACAGAATTTTATTTTTTACCAAGTAAAATCTCATATATATATATATATAAATATAACAATTGGCAGTGGTTTACCTGAATTTACAGCAAACCAAACCCCTAGGATTAGCTCGAAATAAGGACAGGCCAGGTAAAATCTAAAATGCATTATATTATGGTGGGCTCACAGAGCTTTTACAGAACCTATCAGTACTGACCTGTGTACTAGAGGGATCACTGCCGATTCGAATCTAAAAATAAGGCTGATGGACGCATCATGTCAGCGCGTCAGTTGTTCTGCCGAATTTTAAGGAAGCGGATTGCCTACTGAATAACTCACTAGGCTTAGCGTAATGAGTAAACTCTATGAGGTCCACCATGATTTATGTATTTTATCCGCTCCATCCATCCATTTAACCAGATAATTTTAGGGCTTGAGCCCAAAAATGAAGCATATAAAATGCTCAAATGGACCACACCATAGGAAACAGTTGAATTGAACCTCTACCATTGAGAAAATCTTGGGGGTCACAGAAGTTTTGGATCAAGCTTGTATTTGTGTTTTCCCTTCATCCATGTCTTTATGGTCTTATGAACAGGTTGGATGACAAATAAACATCACTGTGTCGCGTAGAAAGGTTTCAACGGTGGAAATCATTATCCCCACCGTTTCTTGTCGTATTATCCACTTGATCTTTGGATGTGCTTCAATTTTGGGCTCAACCCCTTCAATTAAATGGAAAAACGGATGGACGACGTGGATAGAACACATACATTCAAGGTGGGCCCAACTGAGTTTACTTAATAGGATGAGAGCATACTGAGTAACTCTGACTCAGTACGCAATCCGATTTCGAATTCTCACTATCGTGCATGTGATCATCTAGATGGAGCCCACCGTCCTTACCGTGCAGACATCCTACACAAGTGGCACGTTGGGGAGAAAGCTGGTACAGCACCTTGGTACTCTGGAAAGGTATGATGCTTGCTACGCAGTCGCTTTGAAATTGTACACACGGCTACAAGTATTCTGGGTCCCACTTAAGATGCATTATGAACGGAGAAAAAAAATTATTTTATTATCTGACCATACGATTGGTCGGACTCGGATTGCGTCCTACCTAATCCGTCCCGGCAGGGTTCTGTGGAGCCCACCATGATGTAAGTGTTTTATCCACGCCGTTCATCGTTTTTCTCATATCATTTTAAGAATTGCCCTAAAAAATTAGGTATGTCCACAGTTCCAGTGGACCACACCAAAGGAAGCTGCAGTGACAATGATACCCACCGTTGAAACCTTTCTAAGGGCCGCCGTGATGTTTTTTTACCATCCAACCTATTCATAAGGTCATGTAGACGTGGATGAAGTGAAATCACAAATATCAGCTTGATCGGAAACTTCTCCAGCTCCCAAGAAGTTTTTAATGGTGGATGTTCAATCCCCACTTTGTGGTTCACTTATGCCTTGGACCTTCCTCATTTTTTGGATATTATCTTAAAATGATCTTAGGAAAACGATGAACGGCGTGGATAAAACACTTACATCATGGTGGGCCCCACAGATCCCTGCTCGGACGGATTACTGTCCGGCCGGGATAGGACGCAATCCGCGTCCGGATTGGTCAACATTTAATGGACAGTTATTAATTAAATATCTAATGGTCCTGTTTCCACTAATAAGTGACCATGATTTCCACGTCATGCATGACACGTGTACAGCTTTAGTGCGTGCGTATCAAGGTCATTCACTACCAGAATTTCAAATTATTACTCCGTTTGAAATTAGGAATAATAATAATAAAGGAGGAAGTAAAAAATCTCTCGATGTGTGTCATGTCATGTCTGTCGATTTTCATGTGGTTGGGTGCTTATTTGGAGAGGCACCGGAATTTTCTACGCATCTGTTGTAGATGGGCCCACTGAATCGTATGTGTAAAATCCACTCCGGGCATCGGGTTCGTCCATTAATTTTAGGCCATTATAAAAAAATTCAGCCTGATCAAGAACTGAGGTGGTCCACACCAAAGGGAGCAATGAATAGATTTCACAGTTTCATGTATGTACTATCAAATCCGTTCATCATGTGGGCCTCACCAGAATGAGGAGACGCTCCAAAAATCAGTTCCTGATCCAAAACTCAGGCTGGTGATTTCACATTTTCCCAGTGGGGTGGCCCACATGAATTTCGTATTGATTTGAAATTTTTGAGGTGGAGTAAAATTGAGAAGGCTCACATGATTGAAGGAGTGGATGTCACACGGAGAAAAAGGTGGGGCCCATAGAAAACGGGTGTTTTACTCGCTGTATTCTACAAGCGCTGTAAATACTTCCCGTACGTCGCAGAGTGCTGAATATCGAAATGGTGAGGTCATTGGAAAAAGAAAGAAAGGACTTTCGGATGTGAGATAGATCTTTAAGAAAGACCGTTTGATCTTGATTGGACGATTGTGATATGTAGGGACCACCACTTGATAATTGATCAGGTGCTGGGAGTTTCAGGACCACTGGTTCCAAAGTAGTGGTGGTAGTCACTCCTACCATTGATCTGATCACAGTCAGGTGACTGTCCAAATGTCCCACAGCCAGTTCCTGTCTATCTTGGGTCGGCATTTAAATGACATGGCGTGGGCCAGCTCATGAACCCTGGGTTCGAACCCATTAGCAAAATTCCTAACCCACATCCAAACCAACATTGTATCAAGGAGCTTGGGTGGTCAACTTTGTTAGCACTATAATAGTATCATTATTATGATTTTAATATATTTGTTTAAACAAGTAACTTATCAAGAGATTGGTTATCATTATAAATTTAAATTATAGTAGAAATTTCTTGTCAAGGGAGGTGTTAAGTGTATTTTTTTATTATTATTAATTTGACATTTTACTAATATAAAAATATCATTATTGTGTTTACTATTATTATTTTAGCACGAAAATTCTCTATCTATAAGTATTGTAATATATAATTATTGTACTTTTATAATTCATTACAATAGTAATTTGCTATCTAAACAAGCCTTAGGTAATTCCACATGGATGCAGAGCCTCACACATACACACGTGTTATGGGAAAAATGGACCGACCAACTATCTGCAAGTCAGGTCAGCACTTCAAACAGCAGCAGGTGCGACCCAATGATCCTACCCTCATCTCCTCGACCAAGTGTAGACAAAGGCCGAGCTCGACCTCTCAGCATAAGGTCGGGATAAACGTTGACCAACCATGATCTGAAAAAAACGAGCTACTCACCTCAGGTCGGAAAGACCCATCCTCTGACGGATACGACCTGACCTCAATCACGTGAACCAAGTCGGATAACCTCAGGTCGACAAGATCCGTCCTCCACAGGATCCCACCTAACATTTATCTAGTCTGTCCGTGATCTCAATCGAAGATACAGGAAACCAACCCCAATACAGCTCTACCCGGGATTCTAGCCAAGGATCCAGAAAGATCCTCCTGCCAAGCAAGGAGTCCGAATCATACTATAATCCATCCCTACCAAAACAGGGAGAGACCTTCCACACCATCGCCTCTCCCTACCTATAAATAAGAGAATCCTCGATGGTGAAAGGTATGCACCATCTCTAGCCTAAAACTCATTACTTGACTAAACCCAAATTTCCTACCTAACTTAGGCATCGGAGGGTCTACTACACTAGTCAGGGTCTCCTTTGTCCGCTCCTTGTGCAGGTACACGAAGGTCAAAGAAAGGCTAACCAGATTTCTGCATCAACAACACGCATGCAAACGTGTAGATAAATATTAAGTGTGAGATTTGACCTTTTCATAAGGTTGGAAATAATTTGTAAATCTTCTTCTAGTAAATGTTAGAGAATTTCACTCCTCGAGTGAGCCACAATTCCAATATAAGGGATGAAAGTGTGTGATTTTTATGCCAAAAGAGCTAAAAGGTTAAGGCCGGCTACTTTAAGGCTGGATTCGAAGTTGCGTGCTTTTCTGAAAGTTGCTAATTTTATCTCCTTGTTTACTCTTGAAAAATAAGGACAAGATTCACTTAATGAAAAGTTCAAATATAATACATGTCACATTGTGATGCATGTGCCTATATGTGGATGTGAATGGCTCTGTGCGTGGTGTTGTTAGTTTTAAATCTCCTTATCAATATATTGGAATGCATTCTAGCAAACCTAATTTTCTTATGGTGTTGTTAGTGTTGTTTGCCTTTTAAAGCCAATGTATTAACTTAACCTTTAATTTAATAATCTTGACCATAGATCATGATGATCACGGAGTCTTATTTGGACATATCATTAATGCCATTACTAGTGTGTTGGTATATCTTAAATCATAAATGTATGTGTTAAAGGAGAGGCAATCCTTTTGTTGTCAGTGGAACTTAAGTTTGGAGACAATGATCACCAGCAAAGGGATAGTTATATTCCATGGATCTTAGTACCATATTACTCCATGACTACGTAGCAGGTTGAAATATGAGATTACTATCATTCTTATATGGTCATGTGTTCTAGGGATTCCTTTGGATGTCCTTGAAAACTTGAGTTTGGAGACAATAATTATTGGTCGAGAAAAAGTGTTGCTCTATAAACATTAGTACCTTATTATTTCATAACTATCTAGCAAGTTGTTGGACAAATCTGTGACTACTATCATTCTTAATTATGTAGTCATTCTATATGAGGGAACTAGTAAATAATCAGGATGAAAAATCATTGCCATGGGTTTTGAGATGACGAGTTGATGTGCATGTGCCAATTCTACATATAAATTTAAATATATAATGAGAATAGGCTTATGATATTTAACTTGTTGGACATTTGTATTTGAGGATTAATTCGAGTCTCTAGATTAGGAGACCCTCATGCTTGGGCTATGATTAACTTATGTGTATATTAGCTTTGACTAATCTTTAGACCTAACGACATATAAGGTATTCAAGTTTTTAATATGGTTTACTTCAATCCACCTCAAAAAATCAATTACAGTGGCATATATATAAATGTTGTTGAGTTCATGCATTAGAATCGGTTAAAGTCCATACAATTTAACAAGGGACCCACTAATATACTAGAGACCAGTTAAATTGTGATAGATCAGAATATCCACCAAGTAATTGTTTTACTAACATTGGTATCCTAAAGATTTCAAATGGTTTTATAAGTGTTCTCAACAATTAATCTTTTGTTTTAATTGTTAAAATGTTTTATCATACTCAATGTTAATGTTGATAGTTGAGCACTTGTGATCCATTAATTGATTTGCATGGGAATTGAATTGAAGTTGGATGGTCACGTTCAGTAAAAATAAAAAAAAAAAAATAGAGTCAATGTACATAAATACATGGTTAAATATGATGTATATACTTTACATATTTTTGAGTATATACCAAAGTTTGTATGATGGTAGAGCACTATATTGGTATCTCACCATAAAATCATAATTCTTCATTACAAATAACATCTTACTCTAAAGGGAGATAAAATGGTAAAAGAGAGACTTGGTTAATCCCTCACCATATATATATATATATATATATATATATATATATAGAGAGAGAGAGAGAGAGATAGAGAGAGAGAGAGAGAGAGAGAGAGAGAGAGAGAGAGAGAAGAGAGAGAGAGAGAGAGACGAGATTCTCTCTCCTACCTTCCTACACCCATATATCCACACGTGTGGTTTACTATGTGTGGCCCTAGCTTTCATTTAAGATTTTTGCACGCAACTTTCATCCTCTCCTCATTTAGGATAAATCTAGGGAAGAACCAGCTTCTATTTTGAAGTTATAGCATTAGCAATCCAATAATTTTCGACTAAGGTGATCAAAAGGCATGTGCGAATCTAAAATCTATATTAAATCTATATTTTTGCTAATTGTAGAAAGTTATTAAATCTAAATATATAGTGATCTATATAACTCAATGAATTAATGCTTACACAAACTCTAACAAGTGTTATCTACACAAAGTCAAGGGCGTGCAAGCGACTCACATCACATTTTAAAATGAAAAAACTACCCCTGTAGACCAAGTAAAACATACACTTGTATGCAATTGATGGAGATGAGAATCATTGATTACTAAGCAGTCAGTCATACGTACACCTCTAAAAATTTTAAATGCACTTACATTTCATTTCATTCAAATTCCTTCTTATTTCCTTTGAAAATTAGGATTAGGATTTTTCAAAAGCTAAGAACCTATTTAGTAGACGCTTAAAAATGAGTTCATCTCATTTTAGTTAACAGTAATTTTGCATTAAAGATCTTAGTTCCTAATAAAATATGAGTTCATATTAAAACTATTAGATCACACAATTGCTATCAAAAAATAAAATAAAATGAGCTAATTTTCAGGCGTCTACCAAATGAGGCCTATTTGTGTGAAAAAATAATCCCTAGCTACTCATGCTCTATATATATATATATATATATATAGAGAGAGAGAGAGAGAGAGAGAGAGAGAGAGAGAGAGAGAGAGAGAGAGAGAGAGAGAGAGAGAGAGAGAGAGAGAGAGAGAGAGAGAGAGATGTTCATATATTAAACAATACATTTCTCATTCATTGTATATAAATAACATGCGCATGGTGGTTAGGCCACGTGAATATCGACCCAAACCTGTCAACATTTGCTTAGGTTGTCCACATTTTCTTACTAGATAATCATGAGTGGAGCCATCTTTTAAGTAGCTTGGGTTGGTGGGCCCATGGCCTACTGATCACTCCTTGCCTACCCTAGCTAATCTTCCTGCAAAGCGGACAGGTATGACAAAATAGACGGTGATCTTTCAACCCAAGCCACATTCATAAAATGTGTTGTAATGCTATAGGAGTCAGTAAGTTACTGCAATCTAGAAACGGTAGCTATATGATTTTTGGCACTTAGAATATTTATGAGCATAAGCCTATGTGGATGGTTTACAATATTTAATAGAGGATATGCATGTTCATGTCGCATCTTGTGCAATTCTATCATTTGGATGGTTTGGATCATTACATAAACAAGAAAAGCTTATGATTTTTTAAGTGTGTGTTTATCAACCATCATACTCCACCAACCAGGAATCCCTTCGCCTGTGAGAGATAGTTCCATAAGAACCTCACACACGAGCTGCTGTATCTGTGGGGCCTACGTGATGTATATGTTATATCGACTTCGTTCATCGGTTTTGTGAGGTCGTTTTAGTACATGTGCCCAAACATGAGGCAGATTTGAAATTCAAGTGGACCACTCTACGGGAAATATCATGTAATGAGGGCCAGATAAATTTTGGATTAGGCTGATTTTTGGATTTTCACTTCACCTTATGAACCGATTGGATGGAAAATAAACGTCACGGTGGGCCCTAAGAAGGTTTCAATGATAGGCGTCATTTTCCCACTTTTTATTATGGTGTGGTCCACTTGAGATTAATTTATTTCTAACTCAGGTTTGGGTTTTTGCCCTGAAATGAGCCGGAAAAACATATGGACGGTGTAGATATAAGAGATACACAACGATGGGCCTCACAGAGCTTAAGGTTGCCTGCACTGCAGGCAATCCACGTCCCCGTTGGCATGACATGAAAAAACGACAAATTAACACAGTTCCATGGCCCACTAACACGCCATCAGCTGTTTTAGTTGCTTCCACGTCACTTCAAAGAGAGGTGCTCCATTGCTCTGAGAGGACTATAAATTATAAGTACTCCCTGTTTCATTGGGATACTTAGATAATCCAATCCATCGATCTTGGCTGTTGATTAGATCTAGCCCACATTTCATGGGCTACCATGCGACCATCACAACGATTTGACCAATATTAACCATTTGATAATGGTATTTAATATGGACGGTCCATGTTGTTTACACAAAAGTATATCCAATCAACAATCTGCTCCATCTATTTGTTAGGACCCATCATGGATTGCTTATGATTCTAAAGAATCACTTTTTCAGGCAATTATAAAAATCAGATCCATGGCTTGGACAGAGGATAGCTGTTGAAAATAAGGCTAAATAAAGAATGTTTGGATCATTAAACCAGGGTGATTTTTGAATGGTATCCTATGGTATGTGATGTGAACTTAATGGACGGTTCAGATCGATCGATTTGATTTGTATAAGGGTTCCAATGCAACTCGAGCACTATAACTAGCTCTGAGAGCAGTGGAGCATTTATTGGAACGAAGGGACATGAAAAAATCAAGACAAGGATTAGACATGCTGATGTGGCATCATGGCATTTCATTGGTGGCGTTGAATCTCCCTACAACCATTTGGACAGAGACGTTTGGTGCTAAAGGGTCGTGATGATCGTGCATCGGGTCAGGCCGTAGTGGTTTGGCCTTAAAAGCGTTTATGCATGATAGGATGCTCCGGCGGACTATCCATTCAGCGTGTTTGGCTTTTCACTTTTCAGTCTGTACAAGTGAGTTTGAAGATTCAGTGATCCGAAACGTCCATATCATGGGATATACCGTGGATGGACCCTACATTAAAAATCTCCAAAATTGAAAGATCCTATCCATATAATATGTGCGATTTTATTGAAAACAATTTCTATCGGCTGGAATAATTTTCCCCACAGACCATTCTCATTGGGGCCATAAAATGGCTAATAAAAGAGCAATGAACCATATAAATTCATAATACTTTTAGATTGAAAATTCTTATGTGGAGCCTAAGTAGGCCCACCAATCATCATAGTGGATGGTTGGATGAGAGAGGTCCAACATTCATTAGTCTTGCAAAATGGATGGTAATACCTTTTTGCTGGCCTTTTCAAAATGTACCGGCTATCCACTGTATATTTCGGGCCACATGTAATCATTTTAAATGTGTGTGAACTTATGTTCAACTTGGGTCGTCCAAATAGGTAAGCTTTCATTTGTGGTTTGTCTAATCCTTTTAATCACCGAACTAAAAATTAAATAATAATAATAATAATAAATAAAGGTAAAATAAGGCAAGGATAGGTTTATCTTGAAAAAGATTGAACTTAGTTAAGGGTTATTCTTAATTCATTTCAATGTGCATTGACCTTAAGTACTACATATGCTACCATCCATCTTAAGCTCTCTGCTTGTATTACATGTGTTACAATCTATATTGTTTTCTATAGAGTGTTTGACAAAAAATAAATAAAATAGCTAATTTAAAATAGTAAAACTTAGAAAGCTTGTTCAAGACAATGTTATCTCCGATGGTGTGTGAAACACAACTTTTCTTACACGTGAGTTGTAAGGTTTTTACAATCCTCGATGATCCAAAGACAAAACATATAAGCATTAGGGCATGGAGACAATGTCTTCGAATCGTAACTGCACTATCAACGCTAGATGGTCTCTCAAATGATGAAAGAAAGAAGGGTAGAGGAAAAAAAGTGGCATAGTCTCAATCAATCCAAGGACATGGATTAAGCTTTATGGCTAAGTGGTAGATAGCCTTAAACACTGAGCTCATGGGATCAAAAGCCCATGTGGTGTGGGTGGGTGCGTGAGTGTGCAGCGTGTGGGTGTGGGTGTGGGTGTGGGTGAAAAAAAAATCAACTCAAGAACATTATATCCATGCATTACAAAGGCATAAGAAAAGGAATTCCCGAATAATTTTCAATAATGCTTACTCTATGATTTTGTTGTCATTTTCATCCATACCCATTTGCTCTTTATATGCGCCTTTATGTGCATGATTTATGAATGAACCATCATGAAGCCACATTAATGATCATGCATGCATTGAATGCATGATAACCTTAATATTAAAGGACCATCATGAAGCTACTTAAATGATTATAAATGTATGGAATGCGTGGTAACTTTTGGGACCACAATGTTTTTTTTTTTTTAATTACTAATATCGGTATCCTAAAGATTTCGAATGGTTTTGTGAGTGTTTTTAATAGTTAATCTTTTGTTTTAATTGTTAAAATGTTTCATCACAGTCGATGTTAATTCTGTTAGTTTAGCTCTTGTGATTCATTACTTGATCTGCATGGGAACTAGATTGAAGTATATGGATGGCCACGTTCGGTGAAAGATAGAGTTAATATAAATACATGATTAAGCAGGATCTATATACTTTATATGTAGTAAAGCACATACTTAAGTCTATATGTTTTAATTGTACAATGTATATTGATATCTTACCCCGAGACTCTAATTCTTCATTGGAAATAAGATTTTATTCTAAAGAGAGATCACATAGCAAAAGAAAGACTTGGACACCAAATCTTCCTTAGGGCTCACCATGGGGGAGAATTCTCTCCCCGGCCTTCCTACACCCATATGTCCACACATGTAGCTTACCATGTGTGGCCCTAGCGTCCCAGTAAGATTTTTGCACACAAGCTTTATACTTTCCTAATGTAGGCTAATTTTAGGAAAAAAACCTTTTATTTTAAAGTTATGGCATTAGCAATCCAACAATTTTTTACTGTGGTGATCAAAAGGTATGTGCGGATATAAAATCTATGTTAAATCTATGTTTTTGCAAATTATAGAAAATTAATAAAATCTAAACAATGATCTATATGGCTTAATGAATTAATATGAACCTTTGAAAAAAATATTTTCTATAATGCTTACACAAACTCTAACAGGTGCTATCTACACAAAGTTAAGAGCGTGCAAGCTACTCACATCACATTTTAAATTGAGAAAACTACCCCTATGGACCAACTAAAACATATAATTTTATGGGGTTGATCGAGATGAGAAGGTAAAATCTCATTCATTGATTACTACACTTCCAAATTTTTTAAATGCACTAACATTAATTCAAGTTCCTTTTTATTTCCTTTGAAAATTAGGTAATAGATTCTTCAAAAACTATGACACTATTTGGTAGATGCTTATAAATGAGTTCATCTCATTTTAATTAATAGTAATTTTGTATTAAAGATCTTGGCCTCTAATATAAAATGAGTTCATATTAAAACTAATAATTTATTAGAGAGCACACAATTGCTATTAAATAAGACAAAATGAGCTAATTTTCAGGCATCTATCAAATAAGGCCTATTTGTGAGAAAAATAATCCCTAGCTACTCATGCTATATATAATAGAGATATTCATATATTAAACAATACATTTCTCATTCATTATATATAAATATATAATTAACATGAACATAGGGGTTAGGACATGCACGTGAAACGTGGCCACATTTTCTTACTAGATAATCACGAATGGAGCCATCTTTTAAGTAGCTTGGGTTGGAGGGCCATGGCCTATTAATTCCTCGCCAACCCTAATCTTCCTGCAAACATACGTGTGGTAAAATGGACGGCGATCCTGCAATCCAAGCCACGATCATAAAGCTATTTTTGGATCTATATAACAACCTCGTCTGAATACAATTATTTTATTATGATTATCGTTGTAAACAATCCCCGCCGGGACCTAGCTAGAGAATGACGGTCCTGGCTCTGTGAGGCCCACTTTAATATGTGTTGTCATCCATCTATTTTGACAGAACATTCTACGCGTGAGCTGGAAAAGGAAGCAGATCTAAGGCTCAAGTGACCACACCACAGAAAATAGTGGGGATGAAACGCCTCCTACCATTGAAAATCTTTTAGGGGCACATAAGTTTGGATTAAGCCAATATTTATGTTTTTCCATTCATCCAGGTCTGCCTAACCTTATAAACATGTTAGACAGCAAATAAACATCATGGTGGGCCCTGGAAGATATCAAGAGGTGGTCCTACTGTTTGTTGTAGTGGGGTCCACTTAAGGCTTCAATCTGCCTCTTTCTAGTCTCATGCCCTAAAATGATCTGTCAAAATGGATGGACATACAGTGTGGATAATGCGGATCTAAGGCTCAAGTGGACCACATCATAAGAAATATTGGGGATGAAATACCTACCATTGAAAACCTTTTGGGGCCACAAAAGCTTTGGATTAAGCCAATATTTATGTTTTTCCATTCATACAGGTCTGTCCTACCTTATGAACAGGTTGGACAGCAAATAAAAATCACGGTGGGCCCTAGGAAGATTTCAACATGTGGGTCCCACTGTTTCTTGTAGTGTGGTCCATTTAAGCCTTTGATTCGCCTCCTTTTTAGTCTCGTGCCCTAAAATGATCTGTCAAAATGGATGGACAGTGTAGATACTGCAGATCTAAGGCTCAAGTGGACCACATCACAGGAAGCAGTGGGGATGAAATGCCTACCATTGAAAACCTTCTGGGGCCACGAAAAGTTTTGGATTAAGCCAATATTTATGTTTTTTCCATTCATCCAGGTCTGTCTTTTACCTTATGAACAGGTTGGACGGCAAATAAACATCACGGTAGCCGTAGGAAGATTTCAACATGTGGGTCCCACCGTTTCTTGGAGTGTAGTCCACTTAAGCCTCCGATCCGCATACTTTTTAGCCCTGTGCCCTAAAATAATCTGTCAAAATGAATGGACAGCATGGATAAAGCACATGCATCATGGTGGACCCTACAGAGCCTCCACCAGAACCGTTTGTCTCTAGTTCAGTCCTACTCGAGGTAGTACCCAATCCACACCACAAAGAGAGTCAGTAAGCTACTGTGGCTTACATTCTAGAAACGGTAGCTTAAGCGTGCACTCTTCCTGCATGCTTAAATTGATGTAAATGATGGTGACAGTTATTGACAATAGCTATATGATTTTCGTCATTGATAATATTTATAGGCATAAGCTTATGTGGATGGTTTACAACTTTTAATAGCGGATGCATTTTCACGTCACATCTTGTGACATTCCATCATTTAGATTGTTTGGATCATCAAATAAATATGAAAAATATACAATTTTCTAAGTTAGTGTTTATCACCCATCATGCTCCACCAACCAGGAATCCCTTCACTTGTAAGATAGGGAACTCAGACGAGCTGTGGTATCGCATGTGGGAGTGACTACCGTTGGCAGGACGTGAATTGCATGCAGCGCTAAGCTCTGTGGGCCTATGTGTTGTATATGTTATATCCACTCCGTTCATCTGTTTTGTTGGATCGTGTTCTCATGAGTTAGATTCAAATTTCAAGTGGACCATTCTACAGGAAATAGTAGGGAATGAACGCCCAACATGTAAACTTTTTGGTACTTATATAAGTTTTGAATAAGGCTGATATTTGTATTTTCACTTCATCAAGGTTCAACTCACCTTATGAACGGATTGGATGGAAAATAAACATCACATTGGGCCCTAAGAAGGTTTCAATGATGGGAATCATTTTCCCACTCTTTTCTGTGGTGTGGTCCACTTGAAATTTGTTTCAACCTCATGCTAGGTTTCATAAATGAGATGGAAAAACATATGGACCATGCCCATATAATATATACATCATGGTGGGCCTCATAGAGTTTAAGGCTATGGTGGGCAATCAGCATCCCATTGGCAAAAAAAAAAAAAAAAAAAAAAAAACGACAAATTTGCAAGGATCCACATCGTCCATCAGGTGGCTCAGCCCATGTTTGGTCTTGATCTTAAACATCAAACGGATCCAACTCAATTGAGGCCCAAACACAACTAATGATAGCATCTCCACTCCAACTGTTTCCTATGGTGTGGCCCATATGAACTCTGATTTTTGGCCTCATGGTGAAAACAAAGTGGCAAAGTTGATGGACGGCCTGGATCCGATGCTTGTACTCTCCCTAAATAGGAACAACAAATTAGCACTATTGAGATAAATTCATCTATTTATCCATCAAATGCATGGTATTGATGTTTGACACGCATCAGAGACCTCAGGGGGAGGTTCCATGAGGTAAACCTCACATAACCATTTCCCAGGGAAATGGTACTATGGGTTGAACATCTACCCATCAGTTAGAGGCACCATTCCATGTGAGCCACAGGCTTAAAAATAAAGTTAATCCATGACTTGGGTGGGCCACACCACATACAATAGTTGAAGGGGTTATGCTCTCATTAAAACATTCATAATCATTTACTAGGCCCACCGACATGTGGTTCACAAATCCAGCCCATCCATTGTGTGTGTCCCACTTGGATGAGGGCTCAGACCAAGTTTCAGCAGTATGCAAAACTCAGGTGGGCCCCACCAAGTGCTTTTATATGTTTTAAACATGTCTTCACATGGTTTTAGATGGTATGACCCACCTGAGTTTGGTATATGACTGATTTTTGAGATATCCCGTAACCTAAAAAAGGGGACCCAACAAATGCACGGTGTTGTACCATTTCCCATATATACACACACTGATAGCCGATATCACTTTGAGGCCAGCCAAACGGAGCCTTCATCTTGTTCAAGGTGGGCCAGGGTCCTTAGCTACGGTCCTTACTATGAAGGGGAATAAGTCAAGGAGATTCAACCAGATTTGACGCCGGTGGCCATGGCCCACTAACACGCCATCAGCTGTTTTAGTTGCTTCCTCGTCACTTCAAGGAGAAGTGCTCCAGTGTTCTTAGAGGACTATAAATTATAGTGCTCCCTGTTTCATTGGATACTTAGATAATCCAATCCATTGATCTTGACTGTCCATTAGATCTAGTGCACATTTCATGGGCTACCATGCGACCATCACACCGATTTGATAAATATTAACCATTTGATAATGGTATTTAATATGGACGGTCCATGTTGTTTACACAAAAGTATATCCAATCAACAATCTGATCCATCTATTTGTTAGGGCCCATCATGGATTGCTTATGATTCTAAAGAATGGCTGTTTTAGACAATTGTAACAATCCGGTTTATGGCTTGGAAAATGGGTTGGTTTAGAAAATAAGGATAAATCAAGGATGGCTGGATCATTGAACCGGAGTGATTTTTTAATGGTAGCCTATGGTATTTGATATGGACTTAATGGACCGTTCAGATCGATCGATTGGACTGTGTAAGGGTTCCAATGCAACTCGAGCACTATAACTTGCTATGAGAGCCGTGGGGCATTTCTTGGAACGAAGGGACGTGGAAAAATCAAGACAAGGATTAGACATGCTGATGGCATCATGGCATTTCATTGATGGCCTTGAATCTCCTTAATTACAACCATTTGGACATAGACGTTTGGTGCTCAAGGATGGTGATGATTAGGGGTGTACATCGCAGTGGAACGAGCCGAGCTGAGGCTGGCTGACCTCAGCTTGAACTTGGCTCCGCTCAGTCCTCGAGCTTGACCGGCCAACTCGGCTTGATTCAGTCAGCAGCTCAGGCCAGCTCGGGTCAAGTTCGAGCCAAGATCGAGCCGAATTCACCATTGAGGCATTTCCATAAATACCTGAACTCCAACTTCAAAATCTTACTGTTTTACAAACTGAGGCAATGGTTTTACAGGTATTTTATCAAACACCTTCTAAGTAACATAAAAATCAAGAAAAACAAAGAGAACAAAATAAAAAAAAAAAAATGGTATTTGTTTCATGTACATACCTTCCTTGCCACCAGCCACATTTTGTCGAGTCATTTTATCAAACAATTGGTGAATAACATTAATGGCAAAGTAACCGAGTCACCGAACTGGTTCGATTCGAGCTGAATTTGATCTGAGTCGAGTCGAGTCGAGCTAAGGCTGCTCGAACTCGAACTCATTTTCAAGCTAAAAAAATCAGCTCAACTCGCTCGAACTCAGCTTTGAACCGAGTCGAATCAAGCTTTTTCGAGTCGAGTCGAGCGAGCTAACAGAGCTAGCTCGGTTCGTGTACACCCCTGGTGATGGTGCATCAGGTTGGGTCGCAGTGGTGTGTGTGGGTGAGACAGAATCAATATAGTGACTCGTTTCAAACAAGTTCAATTGAACTCAAGCCTCGAAATAAGTAGATATCAAACTTGATAATATATGACCAAGATCTTACAAGATTGATCGCCTACTAAGCCACTCTAAATATTTGTAATGATCAGGTGATAATCAATCAGAGAGTGAGGTTATTCCATCAAAGATAAGTTGCGCATTTCCTTTATTAAGAAATTACTTTTAATATATTAATGCAATCAAACAAAAGAAAATACTTACGATCGGTCACTAAAAACAACTGCAAGAATACTTCTTCTAAAAAAAACTATTTGTATTGGATAAAAATCAAGTCCAACGTATGAGCATAAACCTGAATTACAGAAGCGTCACCATTTACATCCTTTCCTATATATATTTCCTTCCTGACTATTGCCCCTCTCGGCCACGTTCTAATTTTAGAAACCTCTCGGTCGCACCTTGTAGCTCAATCACACATCCTGCTTCTGTCTTCTCGGTCATATTACTTTATCGATCATCTGATGATGTATAGTATTAGATTAGTGTCAACTATGAATCCATAAAAAGTGCTCTAAGTATTTTAAAAAATCTTTTCATACACCTCATATCCCTCTATAATGCCAAATGTCATTACTCAGTTAGATTTTCTTAAAATGGTCAAAGATAAATACAACAATAATACCATTTTGCCGGCCTTTTCAAAACATACTTGCTATCCACGGTATATTTCGGGCCACACGTGATCATTTTAGATGCGTGTGAAGTTGTGTTCAACATAGATAGTCGAAGTAGGCAAGCTTGTATGGTCCAGATCAACCGACAAGAATAAGTGTCCCACTGCAAGTAGGAGCACTATAACTTGCAGTGGTGTATGACTGGATCATTTATCAATTACAAAGACCAATAGCAATAAAAGGTGTTGAGCCACCTTCAGGCTCAGCAAAGTAAGATCAGGGGTTCAAGTGTGATGGACAGGTTTGTGTCACGTGTCTAAGATCCGGACCACTCACTAACATGGGAGACCAAGCATCGGACGGTCCATTCATCAATCTGCACAAGCATGTGTTGAATATGGCCCATTGCTCATTTTTCTGAAAACCATCCATTCTCATTGTAATCCTCAATTGATGAATGGCTGAAAACGTGCGACATCTAGTGTAGCAACTCTGCCCTCATCAGAAGTGGTTTGGCTGGTGTACCGCACACCAGCGATATGGCTGGTGTAGGTACGTATCGTGCGAAGACGAGCGTTGCAGCTCCTCGAGCTCCAAGTTGTACCAACGGTTCAAAGTAGATCAAAGGAACATGGCACCGAAATGATGTATTTATTATATCCACACCGTTCATCCATTTTAGGGTTTAGGGTTTAGGGTTTAGGGCGGGACCCAAGAACGTTTCAACCGTGTGCATTTTCATTCCCAATCTTTTCTATAGTATGGCCCACTTGAGTCGTGGATCTGCCTCATATTGGGTTTCAGATTCACACGCTCATAGGCACACGTGACAAATGGAACATGTATATGAGATCTGAGCTTTCCATCTAATTCTTAATAGTGCCAATGTCTTCTAACATAGTTTTCTAGCCGTCCATTTGTTTTGTACACTATGACCCACCTGAGGTAAGATATGGACCCGAAGATCTAAACAGTATACCCCATTTAATGGATGGCTCAGATCCTTCACACTAATCTATATTGAGTAGAAAGAACCTAAAAATCAAAACAAAAAATAAAAGAGAGTGATATCAACATTGTCACGCATGGATGTCCTAACGGAACTTTCCCCACCTAAAACCCCTATTAAAGTATATGAAATGAAGCTTTCTAATCTTTCCACCTTTGAATCTATCAACTTGGTGGGGCCCATTCACCATCACCATCCAATTGTCATGACGAGATTATTCCAACTACATCCCTTTTTTTGATTGGCTTCTCTCCTCTTTCTTCTTGCAAAGGTTTATTCCCCTTTTGACTTGAAGGTTATGTCGCACTTACACCGTGTATTATCTTCATCTAATAACTAGTGGGGCCCACCTATGACACAATACAAAAAATATAATTTAGTGTGTTTGCAGTGTATATAGCCACTCCACACATGTCGGCTGATCAGCTCGGTGGGCCATGCATGTGTGAAAGAAATGAATGATTTTTTTATTTTTTTTTTTAAAAAAAAAAATTGTGGACCACATTCACCGACGTGTGTGGCCCACCGTCTGATACAAAATGGCCTGATTTTATATAGGACATGTGTGTGGCGATCCGCTCTTTATGAGCGGCGCGGATCTTGGACACGTGCATTGATGTTGCCATATGTGAATAGAAAGTATGACTAAACTGGGGAGCTGATGGAGACTTTAGGGAAGATGGAGACTTTTTTTTCTTCATGTCTACTCAGAATGAGTCATGTGGGAATCAAAATTTGATAACTATGAGATCATTTTTCTAAAGGGGCTTTTGGATCTTAAGTTATTTAAGATAAGCTGCTTATGCCTTAAGTAACTTAATTTATATTTATTAAATTTAAATAATTAAGTAACTTTAAATAAAAAAAGTTACTTATAAGTGATCATAAACTAAACTTATCTCAAATAAGTTATTTATCTATTTTTGTAAGTTAAAAAAGTAACTTATTTTTGTTGGGGTTTTGTTTTGCAGAATCACAAAGATCTAGATCTATGATAGTAATCCAATGGCACCAAGCAATCACAAGAGAACACAAAGATTTAACGTGAAAAACCCTTTCGGGAAAAAGCAACGGTACAAAGCGACGGAATTTCACTATGAAAGCATAAATTCCAAAGATAGAGTACTTACTCGATTCGAATAACCTCGAATCTCACCCTTGCTACACCCTTTAGAAACTTTAAAATCCTTTTAGGAACCCTTGGAACCTTTTTAGAAAGCCTTAGAATACCCTAGAATAGCTCTAGGGACCCCTATTTATAGTTTAAGAAACTCCTCTTCGCCTCTGCGAAACTGCCTCATATTTACGCAGTCCGCACAAAATCCGCGCACTATCTACATAACCCTCGACTAGTCGAGCCAGGGCTTCGACTGGTTGAAGGGCACCCTCGACCGATCGAGCCTGACCCTCAACTGGTCGAGCACCACGGGATTCCAAAAAACTTCACCGCTGGACTTCGAGTCGAGCGAGCCTCAACTAGTCGAGTAGCCCAGAGACAGATTTAAGACATCTGTTTTTAACAATTTTGTGGTATCCGAACAGGGCCTAAATGTCTAACTCTGATATAAATAAGAGATGAGAGGAGATGAGTATATATTAAATGACCTCCTATTTAAAAATAATAATAATAATAATAACTTAATCAATGTTCCCATACTATCAATATAAAAAAGATGGTCCAATTTCAACAAAACAAATGTGTGTTTGATCGAGGGACATGATCCATTCTGATCTAGCAGCTTTTTACAGTGTCATCATCCTCCTCATCATCTAAGCTTTATCCTAATTAACTAGGGTCCAATGAAAGGTTTGATTTTCAATTAGACAATAGATAAGTCTTTCCATACTATCTTTATCCTCATCTTTTTGGGCCTTTTCCTTTTAGAGACTTTTACTTATACCAAATCACTCATTTTAACCACAGTGGTTCTTGATCTCTATTGCATATGACTAAATCACTTTACTCTATTCTTCCTTATTTTATTATTGTTGTATCCTATTTCTGGTCATTCTGAAAAAAATCATTATAAGAGCGACATGTGGCATTGTATGAGAAATAGGAGGTACATAAGAAGATTTTTTAAGATATGTGGAGCGTTTTTTTGAGGAATCATAGCTAACATAAATCCAATACTACACGTCATTGGATGGTCGATGAAGTAACGTGGTCGAGCTATTCAAAAGTTTAACGAGCGGAGAGAGAAACTCGGCCAAGAAGTCTAAGACGCAGTCAATGTGCGGTCGAAGCATGAATGGCGACTGAGAGAAACAAAACACATAAGAAGAACAATCACAAAAGGAAAACGTAATAAAATAATGATCTAGAGAGAGGCTCTTCAACTACTGTAACCGCTGGAATAATAAAAGAAACATCTGCAAGAAAGGTGTAATATAACTCTATAAATAGCAAAGAAAATCAATAGAGTAACATCATCTCACACCAATCAAACTAAATCTATCAATTTACTTTTATCTCAAGTTATTCTGGAAGTAGCGATATTCCAATAGCAATAATTGTTAGCTGTAATTCTTAGTTGTAATCCAAATCTATGCTCATATGTTAGATTTGTCTTTTATCCAATGCCATGCAGTTCTTTCAAGAGACACATTCTTATAGCCGCTGCTAGTGACCGATTTTGAGTTTTTTTTTTCTTATATTTAATTACATTGGTATTCTAAAAAGTCATCTCTTGTGGAAGGCAAAGCGCAACCTATCTTCGGAGGAAGAACTCCACCCTTCGATTATCGCCTGATCATTACAAAATTATGTAAGTGAATGAGTAGGCGATCGATTTTCTCAAATTTTGATCATATACATTCATTTTGGACGTAACTACTTATTTCAGCTCTTGGGATCAAAGTTAATCGGTTTAAATCAAGCCACTATATCAATTTTGGCATGCCCGCACACACTACACGTGACAGAAAATAAATCAAGTGCCAATAATTATCTGTTGGTATTACTCTAAAGAACCATTAAATGAATTTATTTCTAATTTTATCATTTCTCATCTTGTCACTCATCCATCCCAATATCCTCATTTCAACAAAATGCATCCTTTGGACAGGTTATTCCTTAATTGCCCAACATGTTGTCCCATAAAGTATGAATGTTCTTATAGATATCTTTAAAAAATAAATAAAAAAATAAATAAAAAAAAAAATCTCAACTCTAGACGCACATCTCATTTCTTCTAAGTAGCTTGAATTTTATCAGCAATATCCTTCTTAATCTCTCCACTTTGATGAATTAGTGACCTAAGATATGGAAAGTGGTCATTTTAGAAAACTATTTAGCCAATAATCTTAACTAAATCCTCATTTTGACTATTATTATTATTATTATTATTATTATTAAAATTGCACTTCATATACTCTATTTTAGTCTAACTAATTTTAAATCTTCTAAATTCTAAAGCATCCCGTAAATTTAAAGTAGATAACACAAATAATATTCAAATGGAAAATAGAGATTGTATGAATTTTTGGCCCATGCTAGGTGTTGTGAAACGTGCGGCAATGATTGATGAACTATACGGAATGATAAAAAATAATGTAAAGATGAACACAACAATATAAACGTGGTTCGGCAGTGTGCCTACATCCACGAGAGCGAGCGGTGAGAAATTCAATATATATTTAAGTAGGGTTACATAATGTGTCTTTTATACTAACCCTAGATGTACAGGATATAATTACAAAAATACCCCTGTACCAGAAACATACTGCGGGGCCTGCCCTCGCACCCTCCCCAACCTAATCAGCGTCCCAAACAAAGCATATGAGCTATATACTTCAACAATCCCCACCTTGGCGAATATCCACCCCTTAGAAAAAGAAAACATAACCTGGGACTCCACCTGGAAAAATAGGTTGGGGCCGTCTCCTATCTAGCAACTGGAGACATTAATCAAGTCCAAGCAATGCTTGAACTTATCTGTAGTAACAGGCTTTGTCAATATGTCTACTGCATTCTCAGAAGTGTGAACTTTATCAAGCAGTAGTTCACCTGATGAAACTAATTCCCTAATCCTGTGAAACCTCACATCTATGTGCTTGGTCCTCGCATGATACACTTGGTTCTTTGCCAAATAAATGGCACTCTGACTGTCACAATGCAACTGGACTCCACCTTGTTGGACACCCAGCTCCTTGACCAACCCTGCAAGCCACAAAGCTTCCTTGGCAGCCTCAGCTACTACCATGTACTTTGACTCAGTAGTAGATAGTGCAACTATAGACTGTACCATGGACCTCCAACAAATAGGTCCTCCCACAAGAGTAAATACATAACCTGTGGTAGACCTCCTATCATCCAAGTTTCCTGCATAGTCTGCATCCACATATCCCACAACTGAAGGGTCACTTTATTGTCTGCTAAACATGATGTCATAGTCTGTAGTACCCCTCAAGTATCTGAAAATCCACTTGACTGCATCCCAATGTTGTCGACCCGGATTTGAAAGAAACTTGTTAACCACGCTGACAGATTGTGTCAAATCTGGTCTTGTACAAACTATAGCATACATCAAACACCCCACTGCACTGGCATATGGGACCTTTGACATGTCATGAACTTCATCATCTGTCTTCGGGCACTGAGCGGTAGATAATCTGAAATGATTCGCTAAAAGTGTACTTACTAGTTTTGCATTACCCATGTTGAACCTGTACAACACCTTCTCAACATAGCCATGATGAGATAGTCATAATCTCCTGGAAGCTCTGTCCCTGCGAATCTCCATCCCAAGAATCTTCTTGGCCGCACCTAAATCCTTCATGTCAAATTCTCTGCTCAACAAAGTCTTCAACTTGTTGACCTCACTCATGCTCTTAGCAACAATCAACATATCATCCACATAAAGTAACAGAAAAATAAAAGAATCATCATCAAGACTTTTCACATAAACACAGCAATCATACTCACACCCTTTGTAGCCAATCCGGATCATGTAAGAGTTAAATCGCTTGTACCACTGTCTCGAAGACTGCTTCAACCCGTAAAGTGATTTCTTCAACTTACAGACCAAATGTTCCTGTCCAGGGTGACTGAACACTTCTAGTTGCACCATGTAAATCCGTTCCTCCAAGTCACCATGAAGGAAAGCTGTCTTTACATCCATCTGCTCTAACTGCATGTCTGAATGTGCTACTAATGCCAACACTGCCCTGATGGAGGTGTGTCTGACCAAAGGGGAGAAGACCTCATCATAGTCAACCCCTTTCCTCTGTGAGTAACCCTTTGCTACTAGACGAGCCTTGAATTTTTTCCCTTCTTTTTCTGATACTGCTTTTTTCTTCTTATACACCCATTTGCACCCTATCGCTCTCTTCCCCTCGGGAAGCTCCACCAACTCCCATGTCTGGTTCTTATGCAGAGACTTCATCTCCTCCACCATAGCACCCATCCATCTACTTTTCTCATGGCTTTGTACTGCCTCCTGAAAAGTAGTAGGATCCCCGCTACTAGTAATAAGTGCATAAGAAACCAAATCTTCAAAACCATACCTGGTAGGTGGCTTGATATTGCGTTTGGGCCTGTCTGTGACTATACTGTGATACTGCTGACCACCTGAGCTAAAACTCTCTGCATGTTGAGCATCCTCTTCTCTACCAGGGTTCTTTAGCTCCACCTGCACCACATGCTCATTGGTGCTACAGTTTTCTGGCACCTGTTTCTCTAGCTCCACCTGCACCACATGCTCATTGGTGCTGCAGTTTTCTGGTACATGTTTCACTTCTTCCTGAGTACGCTGCAACATGGCTTTTTCATCAAAAACCACATCTCTACTGATCACCATTTTGTTTGCCTTCGAATCCCAGAGCTTAAAGCCTTTCACCCCTTTCTGATATCCCAGAAAGATACATTGTAAGGCCCACCCCCACAGCACATGATATTGTCCGCTTTGCCGAAGCTCACGGCTTTAAAACGCGTTATGTCTGTTAAGGGAGAAACCCAACATATAACCACCACAACTCCAGACAACTCTTCCGATGTGGGACAAGTTACGTTACAGTCAACTGCAACAGTAGCTCGCCCAGCACAGTGGCCTGCCAGCCACACAGTAGCCTGCCAACCGCACTTGGGGGCCCGCCCACATGAAACAGTGACCGGGGCGTCACATTATCCCCCACCGAGGACAGAGCCGTCCTCGACTCTGATACCATTTGTAAGGCTCACCCCCATAGCACATGATATTGTCCGCTTTACCGAAGCTCACGGCTTTAAAACGCGTTATGTCTGTTAAGGGAGAAACCCAACATATAACCACCACAACTCCAGACAACTCTTCCGATGTGGGACAAGTTACGCTACAGTCAACTGCAACAGTAGCTCGCCCAGCACAGTAGCCTGCCAGCCACACAGTAGCCTGCCAGCCGCACTTGGGGGCCCGCCCACATGTGTGCCCGCTCACATGTGCCCGCCCACATGAAACAGTGACCGGGGCGTCACATACACTGTCTAGACTTCGCATCAATCTTCGACCTTTCCTCACTAGAAACATGTACATAGGCTGGACATCCAAACACTCTCAGACCAGAGTAGTGTACCTCACTGCCTGTCCACACCTCCTCTGATACTTTCCCATCTATTGTTGCTTTAGGTGATCTGTTAATCAAGAAACATGTCATATTCACTGCTTCTGCCCAGAAGTTCTTTGTAAGCCCTGCATTCAACCTGAGACATCGAGCTCTTTCAGTTATTGTTTTGTTCATCCTTTCTGTCACACCATTCTGTTGTGGTGTCTTGCGTACTGTGAAGTGTCTCTTAATCCCATGCTGCTCACACAACTCCTTGAACTTTGAATCTGTGTACTCAGTACCATTGTCTGACCTGAGGCATTTAATCTTCCTCCCTGTCTGGTTTTCTACTTCAGCTTTCCACAACTTGAACTTGGCAAATGTTTCTGACTTGTGCTGCATGAAGTACACCCAAACCTTTCGTGAGTAGTTATCAATAAAGGTCACGAAATACATGTGTCCTCCTCGTGATGCTACTGTTACTGGCCCCCAAACATCTATATGAACATAGTCAAGAATCCCCTCTGTTTTGTGTGTGGCTGCCTTGAACTGCACCTTATTCTGTTTCCCAAGAACACAAAACTTGCAGAAATCAAGCTTGCATGTTTTGATACCCTTCAATAGATTTCTCTTATGAAGCTCCATCATCCCACGCTCACCCATATGACCTAACCGTATATGCCACAAGACTGTACAATCTGATTCAGACTCTACAGCTGCAACTCCACCTACAACTGTGGTACCTTGCAGTGTATAAATATTTTCAGATAGTTTCTGCCCCTTCATCATTGTTAAGGCACCTTTACTCACTTTCATTACTCCACTTGCAGACTTGTAACTATACCCATTACAATCTAAAGTGCCCAATGAAATCAGATTCTTCCTTAGTTCCGGTATATGTCTAACATCACACAACGTTCTAACCACACCATCAAATATTTTAATTTTGATACTCCCTATTCCAACAACTCTGCATGAAGCATCGTTACCCATTAGAACAGAACCAGAGTTTACTAACCTGTTGGTGTGAAACCAATCTTTATTTGGTGTCATGTGATAAGAGCATGCTGAATCCAGAATCCAAGAATCTGTGAGATGATCCGAACTGGATGAAACAGAAAGCATATCCCCGTCACCACTCTCTGAGTCTTCTTCTTCCACTACATTCGCAGACTTTGATGGACCCTCTTTGTTCTCTGCATTCCCTTTCTTTTTCTCTGGACAATCCTGTTTCATGTGCCCCTTTTTCTAGCACTTAAAACACGTTATGTCCTTCCTCTTCCTGGATTTAGACCGAGATTTGTTGTTACTCAATCCATTCCGGGACTTGTTTCTTCCATGTTCCTGGTTACCCTTCACCACAAGTCCTTCACCTTGTGAAGTCTCATCACTGGCTTTCTTCCTCTGATGAAAACCTAACAGAGCACTTGTGATATCCTCCAATTCGAGAGTTTCTTTTCCCCACATCAGAGTCGTAACCAAATTTTCATACGTAGGAGAATTCGGTAGGGAATTCAATAACATCAACGCCTTGTCTTCGTCTTCAAACTTCATATCAACCTGCCTCAAATCACTAATGATCTAATAGAACATGTTGATATGTTGGTTCAGATCCGAGCCCTCTGACATCTTAAGACCATATAGTTTCTGCTTAAGATAGAACTTGTTTGTCAACAACTTGGACATATACCGACTTTCCAGTTTCAACCAAACTTCTGCCGGTGATTCCTCATCCATGACGTGATACATCACATCGTCAGCCAGACAAAGCCTGATAGTCACCACAGCCCTTGCTTCCAATTCTTTCCAATCCATGTCGTCCATTCCTGTTGGTTGCTTCCCGTATAACGCCTTCACCATGCCTTGCTGCACTAACAGGTCCTTCACCCTCCTCTGCCATAATCCGAAATTCTCAGTTCCGTCGAACTTCATCATGTCGAATTTTGCAGAAGAAACCCCAGACATCGTAGTCTAATGCTCTGATACCAATTGTTGTGAAACGTGCGGCAATGATTGATGAACTATACGGAATGATCAAAAATAATGCAAAGATGAACACAGCAATATTAACGTGGTTCGGCAGTGTGCCTACATCCACAAGAGCGAGCGGCGAGAAATTCAATATATATTTAAGCAGGGTTACATAATGTGTCTTTTATACTAACCCTAGATGTACAGGGTACAATTACAAAAATACCCCTATACCAGAAACATACCGCGGGGCCTGCCCTCGCACCCTCCCCAACCTAATCAGCGTCCCAAACAAAGCATATGAGCTATATACTTCAACACTAGGTAAGCTTAGGCCAAGGGCCAACGAACATTTTTCCAGCTTGGATTTGGGTTGCACTCAGGTCTTGGGTCTTAAAAGTCGAGAAGGCCTGAGCCTAGCCTAACCTGGCCCAAGCTCATCCCATTACCACCTCTACATACAACCCTTATTACAAAGAGTCTCGATAGCCCTAAGGGCTCATTTAGGAGCTTATATTTAAAATGCATTGGATTCTGAATCACATTTACATTAGAATTAAGGTATTTCCAAATTCTCAATTGTGCTTGACAGCTTGTAATTAGAATGGATTGGAATCCATAGCTTACACTTGGGAGCTTGTATTTGGAATGCATTGGATTCTTAGTAT
This sequence comes from Magnolia officinalis, assembly GCA_021015155.1. Taxonomy (NCBI): domain Eukaryota; kingdom Viridiplantae; phylum Streptophyta; class Magnoliopsida; order Magnoliales; family Magnoliaceae; genus Magnolia; species Magnolia officinalis. Next base: position 22,240,855 of record JAJHSJ010000001.1, on the reverse strand, counting down.
ATTCACATGTTATGAATTTGATGACTACATAAGCTTTAATATGCCAAATTAAGATACATATGTGATATATGACAAGATGATTGTAATAAGCCCATAAAAATATATACTTTGGCCAAATATAAGAAAATTACAAGCCTTGGGTGAGCCATAAACATAAAGATACAAGCAAGTGACTAATCGATATTTTTTAATCGTCCATTTAGATAGCCAACATTTCGATAGTTTAGATCATTCTATAGATACAATTTTAGTGTTGTAAACAATGATCGAAAAGTTTTCGATGTCAACATCATGTAATGTGTACAATGAATTAGCAACCTAACGACTACAACTCTACTCCCTTGTAAAAAAGAAAGTCCAAAACGTATTTCACTAATAATATAACTCAATCTCAAAAAAAAAAAAAAAAAAAACTTGAAATTTTAAAACACACCAAAAATGTATATTTCAAATATAATGAATTTCATTTACCTCCTAATACTCGGTGGTAAACTAGTGATTTGATTTCACGTACGTTTGAGATACACTCCATCATTAGCTTAATTGGGGAAAAATAATACAAGTCCAGAGACTTGGCTATGGAATGGACTAACTCTACTAACACTACCTGGGCTCCCGAGGCAACAAGCCTAATCGAGGCACGTATACCCAAAGCCTAAAGGAGAGACTTAGATCGGATTATAAGAAACCAATCCAGACCGAGCTTACAAAGTCCTGAGCCATAAGGTAAAGAATTTGAGATGTACGACGTTGGCTCGACAAACGAGGTAGCAGCATCCAAATAGGCCGACTAAGGCCCAATGTTCAAAAGTCACACGACCGGCCATAAAACCGACCTATTATTAGGTCGGTTACAGAGTCGGCTATCGGATTAAAAAGGCGGCACTGATTATGGATCGGTCTTGTCTCATCCGACAAAGGGCAAGTAGCTTAACCTTTTATAGTCAGCCAAGACTCTCTTTTCAATAGAGTCGGCAACGCCCGATCCAATCGACAAAATCTACCGGGAAAGAAAGAAACGGTGTAAAGTGAAACACCTTCTCGAAAATCCAGGAAGAAGATCCCCGATCCCGAGGATTTCAGGATCGGCGAGAGTCCTAAGTTGGATTGATATCGAATCTCCAAAATATCAGGAAAGAATCCTAGCACGATGAGATCCTCCCCTTCCTATAAATATGAAAGACTTCAAGGGTGAAAGGTATGCAAAAAATTCTCTCTAAAACCCTTCAATACGATCTTAGTCCTAACTTTGGCATCGAAGGGTCCCCAGCTCTAACCAGGGTCTCCATTGTCTTCTTCCTGTGCAGATAAAGGATCCAAGGAAGGAGTACCAGATTTTTGCACCAACAAGCTTCACCCATTTCTCATACCATGTTAGCTCAAAATAAGACAGATCCAAAACTCAAGTAGCCCACTTTCTTATCGATATCATTGGTCTAATTGCCCCATGATAGATGTCCAATAAAATTTCTCATATTCAAAGATCCTAACCATTAAATTAATCCCAACAACTAGACAAGATGGCCCACCATCAATCATAGAAGGACTAAAGATCTGTCAGTAACATTCTTCTAATATAGGAAGCTTTCACTGCTCTCCTATCCATTGTGTACCCCATCAAATCAACAGTCTAAATAAACCTACCATGGGGCCACATGTAAAGATATACATTGGCAATGCTTGTACCCTAAAAATGCTTCTCAACCGTTAAAATTCCAGGTCAAGTACCGGATCCAAATGTCCCATACGTATGTATCTACCGAAAAATCCAAACCGCGGGTATAAATTCCTGTATCGAGTACAAATCGCTGACACTAGAAACCTGACAAAGGGTTACGCTCCACATGCATATCCGTAGCGCAGGCCAGCGAGATGAAATGAGATGCTACTCGCACCGAATTCTACTCTCCCAGCATGTGCGTGCGATATCCAGACCATTCATCAGCTGTCCTCGCGTGTAAAACAGGGTCCCAACGAATCATCAGGTGTTCCACACGTAAGATTAACCGAAACTGGGGGACAAGACAAATGGACGATTACTCTGTAAACGACCAACGGTTCGGATTAGAAGTAACCATGTGGCCCACTGTGATCAGACAATCCTTATATGGTGGGTCCCACCTGACAGCATTGTTTTTTCCCCAACTGCTATATTAGCACGTGTGGAGAGAGAATCTCATTCTAACGAGGGCGGCGAGGAACCGACTTGCAAGAAATGGGCTTGGCACACGTGTCAACTGCTTATACGATCCTGGCAATGACAAGGTATGATGCACTGCAAGCATGCGCTTGCCAAAAGATCCAGAATGGCCCACGTGGGCATGTTCGTATACGAGAAATGACCCATCAGGAAAATGCTCAACGGTCCATATTCAACGTACATCCGTGGCCTACCTGATAAGTGGACCATTCTGAAAATTTATACCAAGGCGTTTACATTCCACCCCAACTGATCATATATTCCGGATCACCAACAAGTATACCATCTACGCACGTGTGCCGCGAGGACCAATTTACATCTCATGCGAGGGAGGATGCCTGAAATATGAGTTTTCTGAACGATCTGACCGTTATAGGTCGTCCACAGCATCTTTTCCAGGCATGTCATGGGGCCGTACCCGTGCGCTACGTGTCGTAGGCTGACGGGGCAGGTGGAGGGAAGGTGGGCCCCACGTGTGTCAGCCAGCGTTACATTGACGTGACGCGTCGTAGATTTTAATTTTTGATTTTTGGTCCCGACCACGATCTCCCCCCGCCACCAGCTAACGGTCATGTTCTCGGGAACTGCTCCTCCTCCCACCTCCCGTTTTTCAATTCCACGGTGACAATTACGATAATGCCCATCGACTTTTTATTGGGAAGAATTATGTGATGCGCGGTTGCGTATTTGAACAACGCACGCGTTTCGATTGCTGATGAGTGGGGCCCATGTTAACGTAATCTAGGCCGTTGATCTGTTGGATACAACTTCGAAGTGTCTGATCCTTAAAATATACTAATTTTTTTAGAGTGGGCCTCCTGAATTTTTTTAGTTTTATTTTTAACCGTTTGATAAAGTCCCGCCAATCTAATAATTAGAAATCAAATACACCTGATTTTTATTTATTATACATCTAAAGAGCGATCCATGACTTGGACAGTCTAATTTGAGTTCTATGTAGCTGTGTATCATCTCATGGGACACTGCTCAAGTGTCAAAGTTTCTTCTAAAATTACAATGGTCATAGTTGCATGAGCCAAGGGCCCATACTCTTGCCCGGGTGGTAGATGCTCAGGAGTTTCAACTCCCGTTCAAGGGTTCGAGTACCCATGGGTGGTGAAATTCCACCAGCGTGAGTGTGTGGGGTGTGTGTACGTGTGTGAAAAAAAAAGTTGCATGAGCCAAGTAGCCTAGTCAATTAATCAAGCATGCGCTTGTTAAAGACAAGGAGTGAATTAGGTGAGACTCAGGTCCTCAGATAGTGCGACTCTTAACATGAGGGCTACCTTGATGTATGTATTTTGTATTTAAGTTATTTACTTGTGTTGGATAATAAAATGGTATTCAAATGAAATAAATTTAGAGCCTAATTGATTTTTATCGTTTCACCGGGAAATGGTAAATACCCTGGAAATGGATGATTATTACCGTTTCACCTGTTTGAATATTCGTTGGAATTTCGGTCTTGAAAACTGGTTCAAAAGAAGTAGTATAAATTTTTGGACCCCATCTTAATGTATATGACATATCTGTTCTGTCCATCCATTTTACCACAACATTTTGAGATATAAGATAAAAAATGAGGTAAATCCAACGCTCAACTGGCCCATACCAAAAGAAACAGTGGCCCCAAGAAGTTTTTAACGGTAAGTATTTGATTCACATTTTTCTATGGCGTGGTCCACTTGAGCATTGGATATGCCTCACTTTTTGGCTTATATCATAAATTCATCTGACATAATAGATGAACGGTGTGGATACATGATATGCATCATGGTGGGACCCACAAATATTTTACAGTATTTGTTGTTTTTACACTGAAAAAGTAGGCTATCAAATCAATTATAGGGAAGAGTGCGGCATTTACGGAGGGAAATAATTATTACCATTTATGAAGACATTTCCCAGGGAATTGAAAAATAAAACACGCCCTTAAAGTCATTTAAAAATTTGTTAAATTATTATTTTTTAAATTAACATAACATAACACGAATCAGACATATAACGAGAGAGTTATGGCTGTTTTCATGGGAATAGCGATGCACGATGATTGTATATTTGCGATGCACAGTTGAAATATCAATGGTTCACAGTAAATATCAACGGTCCACAGTAAGAATAGACGATCTACACTAAATATCGGTGATTCATGGTAAAAATATTGATGATCCCCATTAAATATTGATGATTCATTATACAACATTCATCCATTATAACATACCTCTACTCAAAATTCTTTCATTATAAAAATTCATCTATTACAACAGTAATCCATTATAATATTATCTATTCCAATATTCATCACATTCATCCATTACAACATTCTCATATTACAAAAATAATACATTACAACATTATTTTATTACAAAATTCATCAATTACAACATTATTCCATTAATAAAATTTATTCATTATATTATTCTTCCACTTTTTTTCTTTTCACAAGTTCTCATCATTTATACCAAATAAAAATAATAATTAAAACACAACTATAAAAGAAATTAATAAAGGTAGAATGAAGGGAACAAAAAAACATCATCCTCCCCTCGCGCGAAAAGAACCAAAGAAAGAAAAATGAAATAACACTCGTGCAAAAGGCCTCATGATTTGAGCTCATCCACATCTTATATAAGGCCCACTAGATTATTATGAAGTAAATCCAACTCATCTCTATGCAAGTTGTTTAATTTCATATAATCAATTCAAGTTAGAGAACAAAACTCATTATAGATAAATCACATTGAAAGAAAATATATTTGAGAATATATATATATATATATATATATATATATATATATATATATATATATATATATATATATATAATGAGTTCACATTTTTCTGATTAAAATTAATAGATCAAATCAACTGCCAAATAAATTAAATTTTAATTTTTCGCAGCTCATATCTATTTATTTTTTTAAGATTTCACTTTTAAAACAAAAAACAAAAAACCTGCTGTACAAAAGCCGCCGCAGCAAATTGGCGTTTTTGTCCGGTAACAAAATTAAAAAAGTAGTTTCAAAGGATCACGTCACACTAGATGACCATTTGGACCGAAAACCCCTCCAGTCAAGGACTGCCTGCGGTTAGTTGCATTAGTGCAGCCATCCTATCGATACCGGAAACGGATTGACCACTCCTCGTGCCGCCAGCTAATGGCTGGTGTTTGGTGGTTTGTGAGCCCCACCATGATGTATGTGTTTCATCCATGCCGTCCATATATTGTTGTAGATCATTTTATGGTACTATACAAAAAATGAAGTATATCGCAACCTCAAGTGGACCACATTACAGGAAACAGTGTCGAATGAATGTCGACCATTAAAAAATTAAAAAATTTTGGGGGCCATAAAAGTATTGGATCAAAATGATATTTGTTTTTTCCCTTTATCTGGGTCCTTATGACCTAATCAACAGATTGGATGTCAGATAAACAGTACAGTGGGCCTTAGGAGGATTTAAATGATGGATATCCAATTGCTATTGTTTTCCTGTGGTGTGGTCACCTAAGATTTATATCCCTCTTATATTTAGGGTAAAGCCCTAAAATGCTCTTTAAAAATTGATGAACTGAATGGATGAAACACTTACATCATGGTGGGGCCTACAGAGCACCGACCACCAGCCACGGGGCTGGTGTCAGGGGGAGTAGCCAATCCGTTTCCATCGATACCATCCATAGGTTGGAAAACGTGCGGCAAGGACGAGATCATCTCACCGATTTGATTTTTCACACAGTGGCCTATTTAAGTCTTAGGTGGGTCAATTTGGACCGTTCATGTGTCCTCGCGCAACAAGGAGCATGTAACTTTACGAGAGGGTTGCATCGAAATCAATCAACAGCGGACACTTTGTCTCCATGCAGACGAACCCACCTAAAGAGACGTAGATCAGGCTGAATTCCGAAATAGGTAGCGTTTTGGTGGGGCCCACCTTTTGTACAGATCAGATGTCCTAAACATGTGATATTTCTGCATGAAGGGACAGATCTGGGTGCTAAGTTATCATGCAGGTGATTGTACGACTGAAATAAAAATTCAGCATTTTTCCGAAAATAAATATTGCCTTGTGGCACCTTTCTCTACTTATTGTATACGACATCCGTACCATTAAAATACTGGGGCCCATCTAGATGATCGTTCATCTAGAAAATCAGGCTGATCTATTTACTCACTGGACCACACCCGTATGTTGAATCTGACCATCGGTTGTCCATTGTTCCAACGACGTGGCCCGTTCGATGAACGGACTGGAATGGTTTTTTGTGGTGGATAATCTTAATGATGATTCTACCATTTTCACGGTATGGATTTCATGCATTAGTGATATTGGAGATCAACTGGTACCAAAATGAGGCTGGTCCACTCATCGAGTGGGACACAAAAGTCAAAACCAACGGACAGCCAATGGTATGACTTCGAGTACTGTGGAGCCCACCCAATGCGTGGATCAGTCTGACTTCTATACCAGGTGATTATAATCTTTGGCAGACGTTTTTCTCAAACCGAATTTTCTACACATGTGACACGTCAGAGGTAAAGAAATAGTGTTGTACCTGAATTTTTATATACAGCTTTAGCGCACAGATCCAGGAATCTTCTTGCGGTCCAAAGCTATGTGGGGCCCACCGTGATGTATGTGTTAGATCTACATTGTCCATGTGTTTTGCAAGTAATTTTAGGGCATAAACTTTCGGCTATGTTTTTATTATAGACCCGATGGAACATCCACCATTGTTTACTTCATCCGAACAAAATCTGCTAAACTAAACTAGACCTCTGCCTACAGGGATGAATCCGTACCAACAAAAATACCCCACTTTTTTCAGCTGCTTTGCCCCAAAGATTAAGGGTATTTTCATCAATAACCCTATTTTCATACCTTACAAATCTCCTATAATAACATAAGTTTCCGGGCGTCAAGAAAAGAAGGCAAAGCACAGAAGAGTCTAAAGCGCTTATTTTTCCTAAATTCTAACTGAGGAAGATCCAAATCTTAAGTGGACCACCATAAGAACAGCCTGTAAAATGACGCACGCTGTTGAAACTTTCACATGACCCACTGTGATGTTTTCTTTCCATCCAACCCGTTCGTAATCGGAACGTGGATGAAAGAAAAATATAAATATTAGCTTAATAGAAAACTTATCTAGCCGTTGAAAGTTTTTAATGGTGGGCGTTCATTCCACACTGTTTATTGTGGTGTGGTCCACTTAGCCTTTGGATCTGCCTCATTTTTGGGATCAAACACTAAAATGATCTGGAAAAAAGGATGAATGGAGTGGATATAATGTATACATTATAGTGGACCCGCATAGCTTAGGGCTGCAGGAATCCGTGTAGCCTCTGTGTCCATCGTTTCTCATGTAAAATACAAGTGTTTTTTTTCTTGTTCTTTTTCTTTTTCTTTTTTTTTTTTTTTTTTTTAAATTTTGTTTTTTTAACGAGAGATGCTCTATGCTTTTTGGAGCACCATGAGTTATAGTGCTCCCAGTTGCACTGGACATGGAGAAAATTCAATTGATTGATCTAGACCATCCATTAGGTCTAGCATAGACTTCATGTTCTTCCATGCAAACATTTAGCCAATCCTAAAATCGTAACCCTTTGATCATTAACCTCTAATATGGACAGTCAAATCATTTATTGCTTCGGCCCACCATAGTTTTCTTATGATTCTAAAGAATCCCTTCTGTTAGGCCATCCTAACCAATCCATCAATGGCTTGGTTAAAGAACGGCTACAAACTAAGGCCAAATGACGGATGGATTGGATCATCCAATCCGTGTGATTTTTGCACAGTGGGTAATAGAGTATGTTCTGGATTTAATAGACAGTACAGATTGACCGCTCGGACCCTCCGAGTGACCTAATGCAATTAGGAGCACTATAACTAATACTGCTCTGAGAGCATTTACTAGGGGTACCAATGGGCCGGGTTCGGGCTTGAAAAGAAAATTTGAATAGAGCCAGCCAGACAACTTGGCCCGAAACAGTTCAAAATTCGGGCCGATACCTACCCCCGGCCCGGCATGTTGACAGCCCTATTTGCTATGGAAGCGGTTATATTCCTGTGCCAAGGGCGGTATGGAGCCCACAGAGATGTCCGTGACAAATCCGCTCCGTCCATCCGCTTTTCAATACCACAATGGCACATGAATATAAAATCAGGCGGATCCAAAACTCATGTGTGCCATACCACACGAATTTGTAGTGGTTGAACGCCTGGGGGCGACAGAAATTTTTTTATCAGGATTATATCTGTTCCTACATTTTATCTGAATGGATACAACCCTATGAACGGTTTGGATGGAATATAAACATCATGGTCATCTCCAGGAAGATTTCAACGGTGGACGTTTCCATTCCCACTGTTTAGTTCGGTGTGGCCCACCTAAGTTTCAGATCTGTCTGATTTTTTTCCTCCTGTCCTATTGTGGTTTTTCAAAACAGATGGACGGAGATCCTTTGTCCCGGACTTCTCTGTGGGCCTCAGCACATTAATAGCTCTGTGCCCGGCGTCAGAGGCAATCCGCTTCCGTTTCATACGCCCTTATTTGATACTCCGGCTTCATCCTACCTCGATACGCAGGCACTTAGAAATTGCACACGTAACGCATCTTAACCTAAATTAAACCCACTAAATCTAGGAAGCACTGAAGAATCAGGTTGGTTGAACAATCCTGACCCCTGATTTGTGGACAGTTGTTTTTTAAAATAAGATCAGGGATATTTTCATTTCTAACCGTCTATTAGATGTTCAACAATCAAATACTTTGGCAAACAAATAAAAGTTAAAAGTTATTTTTTTTTGATACATTTAAGCCGGGTCCCATGATTTGGACGGTTTAGTTTTGTATTTGCATGCCACGTAAGTAATTTCTAATTGCCAGCGTATTGTACAACACACTTTGTCAGAGTATCAAAGTATTTCTCATTTATGATTCGGACTGCTCCAGTGGATTCGGATTCCATCCTTCCAATCATGATGCAATGCTCCACCTGCGAATACCCCATACTTGTGTGATGTATTTCCAGTTTGTACAAGTGGGGCCCACAGTAGGATTCTCCATACCATTGATATGATGGGCCCCACATACAAACAGAAAGCTGGATGTTACGGGACAGTCTCCTTGTCCGAGCATTCAAATAAGAACTTTGCGAAGCGTACACGCGTGTACAATAAAGCTCACGTACACGCCACACATGCGACAGCATGACATGATCCACTCCATCCGTTAGAACAGATCCACTATATTAATTCCAAACCCCAAAAATCATTTTGATCCACTAATCAAGTGGGCCTCAGTTAGCAAAACAAATGTACGGCTTGGATGAAGTTCTCTAACCAATCCACCTGTTTCCAATATTGGAGCGCACGTGCTGAGTGTACCAGATACATGTTTAGGAAGACATGTACAAGGGTGACGTATTTAGGATCTCCCATTCATGTACCATGCTGGCACATGTGTGGCATGTACGTGAGAATACTGCACACGCGTGTGTGTTTAACAAAGCCATTAAAATAATACCCGGTAATATGACAGTAACCCCAAGGGTATTTCAGTCATTTAAAGATTCCCCCAACCGCCCATCCACTATTCTAAAACAAGCCTTGGCACAGGGCACTCCCGTCATTCCAAAACCCTGCCAGATAGACAATAGTTACACACCTGACCAAAGCTACCGCCCCTCGCTCGGTTGCACGCTGAAACCACACTCGCCTCTCACACGTGAAAGAAAAGAATACAAGTACGAGATCGGATCCGTTCATCAAGAAAAATCAATATTATAGATTCAATTTAAAAAAACCCAGAAGTTTATACTAAATAAATAGACCCCACATGGACAAAATAAATAAACGGTAAATAGAGCTTAACGGATGGTTCGATTTCTTGTACATGTGTAGCCTAATGGATAATCACATTTTCCTTATTTTGTATAGAATAGAGTTTAAAGAGTGAGGATTGCCCCTAACGAACTGATCAGATCATATACACGTGTGATTGTTTTGCACGTATGAAGCGAGACTCGAAGTGCACTCAAGCGAGTCGGCACTAATCAATATTAATTAATTTAATCCAGGTTTTCGAGTTAATTAATCAGAAAACGATGAAAACGAAGACCAGTTTTTCAAAAAACGAAAACTGAATAAAAAAAACACAAACGGAAATAAAAACTCCCCATAAAACCTCTTCTCCTTCCCTCTCTCTCTCTCTCTCTCTCTCTCTCTCTCTCTCTCTCTGTATCTGTATCTGTATCTGAAAATAAAAAGACGAAAATGCCCACCAAACAACCCTAGCCATGGCAATCCAAGCTTCCTGACCGAAACCCTCCGACACGCTCCGAAACATGCCTGGTACGGTTCCCGACAAAGACGCGTTCTTCCCTTAGCAATCATCGGCCAATCGGACGGTGGAGAACGGATTCCCGTTTGGGAGATCTGAGCCATGGCTTCTGGAAAGGGGAATCTGGAGCGGATCCGACGCGGGCTCCGTACGGTTTTCTTCATGCTGACAATGGTGGCGTCGCTTCTCGTCCTGTCGCTGCCGATCCTCGTCGCCGCTGGCGACATGCTGGTTTCGTTCGCTCTTATCTCGAGCTTTACGTGCTTCAGTTGCTACGGATTCAGAGATCAGATGCAGAGATACAGTTTCAAGAGCTCTTTGATCGATATCCCTCTCGTCTCGGTCTTCCGGTCGCTTGTCATCACTTGTAAGATCGACGGACTAGAGATTTCACCGTATTTGCGATCTATTGATAGATTTTTAGGGAAAGATTAGGATTCTTGATAGGGATTTTGGGAGGAATGAGAACGATTTGGTTTTGGAGAGTCTTGGTATTTTGTATAGTTTATCTGATTTTTATCTTTCTTCTTCTTCTTCTTCTTCTTCTTTTTATTGAAAGAGTGATTGGAATTAGGAGTTTTTTGTGAGATTAGAAAGCGTTTTTGCAATTTTATGGGTGGAGGGAAGGGTTTTCTTGGAAAGCTTTCCGTATAAAGTTTGGGAACTTCGGGTGGATTCTTCATTTCTGCAGAAGAAAAGAACAAAAGACGAAATGCCTTTTCCCCCCTTTTTTTGTGACTTTCTTTGTAATTTAGGGAAGCCTAATTTTTAAAATACCGAGAAATTTCTGTAGATTTTCTTCTGTTAACGACTGTTTTGCTAGTGCTACCGTTCAATCATTGTTGTTATGAATATTACTATTTCCAGTAGAACATCCCCTGATTGGGGAAAGTAGAAAAATTGAAAGTTCTTGAAAATTTAGATTGAATTCCCTGTGATATGATTAGTCGGAAATGAAAATCTTGAAAATATTTCATTCTTCTTCCCATAATTTTAAGCCGCTTGTTTGGGTTATTAGCTATAGAAAGCTTATATCAATGCCCAATATATATTTTTATTTCCCCTCTTTGATTGCATATGTCTGTGTTTTCTACTTTCAGGTGTTTATTCCTTGTGCGATGGGCCGGGGCTGTCCCATGGCCCTTATCTTGGAACAACGACGTTATGTTCGTTCGTATCGATTCTCATTCTATCAGTGAAGGCTTGCATTTTTACGGCAAATTTGGAGGTTGAACCTGAAGCTTCAACCCAATTGGCAAGGCAGAAGCTCCATCTGAAGAAGTCGTGGGGGATGCCTGTTCTTTTCCTTTCTTCACTTGTTTTTGCTCTTGGGCATGTTGTGGTCGCTTATCGGACTAGCTGCAGAGCACGGAGGAAGCTCTTGTTCCACAGAGTCGATCCTGAAGCTGTAAGTTGTAATTTGTTATTCTTAAAACCATACTACTGGTTACTCTTTTGGTGCCTCAGTAGTATATCTTCATAATAGCTTTTGGGGTGAAAATCAAACAGCTCCGCTGCTATCACTTACATCTGATTAATCATCATGTCTGAGGTCCAGAGACTTCAAATCATTCATTTGCTGGTCAAAAGCATGGATGATATTTCTCTTGAAACTCACACAATCAGATGATCCAATCCATTGACTGGAAGATTTTTGTCAACTGCAAATGGAACATTAGGAGAGGAAATTCAACTGATGGTTGACATTCAATGAGGGAAATTTCTCAATCAGCAGCAATGGCCATGTGGCCGCTCTGATTTTTAGGGTATGGCCCCAACCATTGCAGTGCCCAACTGATGAAGGTTCTGGATTTCCTGCATGTGAGCTATTGTGTATGTGGATAGCCTGTTTGACAACATAGTTTATAAGTGTTTAGCACTACCACCTTCCAGAACTCAAAACCACTGCTTTCATAAAGACTTTGAACTTAAGATATTGTCTTCCATACCTCACAGGTTTTAGCCTGCAAGAATGTGTTTTCTGGAGGCTACCAGAAGGTCCCTCGATCTCCCACACCCTGCTCGGGAAGAACCTCAAAGAGCGACAGTGAAATGAAAAGAAAAGCCCCAGCATCAGGCCGTAATGAAGGGGAACTCCCAATCAGATTACTTGCTGATATTGACAGCTTGTTCATTACCTGTCAAGGTCTCACGGTTCATTACAAGATCAGCCTTCCTGAATCAGCTGTCTCACGATCCCTGGCCTCTACTACATTCCTCGAATCCAATCCCAATTGCAGCTCACCACGTATCACCCCAGGAAGACTTAAGTTTGACAGGCCACCTCTGACAGTTCCATCCAAGAGTCAGTATCATCATCTCCACAGGAGCCTTAGCAACCAGTTCCACAGTAACTCTCTATATGCTCCACTGTTGGCTGGTTCTGGCACATCTGCTTCTCCTCCTTTTTCCTCAGATGAAATACCTGCTTTGAGCCTAGATGGTGGTGAAAGAGAATCAGGTTTATCAAATTCAATGAGTTCGGAAGGTGCAGAGGGCATTGGCAAGTTTGGTGTTGTTTTGGTGCATGGGTTTGGTGGTGGGGTTTTCTCATGGAGACATGTGATGGGGGTCCTGGCTCGGCAGATTGGATGCACAGTTGCAGCCTTTGATAGACCTGGATGGGGCTTAACTTCTAGGCCTCGCAGGAAGGACTGGGAGGAGCAGCAGTTGCCAAATCCATATAAGCTTGAGTCGCAGGTGATTTCTCTACTTCTCAATCGTCAGTTCTTTGGCATAGTTCCTTTCAACTTGTTAGAATGGAATGCAAAAAAAAACGAAATCTTCGTTCTGAAGGAAAAGATTGTTTGGCTCATACGAAACCTTTAAAACAGAAACTTTTAAAAAAAAAAAGAAGAAGAAAAGATGATAGTTTGGTTCATGGACCTAGACAAAAGAGTAACTCTTTTAAAAATGGGAAAGAGACTATCAGTCACTTGCTGTCTTTCGAATGTTGTGAATAATACTGGAAAATAAAGTTAGTTAACTTTCATCATCTAGAAGTGCTATAGGACTTTTGTTCTGTTCAAACTGTGTGAATCTCAGCTCTTTTTGATGAAGAGTATATCAAACATTTCTTAAAGTGGGTGCCAATTGATTGAAACGTATTACTTTTGTACTCGTGAACATGTAGGCCCCTGTTGGAAGCACCCATGGTCGCTTGATCTTAAAAACCTTTCAGAGTTCCTTTATTGAATATGGCTTGACATGTCTATCGGATGCATGTTGGATATGGCTCTACCATCCATTAAAAGATTAATTAAGATTATATTTGTAACAATATTAATGTTAAAAATGATATAATAATAGATATTACTAAAAATTATATTCTGCTATGCCTATTTACCCTGAGATTTGGAGCCAAGTGGGTCTGACATCTAGTCCCATGCCTGATTAACATAGGGAACCGCCACCAAATTGTTGTTGGTTGTGCATCCTTAGCAGAACCCATACACTTTATTTGGGGCATTTCAGAAAAATGAAAGCCGCAGTAAGTGGGTTACTGTTTTTGTGCTTTTTTCTGTCCCAAATGTTTATCAATTTGATGGCAGCCCATCGCACTTGCTGCTGAACATGGTAATTCCCAAACTTACCCGTAGTAGTATTTTGATGGAAGCTTATTGTTCTTGCAAGATTGCTTCTTTTGGATGTTAAAAATTCAGAATTCAGTTAACAGGATGTCTACCAGGTAATGGTACATTGGTTTTTTTTTTTTTTTTTTAAAGGTGAGCTTTTTGATGAATTTATTGTCAATGGGATGCCCAAGCTGTGTTCTCTTTTCCAACTTCCATTAGGAAGATATGTATACCTAGCTCAAGAGAATTTGTAGAAGTAATCAGGTTTAATATTCTAAGGTTCATCTCTAGGAAACAACATTTGGTTTGTTCATAAGCCAATCATTATTTTGTGAACTTCTTTTAGAAGATCGCTATGAAATTTGTGTTTTGGCTTTTGTGTGTCCCACAAACTACTAGTGAATTGGGACCATCTTTCTTTGTTACAAATTGTTGAAGCTAGGCTTGCGAAGCATAGGGAAAAAATATTCTTCGATTACATGTGATCGTACCCCTTTTTAAAAATCTCTTTGGGTGCATCAGTAGAGCTTCTCGTGGTTTCAGGAGCGTATAGAAAATTATCCTTGTCTACGATACCTGAATACTTCAAGTACTGATTTTTTTTAAGGAGAAAGGGAGCAAGGCTATGACAAAGAGAGGAGCCAAGGAGCCAATTAAGTTATTCCCTCTTTGGCAAGGGGAAATGGCATGCCTCAAAACACTAGAAATACAACTCTCTGATTAGAATAAATAGCTATAATCTCCGAAATGAAAATTTTAATTTCCATGAACCTGGAATCATGGATGAAGTCCCCTTAATGGCGTTATGAGAACCACCAATGATCCTTCAAAATACTTGTCTAAATGAGTTGGAAACTCATAAGAGGGTAAAGACAAGGGGTCTCCTTCCTCAAAGCTTCAACTCCAGATCTACACGCGGACACGCACGCACACACACACACAAAATTACCTAGCAAACACTAGCTTTACATGATAAAATGTTAATCATTTACAACTTAAAATTTTACAAGCATCCAATGACCCCTTAACCTTAGATCAGAATATCTGGTATGGCATTTCTAAAAATCGAGGGATGGCAGTACAATTAAATGATTAGAAAATGTTAAAGTCATGTCTAATTACTTTGGGAACTCATCCGTTTCTTAAACCCATCTTTATGGACTTTTGCACAATGACAAGATTGTGGCCACCATTGTACTAGTTAGCTCGCTTGCTTAGGTGATTTTGTTCATCCTTTCCATGTTTTCTACCAGCTTGCTAAGTAGATGTCATACAGCTACTCAAGTTGAGACCTGCTCATATTAAGCATTAAATTTGAAGAATTTATTCCATGGTTGTGATCTTCTCAGGTTGATCTGCTCCTTTCTTTCTGTTCGGAGATGGGGTTTTCTTCAGTTGTGCTTGTTGGTCATGATGATGGGGGCCAGATTGCTTTGAAGGCTGCAGAGAGAATCCGAGCAGCTGCAGGCCCTGTGCAGGTTAGTTGGCTCAACCATGTCAAATTAGATGTTTTAAATAAAACTTTAGAGTTTAGACTAGTATTATATGTTTACTCAATCATACTTTTTTTCTTTTTTCTTTTTTGTAATGGTTAATGGTTGGCAATTTTGGATTATTTTTGTTTGAGGCCTTGCACTGTTTTAGTACAAATTGGAGGATAGTTCATACTGCTAGATTTGGGTTCAGTTTCTTCATTTGTTTCTTTTAACACTTGCCTGCTGCGAAGATCCAATAGCAGTTACTCATGGTGAGTTTATGGAAACATCTCCATTACTGGGCAAGACAATAAAAATGGCCTGAAAATTAAAATTTAATGGCAGTGCCCACATAATTATAGATGGGCCTTGAAGTTGTTGCCAGAACCCCTCAAAGATCATGTTTATGGGCATTTTGGTCAGTAAAACTATTCACTATTGAAACTCTTGTGTGGGGTTTCAGTCATGTCAGTGACATCAATGGAGCTCTTTCTCAGTTCTCACTAATCTGTTTTCCATTCACTCATTATTTGCATGCATCTCAGGTGGAGATCAAGGGAGTGGTACTGCTTAGTGTCAGCTTGTCAAGGGAAGTTGTTCCTGCCTTTGCCCGTATGCTCCTGCATACTTCATTGGGAAAGAAGCACATGGTCCGCCCTCTACTGCGTACTGAGATTACTCAAGTGGTGAATCGCCGTGCATGGTATGATGCTACAAAGCTAACCACAGAGGTTTTGAACCTCTACAAGGTAATGAATGAGTTGCTCTCCAGTCCACACAGAATTACAAATAACATATATCACTTGAATAATGAATAACGTAAAGGCAACATTATTTTGGAATTATTTGTAAAGACAGGTTACTTTCCGGTCCACACAAGATAAAGAATTACAGATAACATATCCTATACAATGTTCGAATTATCTCCGTTTTTATCGAAATATCTCCGATATTATTTTTATCTCCAGTTCAGCGATACCGATAACACTGATAGTGATACCGATAACGCCGGTAGTATCAGAAATTATAGGTATTAGCAATGTATCGCTAAGTATCACCAACGTATCAATATCACTAATATAATCGTAAATATTTTCAACTATGTAAATTCTAGGTGTTGCTTGTATTGCCAATGCATCAATATCGCCAATGCATCACCAATATTTTTTACTATGTAAATTCTAGGTAATGGTTGTATCATAAGTATATCGACGATATTTCAATAATATCGCCAACTTATTGATATCATCAGAATTTTGTTTATTAGAAAAAAATTTATTTCAAATTTATTTTCATGGGCACATGGTTGTATGTAGTGTTTAATTTGTCATTGATAATATTAATAATATCTCAATATTATCAATTTCGCCACATGAGCGATTTTGAGATCACAATCTTTCGTTTCCTTTTCAATTGTTGATGATTTCTTGGTGAAATATCATGTGTTGTTGATATTTTGTAATATCGATGGATGTTTGGATGGAAGGTTGGATGGGATGGTTGGACTGATTTCTTACAACAACACATGCTTTTAAGGCTCAATTAAATGGGAACTTGTTATGTATGTATTCTTTTTGCAATTTTATTTTTTTAAATATCCAAATATGCAAATATGTACATTTTAACATCTCCTGAAGTTTTGCTAAAAATTCCATCGTTTTCCCATGTTTCCCCGCATTTCCGGTTATCAGCGATATTATCGGCGATATTGATATTGTTTCGGTATCCCTGGCCAGCAAAACTTGTAGCAGTACCGATACTTTGAACACTGATCCTATATCACTTGAGTAATGTAAAAGGCAATATTATTTTGGAAATTATTTGCAAAGATGATAGACCTCAAAGAGATTTAAGGTTTTATTGAATTGCGTATAAGAACTTTTTTAATTGTTCTTGCTTGAAACATGCAGGTGACGTGTTTTGGTAGTATGCCCAAACTAATCCTTTCAGTTTGAGATAGATCATAGTTCATCCATTACATTTATTTGAATGCCAATTTGTTTGGCAAAGAATGCTATCAAAAGCCTCTCCTGGAGATTGGACCTGCCCCGCCTAACTCTCAGGCATAACGTGGATTTTTCATTCATTTGGCACAATTGTTGATTGGCCATATACCAAAAAATTGCTTCAATCCTTTACAACTGTGCAATTGGAGAACTTTTTTCCATTGAGCGTCGACTGGTTTGTCTTATCCACCCCTTTACAAGCAGGGATTGAAGCACCAGTTTCAGAATGTGACTCGTCCTTATAAAGGACCGAGTCATATCGCTGATACTGTTAGACTTGTCCTATATCCATCATACAAATGCCACGTGTAGGCCCATTCTCAACTGGCAAAAGCTTAGATGGTATCATCCAAATATATTGCTCACTGGATGGAATGATTTGAAAGATTCGGCTTGCATGCGTTGTTCAGCTGATGGAGTCCATTGGTATGTATGTTGCTGAAGTGGGCCTATCTAAACAGTAAAATAAATGGGAAAAAAGACATGCAACACCTGAATTTGACTATAAATAAGAAAAGGATTACTCATTTCACTGGCTATCAGTACATTGGCTTGCGAGGTGATACAACAGGTTAAATGACATTTTGTGAGTGATGAGGGATCTAACCACATTCTGTGGTCCATTTCTAAGCCTTCTTAGGTTTTCACCTTCATGTGTAGGCTATTGCATCTTATTTTTGCTCTACTTCGGACACCCTTTAATAATAAACCAAGTTACCCTACTTAATCATTACCCACCATGCTTTTTTGTTTCATGAATGTAGACCTCATCTGTATAATGGTTTGGTCAGTCATACCTTGTTCTCCATGTTTATGAGTGAATATATGCATATACATCCACATCCGTACATGTCAAAATCAATCAAGCAATCGGCGTTTCCACCCCAATGTAATAAAACCATTTTACTGTCTGCTTTGAACTGTGATGTGCAAATAAATGAAATTGTGATGTGCATTTTAACAAGGTCCATTTGTCTCTATGATATTAACCCATGCCTCTTTTTTTTCCCTATCAGGCACCGTTATGTGTGGAAGGTTGGGATGAAGCACTTCATGAGATAGGAAGGCTGTCATTTGCTACCGTCCTCTCATCAAAAAATGCAGCAGCTTTGCTGGAATCAGTGGAAGAACTGCCAGTTTTGGTAGTTGCAGGTGCTGAGGATGCACTTGTCTCACTAAAATCTGTTCAATCTATGGCTTCAAAGCTTCTAAATTCTGTATGTACCGATTCCTTTTACTGTTATTCCTCTTCTATGGTTTTTTGGTCTACAAAAGCTCTTCCCAACATTAGCTTCCTATGTTTAGATTGTACAATATGGTGTGTTTTAGAATGCCACCACGTGTACTGTATATACCATGCTACTTTTTTTTTTTGAGGGGCATAAACCAAGTTACATTGCTTTGCAATTGGTACATTGTCCATAGGCTAAAGATACACCAAGTTGCATTCCATCAACTATGCAACATCGTGATGCTGCCTGGCATGAGAACGTGGCAGGAGGGAGAATAATTCATGGCACTTGTTGCTAAATGTGGACTTATGGAGCTTCGGCTCATTCATAAAATAATTCATTGGAGATAAATTCCCATCCAACCTACTCTCACTATATGTGTGGCAGACCTGGCAGAGGCGAATGCGGGTTGGGACTCTCCGATTAGTAGGCCGTGCTGCTGATGGGCTAAAAGAAATAAAACTATCGCGCAGAGAAAAAGTGGGCGAAATGTTGTTGGCGAGTGACTGTGTAACAGCCCACGCCCACGCTGTATGATATTGTCCGCTCTGGGCACAACCCGCACGGTTTTGTTCTCGGGATTTCCCCCAAAAGGCCACATACAGTATAGAGTGGCAACTCCACATATAACCACCGCAACTTCAAATGACATTTCCGATGTGGGACAAAGTTTCACCTTCACTGTGTGCACAGTAGCCTGCCAGCACAGTAGCCTGTCAGCCACCTTGGGGCCCGCACACATGTGTCTTCCCAAGTGTGCCTGCCCACATGTGACCACAATGACGGGGTGTCACAATATCCCCCACCGAGGGCAGAGCCGTCCTTGGCTCTGATACCATTTGTAACAGCCCACGCCCACACTGTATGATATTGTCCACTTTGGGCACAAGCCCGCACGGTTTCGTTCTCGGGATTTCCCCCAAAAGGCCTCATACAGTATAGAGTGGCAACTCCACATATAATCACCACAACTTCAGACGACACTTCCGATGTGGGACAAAGTTTCACCTTCACTGTATGCACAGTAGCCTGCCAGCCACCTTGGGGCCCGCCCACATGTGACCACAATGACGGGGTGTCACAGATTGGTTTATTAACCATGGGTCATTCAGGGTATGCCAACTGGATGGATGGCTACAATCCACCTTCCCCTTGCCCCACGTATGAGGTGGGGGAATAGTTCCCATACAACATGACGCATTGAATTTTTTTTCTTCCACTTCATTGGAACCACATCACGAAATAAACACATGACCAACGGCAATGTGAAACATGACACTGCCCTCCCATGATATCTGTAATCTGAAACTGTACAAGAAGCAGAGTCCTCATGTGTTGGCCTCCTACCCTTAAAAACTTCTTACCATAAACAATATCATCAAATCCTTTAGATTGATGTCACTAATCTTGTTATGCTTTATTTGTTTATTTTTTTCTTGCAGAGGCTAGTTGCAATATCTGGATGCGGGCACCTCCCTCATGAGGAGTGCCCCAAGGCGCTACTTGCAGCACTATCACCCTTCATAACAAGATTACTATCATTACCACCAGATCATCACCAAGAGAGCTTGCAAAGACATTAGTAAATATATAAATATTTTTCACATTAGGTTTCTATATATATTAGAAGCTTTTGTGCTATTACCTCAGGGTTAGAGCCTAACCAATTGCTTCTCTTGTTGGATGGGTGTTTTCGGGAAGAGTGGGTGGTCAAAGGGGTGTGGGGTGTGGGTGTGTGTGTTGTGGGTTTTGGAGCCAGACCCTATTTGTTAGGGTTTTAGAGCTCCCATATGTATTTTCTTTTTCTTGCTCTGTTTTCTTCCTCTTTCTTCTTCTTATGTTGCTTTTGTGGCTGTCCGAGAATTTCAAATTGTTATTTTCCACTAAGTGAGTGGGGAATATCATATATTTGTACATTTTACCAGAGCTGATTGCATATATGCCAGAAAAGGTGTATTGCATTGCAATTCAGTTGTATTGCATTGCATTTCAGTTTTGAAATGGTAGAGAGAAATATTGGAATTTTTCTTCCTTTTTCTTGCGTGTTTGAAGGATTTTGGGCTAGTCTGCTTTTAAGGCGTTCATTTAACCAGACAATTCTCTTCATTGTCTTCAATAGTCTTGAAATACACTCTGTACGCTAGAATCCAATGTATAACTTACAGTCCAACTGCTATTTCATATTTTTCACTGATTCAATCTATCGGGTTCTGCTTGTTGAAAAAAAAAAACAAAAAAAAAAACAGAAAAGAAAAGAAAAAGGTCCGGTATTTGCTTTACGGTGGCGATCCTCTGATCAAACCAATATGTTGGACGGACAGATGGATTACATGATAGGCAGGTATATGATGCCTTGCTTGTTGAGGGTACATTTTCTATATTTTATTTCCAATCTATTGTCACCTCCCTATTTTTATTCAGTTGAGTTCTACTAGGCCCATGTCGGTGGATTTGGGATGATTTCCATACATCCAAGCCATGCATTAGGTGCCCTACTGCCTAGATGAGCTGGCTGGCAAGTGGGATGGACAACTTGCTGGGTGGGGTAGTCTACGTTGAATGCGAATGAATGGTTTTTTTTTAAGCTCTTGAAGGGTCTTTGTTGATGTGACCCAGCTGATGAGCCAACTGGCTCAGTTCTTGGGCTAGAACATCTTCACAATGGGGTCCACTTGATCCACAGATCATATGTCATGCGTCCCAAGTTGGCGTGTTTGGTTGTGTGTGGGTTTAGCGCATCTAACTTGTTCTTTTATTAATAAAATCTAGTATTAAGTCTTCCTGCCACCAGCTTACCTGCCAAAGAATTCATTCCTCCTGGCTTTTGGCTTCATCGTTGTGCTTGGATTTGGATTTGAGTGAGCAAGTTGGGATTTGGCTGACCCCATCCTAATCCATTCTCAATAATAGCGACAAATTCTCGGTTTGTGATTTTATCGAGAGATTTTTCATAATGTGATTAATTCTCCAGATATT
This sequence comes from Magnolia officinalis, assembly GCA_021015155.1. NCBI lineage: Eukaryota > Viridiplantae > Streptophyta > Magnoliopsida > Magnoliales > Magnoliaceae > Magnolia > Magnolia officinalis. Next base: position 22,219,041 of record JAJHSJ010000001.1, on the reverse strand, counting down.
ATCCGAAAAATCTTTTTGAAACATATAGAAGTTAAAATATTTATTATTATAATTAATGCCTTTTAAAAAATGTTAAATATGTTAAATTACTATATATAATCCCAATAGCTGTGGACATTTTTACCCTTATAATTAGTCTTCACAACATTGGTTCAGCGAGGGTGAGTTCATTGTTAGTACACCCCATCGTCAGTTCACGGTTAGCCACCCCCACTAAGGAATCGATACCAAGACCTGTTGAGATCGAGGTATTCTTCACTCAGTCTACCACTTGAGCTATGGATTAGGGTTTTGCTTGACAAGGGACTGTTGAGATTTTACAGTACAACAAACAGCTTACATTCAACTAATTTCTTAGTCTTATAGCTGGCAGGTGTTAATGTGACTTCGACTTCTATTTCTCTTTGCGTGTAGTCCATGCAAAAAGGCCTTTTTGACACTCTACTGGTCCACCATGTTATATTTCTAAAATTCACTAGGTCTGTCCCTCGGTGCGAATCATCATTGAAACATTGTAAAATTGCTCCCCAAATCATCTAGTACACACGTTGTGGCCTACCTAAGATTTTATGAGTCTGATTTTTATTTCTCTTTATCTTGATAAATTAGATTTGATTAACTGGTTGGATGAAAAATACACCATATGGTAGCCCAACACACGTGTGGTTGGTATCCCATTTTCACTCATTTTAATATCTCGTTAATGGACATTATGGATTTTACATTTAAAACATGGTAGCCCAACGGAGTGGGGCACCTCTCTCTTTATCCACTCCTCACTAGTGTGCCGTGGCATGTCATACCCTAGTGTATGTAATGATAATTTATAATCTTAAAATTATAAATAGCCAGCGCTGACCCGAGCCAATCCCATTTGCCAACCCCACCTGAAAGTGAAAATGATTTGCTATGAGCTGTCCAAATTTCAAAAATAAATAAATAAATAAATAAAAGAAGAAGAAGAAGAGTCCAAGTCATTGAGAGCTGTGTAAGAGATGCAGACTCGGAAGAAAAACCTAGGGTTGGTGGTGGTCGACAGCTCAAAAATCAGATTGATTGGACAACCTGAACCCACCAAACATGATAGCATGTGGAATATGAATTTTCCACTTTTTTCCAATGTGGGGTACACGCAACGGGTGTTCCAGGTCTTATACAGATGGTGAGACCGGAATCCTCCGTAACACTTGTCCGGAGTGTGTACAACACCAGACCTGTGGGGCCGACTGTGCTGTACATGACATCCAACCGTCCAAAAGATGCACCTTCTCGAGTTAACCATACATCTCAAAAATAAGCCTGATTCAAAACTCAGGTGGGCCACACCACAGGAAATAATGTAAATCATTCCTAAACCTCAGGTATCGTGGTCCGCTTGATTATTTAGTCAGGCTTTCGCCCCCGGGCAGAAGCTACGTGGGGCTAACTGCAATGTCCGTTAGAAATCCACTCCGTCTATCAGTTTCACAAACTCACGATAGGCTGCGTCCAAAATTGAGGCAGATCCAAAACTCAAGTGGGCCATGCGACAGGGAACAGTGAGAATGGAAATGCTCCCCCGGAGACGCAAGATGGTTGTATGTCATTCAAACCGTTTAGAAGGTTTAAAAAATATACTTATCTTCTCCTTTAAAGACGTATCTGTCGATGTAGCCCTAGAACCACTTCTCTTGAATGTAGATCGTTCAATGTTCAATCATATAGACAATGGTTTAAGGTTCTAGATTGATTTTAAATAAATTCAAACAAAAGGCTACTTGTTTGAATTCCTTTTAAGATCTCGAAATAAGAGTATTTTCTCTCAAAATAAGAGGATTTAAATAGATCTCAAAATAAGGTTTAAAAAATATACTTATCCAAATTGATGAGAGGCTAGATGAAATACATAGACCATGGTGGGCCCCACATGATGAGAGGCTGGACGAACTACACAGACCATGGTAGGCCCCACATGAACCTATTGTTGGTATTTATTACCCGTTGTTCCTGCAGTGCGGCTCACCTGCATTGTTTACAGGACTGACCTTTTGCCTAAGAGCCCAACATCGAGAGCCACACCAGATGGACGGAAAAGATGTCACACACACAACACGGTGGGCCACCAAACAAAATAGAAAGGAAAAAAATTCTGGCACTGTTTGTCCAGCATAGCCAAAACATATCTAAACCGGAGCAACCCAAAATTTCATATCCCTTCATAGAGAAACAGCTAGCGACCCTCAAGTCAGCCTCCCTAGATTTGCCCCCCAACCTTAAAAATATTTCACTCAATTTTTTTCTTTCCTACCATGTATCCCCCTAAAATCTAATATTTTTCTCATCCCCTGAATTGAAACCCATCCCCTCCTAAACTTTGTCTTAATAATGCCATAGATTTCCAAATATGAGATGATTGATACAATGAAGAAGACCTGGTCCACCACCCGCTTTCATCTACTCCGCATTTCCTACCTATTCTCTCTCTAATGGGAGCCCACTTTTACCCCAAACCTCCAAACCCAATTTCTTAAAAGTGCGAGATACGTAACTTCATTAGCTCTACTCTACCTTGATCTCAAGGTTTGCACACTTGCTCTCATTTCATTACCTTCTGCACCCTTTTACAGAAAATCCTGCCTGAGCTTCTCCAACACTAATTTTGGATATTTAAATAATGACATATAATAAACAGAGAGGTTAGACATTGTCGCTTTAATCAGGGTGATTCTTCCACCCAAGGATAGATGCCTGGTCTTCCATTTAAACAACTTTTTCTCGAACCACTCAATCACTATCCCAAATATATTTCGCCGGCCTTCCAATGCATAACGGAAGCCCATGGTGAGCCCTCCCTACAGCCGAACAATGAAGCA
>JAJHSJ010000001.1:21910867-22216089 GCA_021015155.1 Magnolia officinalis | reverse complement strand
TTTAACTGACAGTTTGATGCAGGACATGAAAATTAAATATGATATACAAGATTTCAGGCTTTAGATCATACTAATTTAGAAACAATCACAGAAATTTCACATCCCACATAAAGTCAAGCATTCAACAAGGGGAATCTACAAGGGTCCAAACCTACACATGTTAGGGCTGGATCAATTAAAAATTATAGACCAAACAATGCTCAAAGGAGAGTAGATTCATCCACACATGCAAAGGATTATTCCCCAATCCAAGGGATTCACATGTTTCAATTCGGGAAAACCTAGGGTTGTAAAAGTGGAATAGAACTTGGGATTTAGGATTCTTTAGGGTTAGGGTTAGGGAAATAAGGCGAGAGGAGTGAAATAGAGGAGAGAGACGAACCCGAGATGTTCCACACGTGTGGATAGCGGCTGGGTCAAGACGCACGTGCGCGGGATCCTGCCCGCATTTATGTGGGGCACACGAACCCAAAAAGGAAAAGCTGGGGTCGGTCGGCCAGGGGTGGGCCACCCACACACTAAATCTCATGCTGATCAGACGTCCGGTCTGTGCACGGTGTTCCGCCGAAGTTTCAGCCCTCCTACAGGGCCTGATTCTGCAAATCTGTTGTAGAGGAAGGATTGGCTACAAAATGAGGTGGATTTGGAGCGTGGATGGCTGTGGGAGATGATGGATATAGAGGGAAGGAAGTGGGGGCGATTTGAGATGGGTGTGGCTTCGCACCACGGTAGTTAGCCCTTCGAAGAAGGGAAGGTTTCGCACCCAATTAGATTTCCTCAACTCAAAGAATTAGAGAAGCAGGAAAACACAGAATTTTATTCATAATCTTCAATGAGGAAAAACCTACAAGGGGTTACCTATTTATAAGAAAACCATATACCTCAAAAGCCGCGCCATGTGCGCACACTATTACTTAAAGACAAAGTAACAAAAATAACAACTAATCAAAGCAATTTAAACCGTTCATGATGTTCCTAATTACGATAATAAGCAAAACTCAAAGTCCTAGATCATCTAGGGTAGTAGGCCATGATCATGAGATCCAATGGTGGGATCTACATGATGATCGGGTCCACTCCAAGGAACCATAGCACGGCCCTCTAACTAGGAGGCCCTCTATGGATGTCGTCATCGATCCAGATCGATGGTGGGGCCCTCCTTGCGTACATGCGTAGGGGAGGCATGCGTGTACACGAGATGTCCCGATCAACTGGACATGAAAATTATATATGATATGCAAGATTTCAGGTTTCAGATCATACTAATTTAGAAAAAATCATAAAAATTCCACGTCCCACATAAAGTCAAGCATTAAACAATGGGAATCTACGAGGTCCAAGCCTGCACATGTCAGGGTTGGATCAATTAAAAATTATAGACCAAACAATACTCAAAGGAGAGTAGATTCATCCACACATGCAAAGGATTATTCCCCAATCCAAGGGATTCACATGTTTCAATTCGGGAAAACCTAGGGTTTTAAAAGTGGAATAGAACTTGGGATTTAAGATTCTCTAGGGTTCGGGTTAGGGAAATAAGGCGAGAGAGGAGTGAAATAGATGAGAGAGACGAACCCGAGATGTTCCGCACGTGTGGATAGCGGCCGGGTCCAGACGCACGTGCGTGGGATCCTACCCGCACATGTGTGGGGGCCCACGAACCCAAAAAGGGGAAGCTTGGGTCTGGTCGACAAGGGGTGAGCCACACACACCAAATCTCGGGCCAATCGGACGTCCGGTCTGTGCATGGTGCTCTGCCGAAGTTTCAGCCCTCCTGCAGGACCTGATTCTGCAAATCTACTGTAGAGGAAGGATTGGCTGCAAAAGGAGGTAGATTTGGAGAGTGGATGACTGTGGGAGATGATGAATATAGAGGGTAGGAGGTGGGGGCGATTTGAGATGGGTGTGGCTTCGCACCACAGTAGTTAGCCCTTCAAAGAAGGAAGGGTTTCGCACCCAATTAGATTTCCTCAACTCAGAGAATTAGAGAAGCAAGAAAACGCATAATTTTATTCATAATCTTCAATGAGAAAAAAAAAACTACAAGGGGTTGCCTATTTATAAGAAAACCCTATACCCCAAAAGCCGCGCCATGTGTGCGCACTATTACTTATAGACGAAGTAACAAAAATAACAACTAATCCAAGTAATCTAAACCGTTCATGATGTTCCTAATAACGATAATAAGCAAAACTCAAAGTCCTAGATCATCTAGGGTAGTGGGCCACGATCATGACATCCAATGGTGGGATCCACATGATGATCGGGTCTACTCCAAGAACCATAGCACAACCCTCTAACTAGGAGGCCCTCCATAGATGTCGTCATTGATCCAGATCTATGGTGAGGCCCTCCTTGCGTACGTGCATAGGGGAGGCGTGTGTGTGCGCGAGATGTCCCCATCACAGTTTCGATTGCACCAACACAAGGAAGGTTGATCAATTGCTGATGAAAATATATTGGAAGATGCAAAAGACCCACCCTAGAATTAGATGCATTCCTCTTGAAGGATTGAAAGCACGGTCGATCTTCTCTGGCCATTAGCTGTGAAGGTGATCATTGAAGTGAATGGGGAAAGACATACTACTACTTCCATATGAGCTTAATATCGAGGAACAATGTTAGTGGCTACAATATCTCGAAGATTGTCACCAGACTATCAAGACTGATTCCACGGGGTAGGTAGTGGTGAGAGTTGCTTGTTTTCACAGGGTTGTGACCATCCGACTGATAGATTTACAAGAACAAAAGGGAGTTGAGAAATGACAGGGAAAGATTGCCACCAATTTGTCACAAAATGGGACCTGGGTCAAATGCCCGAAACATTATTATTGAACCTGTGACCAGTTTAGTTTAAATTGGGCTAGCAACAGGCCAGGCAAGCCTGTCGGGCTTCCCGAGCCAGCCCGTCTAGATTTGTGGCCCAGGCCGAGAACAGAATTTCAGTCTTAGTCAACAAATGGGTCAGGCCTAGGCTGAGGTTTGACAACATTTTGTTCCGAGGCAGAGCATTGGCACGGATACAGGTCCTTCCATTTCATTTATTTATTTCTTCTTGCAAGGTCCTTCAATGACCGATATGGGCCAGGCCTGCTTAATGGACAAGCTGCACCCTGATATTTCTGAAATGGGCCAATAAAGGAACAGCCCAATCCAAGCCATTGCCACACCAAGGGTTTTGAAAGAGCTGAAATTTATGGTTGCGTCTAGTATGGCAAGTCAGGTACCAATAGGAGGAGTTAATAAGAATACCCTCTGCATTTCTTAGAGCAGTTGTGAATTCCACTCGAACATATTCATGTGGAGGTTCAGATCTAGAGAACCACCCAGTCTGACAGAGTTATGGGTGTTTGCCAACTATTTAATGATTCTGCCAGTTGGTGCAGGTGGTGTTTGTTTCTTAATGAGTCAATCTTTTTTTTAAGGTGATAGTCTTATTAAGCAAAGCAGAAGCAAAGGATTACAAATCAGACCAAGAAACGAGGGGGGGTTGGGGAAGAAAAGGGAACCTTGCCTAAGACCTTAGAGATTGAGGCCAAAACCATTACATACAATTTAGCCTTAAGAACACCTCAGAGACCTCCCTGCATCAGTTCCTAAAACATTGAGAATTCTTTTCTTCCCACAGAAACCAGATGCTGGCCAACAAAGAGTCTCCAATTTTGTCCCATCTCCCCCATGCCTCCCCCACACCAAGCCAAAAGGAGACTATCAATTGAGGTCGGCATCACCCGTGCCACTCTGGACAAATCAAAAAAGCTATCCCAAACTCCTTTGGCAAAAGGGCAATGGATGAAGTGATGATCAACTAACCACTTACTTTTCATGCACATCAAACATACATACGGAATCACCATCATCCGATTGCGAAGATTATCAACAATAAGCACCTAGTTCCTACCTACAAGCCAAGCCAAAGTTGTCACCTTATGAGGAGCTCCGTAATGCCATAAAAAAGCAGTATGATGCACCTGATTCCCCAATGAAGATCGATAAAATGCATCATACAAATATCTAATAGAGAACCAACCAAACTTGCCTTTAGTCCACACCATAGCATCTATCTCACCCAACGAAGGGCTTGCGAGACGGCATGCCACTAGTAGCCTTACAAAATCTTCTAACTCTTCATCCACCAGATTCCTACGGCAAGACAGGCACAAATCACATTGGATCCTATATGAGAGAAACATCGTGCCACCATAATATTCACCTCCTACGAGATTGAGGTTAATTTAGGGAAATTTTCTATAACGACCTTTCACCTAGCTACACATCCTCTCAAAACCAAATCATTTCCCCATTCGCCCAAAGAAAACCCCATCCCCTCGAAAACCTTCGAACTCAAACCGACCACACATCCATAAGTGCAATGCCACATATAAAAGATGAATCCCTTGTCCACCAACCCCCTTCCTGAACCCCATACTTTCTTGTTATTGCCTCTCTCCACATCAAGCCTTCCTCCACACCAAATTTCGATATCCATTTTCCTAAGACAGCAAAATCCATGACCTCCAACTTCCTTAAACCTACTTCCTGTTCATCAAACACCTTATACACCCCATTCCATTTCATAAGGTGAAACTTGTGCTTTTCTTCTGCTCCCTGCCATAGAAATCCCACCTTAGTTTTTCCAACCAATCTAACACAAACTTCAGCCATTTAAAAAGAGACATGAAACAGACCGAAAGGTTGGACATTGCCGCCTTAATCAACGTCAGCCTCCTATCCAGGGAAAGATGCTACTCTTCCATCACAAGAGCTTCCCTTCAAATCTTTCTATAATTTTATCCTGCAAATGCTTAGCCGGCTTTCCAACAAAGTGGAAGGCCAAGGTAGGAAGAAGAAAAGGATCCAGCATGACAACTGAAAATAACTGCAAACTTTTTCACTTCCTCCCCAATGATTGTAATATTGATAGTATCGACTGATAATTATCGATATCACATGTGGCCGATGTGAAACCGAGCTTAAGTTAACTTTCTTCCCTATCATGCGATATTTCCCACAATATTGCAATGTATTGACGATATATCAATACATTGAGATATTTTGAAAATATCACAATTAAAAACTCCTTTGTATCATCGATACTATCTGCAAAAAAAAAAAAAAAAAAAAAAATTTGGAAAATTCGACAAAATCTCTATAAAAAAATCCTATTTTGTGGTTCTTATTTTTTTTGGTTACCTTCTGGAGGTGATTTTGACCGCTTCTTTTCGAATGTTTGGAGAAAAAAGGAGATTTGGGTGCAAAAATCGAGATCAGAGAGTGTGCAATACCAAAAATGAAATAAGTAAGTTTTTTTTAACTTGAATAGTTTTTTCTTATTTAAATCATTTGGAATCAGTGGAATGAAGTTCATTATCCATGATTTTACATGTTTTGCATGCTCAATCATGTTCTTATTTAAATAAGCAGTGTTCGAAATATCGGTATCGTAATACGTATCGCTTCCTTGGGATACAAATACGTATCGGTTATCGCGCAGGATATATCGTTTGTATTGGGTAATTGATCGCACTTTTTGGGACATTGGGGAAATGGATGAATTTTTCAATGAAACTTCAAAGATTGTTAAAAAATAACTTAATACACATTTTTAAATCATAACATCTCAAAACAGAAGTGCACATGATAGTTTTCCTTTGTATAGGGTCCTAAGCTGTGTTGTCTGACTGAACTAATGCAACTATATTCAAATTGAATGCATAACATTTAGGGTGTATGTGATGATCATTTCATCAAATGCTCTTAAATACTTCGAAATTAGTCTGAATTGACAACTGGTTGAAGGGAAATTTCGATATATATTAGTTAAAAATTATATTTATTTTCCAAAAATTGAAAAGGATTAAACAAATCAATAGATCAACTCTCATGCATGCTTGATTTCATGTTTGGAGTGCAACATTGCAAGCAATTTGGGAGAAAATGGGGAATTTTCAAATTTTTCCCTTTTTTTTTGCAAATTGGACCACCTACTCTCACAATTCGAAATTAGAGTGTATGTGATGATCATTTCTTCAAATACTCTAAAATACTTCGAAATTAGTCTCAATTGACAACTGGTTGAAGGAAAATTTCAAAGAAAAACATTGAGAACATGAAAAACCAATGGATATCAAAATCAAAGCTCCAACTCCATGATTTTCATGCAAAACATGAAAAACCAATGGATTTATAACCATTTGACACTGATTTAACTTAATTTCAATAACAACAAAAAGGAATCGGAAATTAAAAGTGCTCACCGGATTAAACATGTGGGATATATTAGCACTACCTATGCGTTTTGTATCGCACAAGTGGGATACAAGATATATCGTGGGATATATCGGCCGATATCGTCGATATTTAAAACATTGTTGTTTAGCAGCGCATAGTGTATCCAACTTTGCCTCAGCCCCCTCGCAAAAAAAAAAAAAAAAGAATAGTGCCGTCTGCATACTGAAGATGAAAGACTTCGAAATCTGTCTTATCCACCCTGAAACCCTCAATCAGCCCCACCTGGATGTAATAAGGACATATAGGCATGCCTTTCTATGACCGATATGGGTCAGCCCTGCTTATGGACAGGATGCACCTTAATCTGACATTCTGATTAATAATGGGCCAACAGCAAAACAGCCCAAACATTGACACGCCTAGGTTCTGACGGACCCACAATCAATGGTTGTCCTGCAGAGCGAGTCAAGTACCAAGATCTATGGTTGTCTTGGGGTGGGCTTCATCTTTTAAGGTTGTAGATATTTGTAATTTATTTTCAGTTTTGGGGACGTAATGGCTCTTTTTGCCTAAGGTTTGCCTTTGGTGGTTTTTCTCATAAAAGTTTGTTACCTTATATATATTATATATATATATATATATATATATATATAATATATATATATATATATATATATATATATATTACCAAAAGAAGGTGTATAAGAGCTCCCTCTGCATTTCATCGAGCAGCTGTGAAGTCACTCCAACACATTCAAGTGACGGAAGTTAGAGGACCACCCAATCTGACAGAGTCACAAGTGTTGCCTACTCTTCACAGATTTTCCTGGTTGATTAGGGTAGTGTTCCTTTGTTAATGGATCGGTCAATCAGTCATTACAGATGGTATCATGAAGGTGATTCACCACTGAACAGTCATAAAGACATGCATGCGTCAAACTAAGTATTATGATCAAACAAGCAGAAGAAGAAGCACATACCCGTGTTGGGAATCCAGGGGTCTGTTGTAGAACATGTTTTGGTATTGTATCAAGCACTTGGACAGTCTCGAGACCTTCTGAACACCTAACATGATTCAGAAACAAACAAACAAAAAACATATCAATTTCTTCTCTTTCTAACTTTAAGCAAGGACAGCAACATGCTAAATTCTTTTATGGGAATAAAATAGGATAACCAAATACTTTAATTAAGTATTAAGTATTTGGTCTACAAATGTGAAAGGTCAGTCTAATTAGACCTTTAATAAATGCCCTAAGCTAAACGCTGCACAGCTTAGAGAATTCCTAAGTCATGAAGCAACTCCCTTCTCTTACTTTGAAAGTCTCACAATGGTACTACTATTGCTGACCAAAAAGAGAAATGTGCAATAATAGAAGCAGACCCACAAAGCATTTTCTTTTCTTTCCTCTTTTCTTTCTTTCTACCTCCTCTTCTTCTTCTTCCTTTTCTTTTCTTTTTTGAATCAAGAGACTCACAAAGGAATTGGCCGGCTACATACGGAAATGGAGAGTAGAACTGGCCAATTTTTTTAATGAGCCCTTACGTCAGTATATCTATGCAATTTGCACAAAATACTTGGCCTTGCTTCCTGTTGTGTTCTTTTACATGAATTTTATCATGCAAATGCAAACATGAGCTTATTCCAAATCTCTTCATTTTTCCTGATATTTTTCTCTTTTTTGAGAACCAAAATCTTTAGTGTCATAATCTTTAGTGTAATGATCCTTCACAAATATAAATTAGGCTATAGTAAATAGCAGTTCAAAGCACCACGAAAGAAAGAATGCCAACTTTAAAGATGACTTACCATATGTAGTCAACGGTACCCAAAAATTGCCTGTTATAGCTGGTAACTAGTGGTTCCTTGCTAGGGTCTTTTGTCCCAGCATAATCCTGTAAAGAAACAGATAAAAAATTGCAGACATTACACACAAAGTTACAGAAGCTATGGAACACAATTCCGTGCCACAACACAAATGGGCCAAAAAATAAGGAAAATTAATCATATCCAATTTCCATGTCCACAATGATCCAGGACCATCCGATCATCCAATAGGAGACCACAAGTGGCCCATTTAGTTGTTAAGTGGCATTCGGTGTCTTATTTAGATTCGTTCTTATTTGTCTATTCTCTTTATTGCAAGTCGAGAAATTTTAGCGTTAGTGGCTATTTGAAAGATAGGCATAATACATACAGAAGATTTAGATATTTATTGCAATCTTTTTATGAATAATTAGATTCTGTGATGGATTCAAAAACCTAGGAGATCAATTCATCTCGATGGGTTGGACAGCCCGTGCCTGAATGGCAGATAGTGGTTTCAACACTGAGGAGGCCTTGGGTTTCAAGTACATACTCACAAAGCATATATATATATATATATATAGGAACCATTTGGTGTGACGGACATTTTTTGGTGATATCTACATATTTATCCTTATTTCCTTTATTACCTTGCTGATTATTAAGTCAGTTGAAGCCATATTAGAGCATCTAGAGATGGAAGTAATTGTCAAAAGTAGTATGTATTCAGATCTATGTGCGCAAATTTCAGTTTCATTATGGCATTACATTACAGTCCCAAAGTTATGCATGGTTGTCAACCCAATCAACCTCATGAATACATGCAGGCATATTTGTGCGTATCCCTTACACACGCTCCAAACCATAGGCAATGAATGTGAGAAGAGCAGCTCGAGGAGATGGCCCAACCAATCAGATACCATAATGCATCTACTTATGCTGTCATACTAGTAAATTTGTATAAAACTTTCAAGTACAAGCAATACAGTTCTGATTTCTGTGAAATTTGGTGCATTCGGGAGTAACCCACCATGATTCCCATGCTTAGGAATAGAATACACATTTCAAATCTTAAAATTTAAATAAATAAATAAATAATGTTCACAATGCATAAAGGTCTCACACGGAATTAGGAAAAGTGAAACCAGAAAACTCAAATCATACAACTACGAACCTCAACTTGTGCGTAAGTGCTTTTTAACTTGAGATGATGTTCGACTAGAATGCATTCTGCGTTTCCTGAGGCAGTCGCTATTTCAATCGGAGTCCATATGTATGGGTCATAAGCTTTTCTCTCCACATCAATCTCCTTGGAATCCAAGGAAATGGAGGGATCATCCCCAAGTCCAATGTTTCCATGTCCTTCTGAGGACATGAGCTTTAGTGATTCATTCTCATCCAGACATGACAATGATTGGATTTGATCAGAGGGTGACACATTAGATACCATCTCATCCCTAGATTCATATGATGTTTCCTTATCAGTGAGTTCTGCATTACTATGTCCACGAGACCCACTGGTACTGCATAACATATCAGAGATCTCAGCGCTCTGATCAACACCAAAGCAATGTGCTTCTGAGCTTATTTCCTGTACTTCAACATAATGGCGTTGATCCCCCTGAACTTTGTTTGTGGAAGAACACACCCCTAGAGATTGTATGGCTTCCTCCAAATTGAGTATTTTCTTTTCATAGTTGGCATCAAATGAAGATGCATCTTTTGTCCTGCACCTCACCATTTCTTCGGATGAATATGTGGTCTTCACAATTCCACCCAAACTTTCATCTTCCTTCATTAATTCGCATACTTTATGAGGTGACAAGTGAACCCCTTTTCGATCAACACATGTGGATGCATTTAACAGCTCGTCTTTGTCAGAATTTTTATACGAAATTGAGGGGTTAGTCTTGTCTTCGATAGTAGCTGATTTGGAAGACAGATTCTCCATGCACTTCAGAAAAGAGACTTCAATTCCATCAGGAAAGGAAGTACCTGAGGCCACATCAGATGAAGAACGGTCTGAAGTGTCAGCACCAGAGTCTACCTTATTATGACTTGTCACAATATCACAAACATTCCCTTCACAAGAAGATGATGTCATGCTAAACTCCAGTTTTTCCTTTTCCATGTCATCAGGGACAGAATCTTCTTGAAGTGCTGCCACTGCTGGATTACTCCTCTGTAAGTTTGGTTGATCGACAGAAGGCCCACCTTGAACGTTATAACCATTCACAGTTTTTGGCAATGCATTAATGAACCCAGATTGGGTTGAGCCACACTCATAACTTGACCCATCTAATGTGATCTCTTGCCCTTTCTCTTCTGCCACTGCCTCAGACATTGTGTTGTTCTCCTCGTAGCAATCATCGAAGCAAGGTTTGCTAGCCATATCAAGCACACCATCCACGCTCTGAGGACAAGACAAGTTGTCTATTAAAGATGAACCTTCTGAAGCACTCTGTGACATGTGTTGGTTATACGTGTCTGTAAGATCAACACTCTCTGCACGATTGTCAACTGATGCAGACAGTGCAGTCAAATTATCTGAAGGAGACTGAACCCTACAACAGAAACATTTGTTTTTCAGCCTCCACTTTCAAGGGCACAAATACCATGTCCAACTCAGTTTGCCTGCTACATACTTTACCTGTTCAAACCATGCCCAACATTTGAGCCATTTGGCCGTGGTGTGTAAATAGAAGCAGAAAACTGTCCTGATATTTGATTCTTAGCGAGTCCAGACAAGTTCAACTGGAAAATAAGCACAGAATATTCTAAGCATCTGCAGATCTCTACTTGTGGAAACAGTTTAGAACCATGAATAGCATGTACCTTCTGTTCAGATATGAAGTTGTAAAGTGGGCTCTGATTCAGAAACAAATAACAGTAAGAAGAAATGTCATTGCCATAAAACAACATTTTCACAATCTCAAATTTCACTGGAATCCAAAACCCACCAGATTCAGTTGAAGTAAATCAAACTGATGCCTACGTTACGACAAGTGATAAAGAAAGCCTACCTTTGGGATGCAGTTGAAATCCCCACAAATAATTACTGGAGCATCATTCCAATCCCTAGAAACAGCATGAGCTCGATCAAGGAGGACTCTAACCTGTACACATGGCTCAGATGGTAGATGGTCAACAGTGTAGAACCTCATTAGACCTAGTACAGTGTTTTATAAGCTAAAGAATCTCTTGAAACAAAGTTCAAGGTATCAGATGTGAAAGCGGATATTTTTAGCACTGGAACGAACTATATGTAAGATATAATCAACCAAATTCTTTTTACTGAATGGAAACTTCTGTTATCAACAGCTAGTTACAGAGTACGAAAGCTTTTAAAAACAAAGATTCTCCTAAACATAAGTATTTTAAGTTCTTCGTCTCAACAAAAGGATGAAGATATCTTTGTACTTTACTGTAATGCATAAATCAATCATGCTCGTGAACATAACCGGTCTGACCAGTGTTGAAGCCAAACTGGATACCTTGTTCAGCCAAGCCAACTAGCGCAAACCAAGCTTTCAATGTGAACTCCAACTGAAGGCCAAGATATTATTTTGTATCAATCAGAAGAAAACTCATTAGCTCGGACAAGTCTATGATGATTTTTTTTTTAAGGTGCAAATTTTATTAGGCAAAAGCAGAGAGAGAGAGAGAGAGAGAGAGAGAGCAAAGCAAGAAAACAAACATAAGCTAAGAAAAGAGAAAAAAAAAAAAAAACAGCGCCCTCGGGGGGAACAATAGAAAACCCTGTGTGTTCGAGATTCCTCACCAGGGGTGATTAATGCGCATTTCTTGCAGCCCACGGAGGAGGTCGCGTGTTCGAGATTCCTCACCAGTGGTGATTAATGCGCATTTCACACCAGGCTCGAGTGGGGTAGCCCGTGGGATGCGGGGACACACTCAGGGTGGGCGCGGCCCACGGAGGAGGTCTCGTGTTCGAGATTCCTCACCAAGGGTGATTAATGCGCATTTCACACCGGGCTCGGGTGGGTTAGCCCGTGGGATGCGGGGACACACTCGGGGTGGGCGGCCCATGTGATTTGGGGCCCACGAAGGGGGTTCGGCCGAGGTCTTAAAACCCATGAGATGTGGGGCCTGGGCTATGAGATAAAGGGATTAATTCGCCATACTATAACAATTCGAGCTTTTAGAGCAAGTGGTTAATGTCCTGTATTAAATTGGCATCAGAGCGGGAGGTCTCGGGTTCGAGACTCCTCACCGGAGGTGATTAATGTAGGGACATTTTCACACTGGGCTCGAGTGGGGTCGCTTGTGGGATGCAGGGGCACACTCGGGGTGGGTGCGGCCCACGGAGGAAGTCTCGTGTTCGAGATTCCTCACCAGGGGTGATTAATGCGCATTTCACACCGGGCTCGAGTGAGGTAGCCCGTGGGATGCGGAGACACACTCGGGGTGGGCGGCCCATGTGATTTGGGGCCCACGAAGAGGGTTCGGCCGAGGTCTTAAAACCCATGAGATGTGGGGCCTGGGCTATGAGATAAAGGGATTAATTCGCCATACTCTAACAGTTCAAGCTTTTAGAGCAAGTGGTTAATTGTCCTGCATCACGCCAGCTTGGAGAGAAACTCAAAGGAGGAGCAGAATATGATGATGAATCACAAAAAGAAATTCATTAAAAGAAGAGCAATATCCAGGAGGGCCAAATCCTCTGCACATTTGCATTCAAAGAACAGCAGACGGGTAAAGCTGCTGCCTACCATACCAGGGATTAGCTGTTGGCAAGTTTTAACATCAAATTTGGACAGAGCATTATCCACTGGATGTCTGGATTCAAATCACATGCTAGCAGTGATAGAGATCAAAATGCCCATGTTCTGGCAAGCTACAATGGATGTCCACAAAATCAGTTTTGATGCATATCACACTGACATGGATACGCATCCAATCCACCTGGCGGCTGGCAATATGGGTTCTGGATAAGCATCACATCCACCAGCATTCTTCGTGCTCTTCCACGCAGTGAACAGCATGTAACGTGGTGCTCACCCCTCTGAAGTGTGAGGCGTAGGCTACATAGCTTGTAGCGTAAGCTACACGTTACTTCTAGGTGTTTAGTCAAAGTTGCACTTGTTTACACCAATTTCATGATATTTGCACCAAATTAGACTTGATTACTAATGAAATTTAACAAAATATCATGATATTTGGTGCAACCAAATGCAACCTAAAATAATAGGGAAGGGTAATGATTAAGTGTAAAGGTAAAGAAAGAGCAACGAAAACTGATTTAATAATGTTACTTATATTACTTCTACTAAAAGTACAGAAAAAATTAACTAACCTTTATTGAAAATTTTTATAAAAAAATGTAATAAAGCATTGAAAATATTAATTGATTTTAATGTTGTAGTGAAAAATAACTCGAAATGTGACCTACATAGCGTAGTCTATGTAGCATATAGTGTATGCAAATTATCATGTAGCAAAGGCTACATGCGACTTAAGCTATTTTCATGAGCTATGCAACATTAAGGCTAAGCTACGCTGCATAGCATAGCTATTTAAAACACTACTTCCACCTTCCCAAAATGCAAGGTGTAGAAAACATGCAGGATTTATTTCTTGGCTGCAATCCGTTTGAACAAAAAACCAACTATACAGCTGGAACTTTCCTGGACATCCAGATGCAGCCTAAGCCAATTGACAAAACAATATTTTAGTGTTAAATAGCAACCTATACTGATGAGGTTACTTGGTCAATCTCATAAATGACAAGTATAAAACTTCAGACAACATGCTTTAGACAGCATGTTCAATAATGATTAATCAAGTTACTCCCGCCTCGACAGATTCCTGCTTTCTACAGAGTGGATCGATGCCTTTCCCTCTGCCAAACAATCCGCTTTGCCTCGTACTACTTCGGATCACTGTCCTCTTCTTTTATCTGTGGAAGATCCTAACTAGGGTCCGAAACCGTTCAGATTTAACTCCGCCTGGCTCCACACGGAGGGGCTCCGTCAGAAGATTATTGACTGGTGGCAGGCGTTCCAGGTTGAAGGGTTTGCGGGTCATCGATTACTTTGTAAGCTCCGTCTTCTCAAATCTAATCTCAAGGATTGGAGGAAGGAAGTGTCCCAGAAAAGGGAGGCTGAAGACAAGATTCTCCAAGCAGACCTTCAGCGGTTGGATGCTGAAGCCGAATCTGGCAGGCTAACGAAAGAAATGATGCTTCGGAGGATTTTGATCATTCAACACCTTTCTATTATTGTTCAGGAAGAGGAAGCCTCCTGGAAGATTAAATCCAGAGTTAGATGGCTTGCGGAGGGGGACAAAAATACCAAATTCTTTCATACGGTGGCTAATCTGCACGCTAGATCGAAGGCTATTCTTAGTATCTTTGATAAGGGGAGTAGAGTTGAGGATAAAGAGGCGATAGCTGCTCTTGCGACAGCTCATTTTAAAAATCTCCTCTCTTCCGAAAACTGGGTTAGACCAAGGTTAGACAATCTTTCCTTCAGTCGTCTGCAGGCTTCAGAAGCGGATCAATTGGAAGCTCCCTTTTCGGAAGACGAGGCCAAGGCGGCGGTGGACACTTTGGGCGCTGATAAGTCTCCTGGTCCAGATGGCTTTCCAATTAGTTTCTATCAGACTTTCTGGGAAACGGTTTGGGTCGATGTTCTCTCCTTCCCTAAGGAATTTTTCGACAGAAGCAGATTATCGAAGGGTCTAGGCGCAACATTCATCTCTCTTATCCCAAAGACTCCCGGGGCAGCCTAGTTTGCTGAATTTAGGCCCATCAGTCTGATTGGGAGTCCATACAAAATCCTCGCTAAAATTCTATCTTCTCGCCTCTCTAAAGTTATCGGGGTCCTTATTTCCAGCAACCAAAACGCCTTCATTAAAGGCAGGCAGATTATGGACGGAGTTCTAATTGCTAACGAAGTTCTTCACTCTTGCCACAAATCCAAATCTGAGATTGTTGTTTGCAAGCTAGATATAGCCAAGGCTTATGACCATGTCGAATGGGACTTTCTTCTACATGCTAACTCGTATGGGATTCGGTCTCAAATGGAGAAGGTGGATTGCTGAGTGCATCAGTTCTGCTCATTTCTCGGTTATCCTCAATGGTTCTCCTTCAGGTTTTTTTAAAAGTTCGAGGGGCCTCCGTCAAAGAGATCCGCTATCCCCTTACCTCTTCCTGATCGTGGCTGAAGCGTTATCTCAGTTGTTGAAGAACGGGCAAGATCAGGGCATTCTCAGTGGCATTCAAATGTCTGGTTTGGCAGCTCCTCTCACGCATATCCAATTCGCCGATGATACTCTGATTTTCTCAGAAGCCACGGGAGAAAAAAAAAAAAATTCACCTCCTAATCGCTATCCGCTGCTTTGAAGCAGCCTCAGGCCTTACGATCAATCTTACAAAGTCCAAATTACTCGGAGTCAATGTTTCTCAGCATGATTTAGAAAATTATGCGGATATCCTTGGCTGTTGTGTGGGGTCCCTTCCAACTTATTTTGTAGGATTACCTCTTTGTATCGGTCCCCCGCCGAAACATATGTGGGACAAGGTTATTGCTAAATTCCATAAGTACCTCGCTTCTTGGAAAAGTTGGTATCTGTCCCTTGGTGGGAGGCTGACCCTGATTAAGGCCGCTCTGTCCAGCCTTTCCTTGTATTTCATGTCGCTGTTCGTCTGTCCGGGTTCGGTTCTCAAGAGTATTGATAAGATCAGGAGGGATTTTTTATGGTGTGGTAAGGAGAATCAGAGAAAGTTCCATTTGCTTGACTGGAAAGAGGTGTGTAAGGTGTTCAACAAGGGAGGAGCTAACGTTAAGAATCTCAAGCTGATGAACCAAGCACTATTGGGGAAATGGTCCTGGAGATTTGCGGCGGAAAAGGATACTTTGTGGCGTTCAATTGTTCTGGGCAAATATGGGGCAACTAAAGGAGGCTGGTGGCCCAGATTTTCTTCTTATTATAAGGCTTCGTTCATTTGGAGGGGTATCCTGAAAGCGAAAGACCCAGTCTGTTCCAATTCTCATTTCAGGTTGGGAGACGGAGCCTCTATTCGATTCTGGGAAGGCACTTGGCATGGGGAGAAACCTTTCAAATACCTATACCCTCAAATTTACAGGCTGGCCCCGGATAGGAATATTTACATAGATGTTGTAGCCTCACCGATATTCCTGTCTGGTACATCCAATGCTGGAGAAATCTTTCTCAATCTGAAACAGAAGAATATATGAATCTCCAAAGATGCATCTCTTTTCTAGGTCCTCTTGGATCGCAGCCGGATGAAATCGCCTGGCCTCTGGAGAAATCAGCCTCCTTTTCTGTTAAATCCCTTTATGCTGCTATCGACTCTCAAGCGCAGCTCACCACTGATTTCTCCCCTTTCCTTTGGAAGTATTAGGCTCCTCCCAAGCACCTCTGTTTTGGGTGGTTGGCGAGTCGGAACAGAATCTTAACCATAGACAATCTGATGAAGAGGCGCATGCAACTCGCCAATATTTGTTTATGCTGTGCGCCAAGCCGAAACAGTAGATCATCTCCTGATCCACTGCCCTTTCATCTCTTCGATCTTCAACGATTTCTGTCAGCAATTCTCGGTCTCTTGGTGTGCTCCTCTTTCGGTGGTGAACCTGCTGTCCGCTTGGCATGGTCTCAAGCTTGGAAGACCTACTTCTATTATCTGGCGCATGTCTATCCTCGCCATCTGGTTGGCTGTTTGGGAGGAAAGGAACAATAGGTGTTTCAATGACCATGCGTCCTCTGCTAGGATAGTAGGGGACAGGGCCAAAAAATGGGTGCTCGAATGGGCGATCAATGTAAAAGGTCTTAAAGGGGTTGATTTCTCATTTTTAGGTGGCTAGGCACGGGCTGCTTTCTCAGCAGCCTGCTCTTTTTCCTTTCCTTCTTTGTTTTCCTCTTTTTCTTCTCAATATAATTTCAGTTACTTTTTTTTATAAAAAAAAAGTTACTACCGAGCAGACCGAACAATATCAAAACGTTGATGAAATTACCAATCAATAATAGAAAAGGAATTAAAAAATGCACAATAAAAGCTCTTATGACAACCTCATAACAGAAAATACCTGACCAATCTTAATATCTCCTCTGTTTGGATTGTAAAGTACATGAATGTTACACACAACAACTTGATTTGCTCCTCTTGAATGATGAGAGCTGCAGCAAAGATATGTTCTTTTCCTTTTCAGAGGAATAGAATAAAAGGATTCCCAAGTAATGTATTGTCATGTATCAAACACAGAGAAAAACACAGAAGAAAAGATCATTCCAAGCCCAAGAACTATAATTGTAAGTCTGAAGAATTATTAGCTACATAAGAGAGGACATTTTTGTCATGCAGACAGAGAAACAATCATGTTTCATGTTATTTCCAATTTGACAGCTCAAAGTTTCCTAAATCCGTCCGTTGCATGGTTCAACTTTTGAAAACAGAGACTTTTGAAATTTAAAATGACAAGATAGAAAAGAAATTTGACAGAGTTCAGAGGCCACCTTGCAGGAGAAGCTGCAGAAGCATTTTCAGCAGGGCTTTGACTCCTTGACTGGCCAAGAAAAAGAATGCTGCTATATTTATATGGCATAAACAATATCATCCAATGAATAGGAACCAAATGAAGTGGATACAAGTAAACGAATCCAAACTCCAATCATTTGGAGTCGGGATCTGGTGGCATCTCAAATCACAGAACTAGACATCAAATATACCTCCAAAACACAAATCTGGGCAACATTATTTCGAAGTCCAAGTTTGTCATATTCAATCTCCTCTTCATGCAGCAACCTGAATCTGTTAAAATGGATGCCAATGATGTGGCAATTAGACATCATAAATAAACTTAATTCAGATAAAGGTACAAGTTCAAAGAGAATTGCATGCACAACAGCATATTGAATACGATAAATAAGGCAAGTTTTATCAGTGAGACAATTTATTAAAGAAGACAGCAAAAGCAACAGAACAAGGGGATGATAAGATATCATTCAGCCAGTGTTTGCGGTATTGGTATCGACGCGTGTATTGCACCTTCGCGATATGGAAAAATATTGGTATCACAAGAGAAATATCACATATATTGGAGATGTATCGTTCTACAAGAGACATTGGGAAAATGGAGTTCTTCAATGAAACTGTAGAAGGTGTTAAAAACTTAAAAGAGACATGATTATACACTTAGAACTCAAAACATTACAAAAACAAGTATGCATAATAAGTTTCCATTGTATATGGCTCCTAAAATATGCACTGCCTGACAGAAGTGATGCACCTAGTATCCAAAAATAGTTTCTATAATTCATAAATCATACAATACAGGTATAAAACACAAACAATACATCCAAAAACAAAACAAAAAACAAAATAAAAAATAAAATAAATAAATAAAGAATAAGAAATACTACAACAAAAAAAAAATTTAATGATATTTTAATTATTTTAGCTTAATTTTAATTAAAAATAATTTGTTCTCGAAAAAATCAAGAAACAGACTCCAATACATAGATCGTCCTACAAGTAGTGCCCATTGATCTTTTTTTCTTTTTTTCTTTTTTTTCAGACCCTCCTTACAATTTAAATGGGTAAAAACGAAAAGATTTTCATATTTTCTCCAAAGTTTTCCATTTTCTGCAAATTCAAAAATCAGGGCTTCAAATTCATGATTTTGCATACAAATGAATAATCATGATTTAGTAGATAAGAGCAAAAGAGTTGTGCAAAAACAAACAAAACTACAAAAATCTTATGGAATGGGTTCCAGCCCATCTCCGCACTTCAATCGCAATTTCTCCACCCAAACCCTGATTTCTCTCCAAACAACTCAAAAGTGATCTAAATCCTACCACAAAAGATTCCACAAAAATTTGAGGAGAAAATGAAGTTTTGGGAGATTTTTTTCTATTGTCCAGTTTTTCGGAAGAGCAGTGTGCTGCCTCAATATCATCGATAGGTGTCACATGTATCAATGAGATCAGAGAATTAGCAGCACGATATTTTGCAATATATCGAACAATACATTGCGATATTTTTCTCAATAGGGGGGAGTTTTACAATTCCCCCTACATCTAGTACCAGGCTCATGCATTATTGATAGTATCAGTTAATACTGCAAAAACTGCGTCCAGGCTTCTGAATCAGATCAACATGAAGTTAAAACGATCCCTCGCGTCCTCTTGAAGGCGTCCCTTTCCACACCTACGAAAGCTGTTTGGAATAAAAGACCCAAGTGATCACTCATCTTTGCTTTTTTGAAGACCTCACCAGAAGATTATCCCTTGTTTCCTTTCCTTCCAAATTGACCACAAAACAGCCAGTAGGGAACCCAGAACAAGACATGCTCTCTTTTGCCTTGATGGCCCCAAATCTGAGAGATCAGGAGATCTATTATACATTATGGAATCGACCCTAGCCAAGCCTAAGAGCTTGCAAAACCTCCCCCAAAATTACATTGTGAACAAGCAATGCTCAAACAAGTGGTCAACAGATTATGCATATCTTAGGCACAAGATACACCCATTGGTAATATTTTGATTCTCTACTCCTCAGATAATTGCCCCATAGCATTCTATCCTTGTGGGGGTTGACGAAGAACACAATGCTAATTGAACTTGGGTGATAGAAGGAAAAATACAATACTAGCAAAACTTCATTGGGCAACAGTAACACATGGACAAGTGCACTTCACACACAAAAAGAAGACTTGACCACCCATGATTCCAAACCCATTCACTGCCATTCTTTCCTGCTTTATTGGCATGAGAGAAGATGATGAAGAAGTAGATTTGCCTCTTGTTCTCTTTCAAATTGTAAAAAAGCATGATGTAAGAATTCCATCTTTCATTAAACTTCAAGTAGGATCCATGCTAACCCCCAGGCTTACCAATTAAAAAGGAAAAACCTTAAGTTGCAGATTTGCCACCTCCAAATATCTCTAGACATAAAAGCTCTTTGATAGGAAATTTGAGAGGCCGCGCTAACAACAAACTGTGGTTAGTAAGCACAGACACAAGGTTTGTGTCCTACACAAATTGACAAAAGCTGAAAGTTACATGCAAAGAACAAAACAAGGTACTAATGCAAGTATGACCAGTGTTCATAATATCGATACTATCGGCTGATATATCGGCCGATATTATCGTTATCGATGGTCGGCGATACGAAACCCCTAAGATTTCCCTCAGAAATACAAAAAAAAATACGGAATCCTGTGTATCGTGCGATATATCGCACAAATATCGTAAAATATCATGCGATATTGCCGATATCGATGATATATCGGCATTTATCATGACTTTTTCCCTTGATTGCATACCCAATATCGTCGGAATATCGTCATAACCACCTACGATTCCAGAAATTCGAAAAATAAAAATAAAAATAAATAATAAATAGGAAAAAAATCTCTTACCTCAAATATGCCTGAAGGGGTGGTCTTCGACTAGATTTGGTGGGCCAATCGTCGACAATGCCGGATAAGCTTCAAACCCTTTTTTTTTTTTCCTTCTGGATAGAATCGCTTTGAAAGAAATCAGATTTTCATCGAGGTTTTTGGGATTTGGGTTGGGATTTTGAAAAAAGAAAAAAAGAAAAAAGAAATTTTTAGGATTTTGAATGGATTTGAAATCGCAGGGCTAGCAGTGGGTTGCGCCTTTAACGGAGAAGATGAGTTGGTTTCCTCTTTTGATTCGGAGGACATCGGATTGCGTATTGAGTTACTCTTATGGTACTGAGTAAATTATGTTGGGCCCACTATGAATTCACGTGGTTTATCCACGCCGTCCATCCGTTTTTGAACATCATTTTAATGGTTGAGCCCAAAATTGAAGTATAGCAAAAGCTCAAGTGGACCATACCAAAGGAAACAGTGAAAGTATTGATTTCCACCGTTGAAACCTTTCTAAGGACCCCAGTGATGTTTATTTGTCATCCAAATTGTTCATAAGATCAAAAAGACATGGATGAAGGGAAAACACAAATAGTATCTTGATCTAAAACTTCTATGGGCCCTTAAGAAATTTTCAATGGTAGAATTCAATTCACACTGTTTCAGGTGTTGTGGTCCACTTGAGCTTTGGATATGATTAATTTTTGGTCCAAAGCCCTAAAGTTATACGATAAAATGGATGGACGGAGTTGATAAAATGCATGAATGATTGTGGGCCACACAGAGTTTATTCAGTACGCTTAGCGTACAGATTTACTCGGTCCGCAATCTGCTTACCCCAACGTGCCCCACCTTTTATCTATGAAAATTGTGTTTCCGTAGACGTATGGCTACGAATTATAACCATAGCCATAGAGGTTAGCCCTGACCACAGGGCCCACCTCCATAGATGTATTATACATCCATGCCATCCATGTTCTTTCATATTATTTTAGGATATGATCCAAAAAATGAAGGTGATAAAAGTTTAAGGTAGACCACACCACTAGAAAAGGTGATCATTGAACTTCCACTATTAAAAGCTTCCTAGTGTCCACAATAATGTTTATTGAACATCCAACCTATTGATAAGGTCATACAGATCTAGATGGAAGAAAATGCAATATCAGCTTGATCTAAAACTCTTACGGCACATAAAAGTTTTTAACGGTTATTAAGAACTATTTCCTATGGTGTGGTCCACCATTAAAAACTTCCTCAGGCCCACTGTTTCTTGTGGTGTGGTCCACCTAAGAATTGGATCTGCTTCATTTTTGGGCCCATGTCCTAAAATGAATTGGCAAGAAGGATGGACAGTGTAGATATATATCACACACATTGAGGTGTGGCCCACATAATAATAATTATGTCTAATGGTTTCATTTTAACAATTAAGTGTCCACTAATTAGATATTAGAATTTTTTTGCCCTAATAATAATTGTGCTTTTGTACATCTCTTGATACATTTATAAATATTATGCATTTTATGTTAATATAGTTGCCTTAGTTCAATCAGACAACGCTTGGCTTAGGACCTAATACAAAAGAAACCTATTGTGTGCAATTTTTTTTTGCAATGTTATGATTTAAAACTATGTATTAAGATCTTTTTTGCCAATCCCGAAAGTTTCATTGAAAAATTCAACCATTTCCCCAATGTTTCCCCATGTTTCCCAAAAAGTGCAATAAATTATGCGATACAAACGATATATCCCATGCGATAACCGATACGTATTTGTATGCCAAGGGTGCGATACATAGAGCAATACCGATATTTCGAACACTGAGTATGACAACTCATAAATATTTGCAAAATTAATTCAAAGTCATTTACCATATAAAACTATGACCTTCATCATCATCATAGCCTTGTCCTAGCTATTTGGGATCTGCTACTAGATATAAGTATGATAACCCATAAATATCTACAAAGCTCCTCACATATACTTTTTGTGATAAGGCAACAGAATAGTTGAGAAGTAATTATGTACCTTGTTGTTCTCCAAAAAATTGCACATCCATCGATCGGTGGGCCAGTACGCATCTGCGAAATCAGAACAAATTGAGCTTTTATCTTATCTGGAAAAGTATTCTTTAATTACAATTAATATTTCACAGGTTGGATGAATTTATGGATAGTGATTGAATAAGTTAATGTTGGAGTCTGCTCCCTAATGAAAGCAATAAATTGACCCGGTAATAATTGCATTCAAACAAAATTGTTGCCTCAGCCACACCTAAGCAATGGCAGAGACTTCACCATTAATTTACAGTGAGAATCCAAAAATTGAAATACAAAGGACGAATATCTGTTATGAAAGGAAAACCAATTGAAAATTAAATGATGCAATCAACGTGGTAAAACAATAGGCAGTATTGTCACATCACATGTGAAGCAATTCTAGATCAAATGATGTTTACCCAAAGGCAACATGAAATAAAAGCATGAACAAGAATTCCAAGGTAGTTTTCCAATAACTTCAACCATATGCATAACCAGGAAAGAATACATAATGCAGGGGCATTTTCACACCAGCCTCAAGTGGGGTGGCCTATGTGAAGCGGGGGCACACTTGGAGTGGGCGGCCCATGTGAGGTAGGTGGCTTGTGTGAGGCGGGACCCATGTGAAGTGGGGCCCATGAGGGGGGGTCGGCCGAGGGACTAACCTAGGCTATGAGATAAAGGGATTGATTCGCCATGCTCTATCAGTTCAAGCTTTTAGAGCAAGTGGTTAGTTGTCCTACATCAAAGTAGTATCAAAGGGGGAGGTCTCGTGTTCGAGACTCCTCACCGGGGGTGGTTAATGCAATGGCATTTTCACACCAGACTCAAGTGGGGTGGCCAGTGTGAAGTGGGGGCACACTCGATGTGGGTGGCCCGTGTGAGGCGGGACCCATGTGAAGTGGGGCCCACAAAAGGGGTTCAGCCGAGGGCTTGACCTGGGCTATGAGATAAAGGGATTGATTCGCCATGCTCTATTAGTTCAAACTTTTAGAGCACGTGGTTAGTTGTCCTGCGCCTGACCTGGGCTATGAGATAAAGGGATTGATTCACCACACTCTATCAGTTTGAGTTTTTAGAGCAGGTGGTTAGTTGTCCTGCGTCAACACCGTATACATGGAAAAACAAACTTCACATCAGAAGGAAGGGAAATGTGTAAAGAAGAATTCATGTTAACCTGTTTGGTTTAGCACAAGTCATTTCTAAGGAAATGTTAAAAGGTCAAAGGTAAAAAATTCAGAGTTCTCTCACAATTGTGGATAATCTCTGCGTAACAAAGTTTTTTGAGATCCTTCCCAAAAAAAAAAAAGAAAGAAAGAAACAAAGTTTTTTGAGGAAATGAAATCACTCTTTTCTCGAGGGAAACCATAGATATGGAAATCGATTTCCACAGCTAAAAGTTTTTTTTCTCAAACAGGTGAAAATTTCACATATGAGGAAATCAATTTCATTTCCACGGTTGAAAACAGCATTCCACTAATACAAACAGTCAAGTAGCATTCAATACTCACAATGTCAACCAATATTATAATTAAAACGGAGCTGTAATGACAGCAGAAGTTTGGTTTAAATAGGACATTAAAAATAATAATAATAATAATAATAAAAAGATCACTGCTAAGGGCATCCTTTTGCATCTAGTGCTGCATAGCTTGACTTGGATGGAGAGGAAAGAAACGATTTCCAATATGAAGGCCAAAAGACAGAACATGAAGCTCCTTTTATCATGATCTCATGCCAATCAAAGTTCTTGTCAACTTGGACTCATCCAAGTCAATATTCCTTGAAACAGAGTTGTATTTCAGACCTGTACCGTATATATCATGGTCTACGGGACTTTGGTACACCCAATTTGTAGTTTCTGAGCTATTGACTAGATCCCAGTTTTCTTTCGCACTACTGACTGAAAAAACAATATTATAATGAAATTCATGTACACTGCCATTCTCTACCCCACGTGCTAAGATCAGACAACTCGAAGGCAGATAAGTTGGCCATGGATGCAGTCACGTGGAGATTTGCTCATTACCAATCATAGGCAGGTGGGTCCTTCTGTATATGTGTTTTCTTGTTCTCTGTTTTAGGAGGCTTGGATTTTTCATGTTTGGTTGGGCTTGTCCTTCGTTTTCTGAGTTGTTGTTTTGCCAGGCTGTAGCTGCTGTTTCTCCTTTTCTTTAATAAATATCTTTCCATTCATTTTGTGTGTGTGTGTGTGTGTGTAAAACAATGAAATTCCATTAAACAAACCTTCCAAACACCACAATATCCTTGGATCTTTAGCTCCTCCTGTAAGTCCTGAAATCTGTCAACCTCCTGAAAGAGAGAAAAACTTCAACAAAAAATTCCAAACAACACGAAGAATGATCTTGAGAAACAACAAAACAACACGAAACTGAGAAGAAGCACCTACAAGAAACCACCTGTAAGAGAACAGCAAAACTATGTGCTGTCCAAATATAAGCATACTTTATGCAAAACCAAAGAAATTACATCATGTGCCTAGCAGGTGGTCAAGCAGGATTATCTGATTATCAGACAGCCAAATCAAGGATAAGAAGAAAGCTGGAATATTAAATCATAACTGCAATAAAATGTTATTCCTTTTGCAACAACCTACAAAATGCATGTGATTAGGATACAGAGAAAAACCCCACGTGGTCCTGCCAACTGCCAATATTGGTCACACAGTAGGAGTTAACAGAAGTGATAAGCCAATAAGATTCAAAGATAGTGATGCAATGGTTGAAGGGAAAAGGGATTGGATGAAACAAATTAAATATGTGATAATGTTTTTGCAGACAGATTGACAACCTCACCGATTCTTCTTCTTCTTTTTTGTAATTGTCAAGCGTGACAATTTACAACCTGAGAAACTAAGAATCGGTTTCCACAGAGATTCCTGGTATTTCTTGGGAATCTCTATCCAAACAAAGCCTTGTAGCACAGGATGATGGATGGTTGGTTTAGATATCACCAGATACAGTAGTATCCCAGTATGTCTGGTTCTAGTGTACGAATTATATCTGCATGTAGCATCCATATGGAACCAAGTGTTCAAATTTTACACCTGAATGGACAGAAGATGGTGCATTTTGTCGTTACCCACCAAAAAGTACCAATTCCGGAGTTATCATTACGCACTCTGACATCCAGATTTTAAACAACTCTCAAATGTGATGATGGATGGATGTGTTAGGGAGTACCTGAAGACACATGATGTCAGGAGCCCACAATCCAAGCTCAATCAATATTCTTCTCTTTCGCCACTCCCAGTCTAAAATGTAGGGAGGTATGTGAAAGTAAAGTCGGGGTCGATGTTCTCTAGCAAGGTAATCAGCAAGTATATTATATGATAGCACTATGAATCGCTCTGTAAATCATAAGAATAGAGAAGAAGAAGAAAAAAGATCAGGCAAAAGGGTATCAATCAACACAGGAGAAAGACAATAATAATTAGGTAACGTGATTTTTCAACAATCACAGAGTTTCCAGTAAGTTGAAAATAAACCAAGTTGAAGTTCAAAGTATTTTAAACAGTAGCATACATTGGAGCAGTTGAGGAAAATTCTTTATGAGGAAGGAAAATGCACAACAACATCATCAGATGGATCAAGATTCAACATATACATCAAGGTCAACTGGCCATTGAGGAGAAGAAGATAAAGAAAGTGAAACTGAATATTTCTGGTGGTCAATCCAGTGTAGTCAAAGGCGACCCAGGCACACACCTAGGTGTTTTATGCCCGGTGTGCCTCGCTTGGTCCGCGAGGCGCTTCCCTCAGGCGTGTGCCTAGGTGCACCTAATGCCCAGCGCCTGAGTACGCCTAGGCACACCTGCAGCGCTGTTGCATTTGACTTGAGGTACTCTCATGGGTACATCCTTTTTGTGGTATTTTGAAAGATGTTTTTTTTTGTTATTTTACCACCCTATGAGGGCATAAATAGATAGAGAGGTCTTTTAAACTCTATTACAGCAACTCTCCTCTTTTCTTTTGACATCAAAGGCTCATGATTTTCTTTCCCCAATTTTCAACATCTTCTTTCATTTATTTTCTTCTTGCTTTCTTCTTCTAATAGTAAGTTAAAAATCATGAACTTGGACATCTTCTCTCTTTTCTTTTGAGCAGCTTTAGCTTTTGATTAATGGTTATTAATTCAGTACTGGACTAGTTTCATGGATAGTTAATGATTATTGATTGGTTGATCACTAATACTAGTTTGATAAATGGAAAGTTTAGTGCGTAAGTTGATTTTGTTTAATTGTCTGAGCTTCGTTTTACTTTTTGTTTTCATTTGAAACTTGAATGGTGTTGGTTTTGATTGACTAAAAAATCAAGACATGTCGATAAATATGTAAATATAAATATTTAACTCTGCCTGTGGGAATTTTGCGCTCTCATTGTCAGTCCCCAGCCCGGAGAAAGGAGGGCGGCATCAAGTTGGTGGCCAGCATCAAACTCATGCCTTATCTTTCGTAACGAATCCAAACAATATGATTGGCTATAGTATAGAATCCCCCGGAAGCAATGCACCACAACAACGACCAGTTGCTATGAGAAGAAGGCAACGGTTCCCGCACCATTCTCGACAAGCACGGTTAAAGAAGCTATTATAGGAGAATAGGATTTGTCTTGCCACATGAAATATGAGAACTTTGACAACTATGGAGTTAATAGATACGATGAAACAAATGAAAGTTAACGTAGCTTGTGTTCAAGAGACCAAGTGAAAAGGGGCCAAAACTAGAGAAATTAATGGGTATAAACTTTAGTAAATATGAATGGACAACAATCGATATAGGGTAGGGATAGTGGTAGATAAATATTTATAAAGGACAAAGTTGTGGATGTTAAGAGAAGTTAGAGGATTTTTTATGAGGACATCACATCACGTACACCTTTGCAAACGTATCAGAGGAGGTGGCGGGCTGCCCCGATTTCTCTGTGGCTAGGCGAGTATCCATGTTGAAGACCCCATGTGCATGTGTGAGCATCTAGAAGACCCCGCACTGGGGAGATGTACATGGGTTGCTTTAGGGAACGATTTGGACAGTTGAATTTGCGGGATGTAACGATCGGGCCATTGGATCACATGAATTACATCATAGACCATTCTCGTCATCATCGGACACATTTATGTTTTAGGATTTAGTTTACGATTGATTTATGCTTTAGGACACCTTATGGGTGGTTTTATTTGAATTTTCTTTAGATTATGGTATTTTGGTTGAAAGTCATTAAACAAGGTTCATCTCCTTAGTGTGGGTTTTTGTTTATGAAAAGAGAGAGAAAGAAAGAACTCTCTTGTTTTCTTTCTAATCTTCATGTGATGTGAGGATATCTTCTATGTGACTTGGAAGGAAGATTGGTGCGAGGCTTATCTTCATCAACGGAAGTGCGAGGCTTCCTTCTATCCCCACATTCATATTTTTTCATCAACAATCGAGGTATTTCTTCAAGTTTCTTCTTTTCTTCTTACCCCTTTCTCCAAAATCCATCAACAACCTTCCGATTCTCCTCCTTTACACCTCTCTCGACAAGTTGAACCTTTAAAAAACCAAAACTCAACGCTACTTAGCCCAAGCGTGTGAACATATGGAAACACATGTGAACCCGTAGGGTTGGCCGTACGGTCCCACGTCTTATCCCATTGGCTTTCCACTACCCCTACAACAAAACCCCCTCATTCCTACCTAGACCCTAACCATCACCCTAAAATTCCCAAATCTCTCAATTTCCCCAAACCCTAGATCTTCAAATCATTTAATTCACCTAAAATCCCTAACTTCCCTACATTCAAAACCTTAATTCCCATCTCCTAATAGCTAAACCCTTTAATCCCTCTACTCCATTCCCCACTTTAACCTTAATTTCACCTTTTTCCCTAAACTTTCCTAACCCTACCTTCACACACACCCAAATCTAGTAAACCGTAGGTAGTATTCAAACTTTCCCTTTACATTAGGCCTAATCCTATGCTATTTGGATGTTTCTACATCCATGAGATCCTAGTTTATCATGTTTAATGGTCTTGTAGGATGATATTTGGCAACTTAAGCTTAAACTATGCATGATTTCCTCTTAGAATCTTGGAATTTGTGATGATGGTAGCACTTTGTGATTTTCACTAATTAATTTAATTTTGCTTATTGACCTCTCACATTATTTGAGTTCATGCATTGGTCCTACATCAATTTTATTAATAAAAATTGTGTTAGGAGAGACATAATCAACGTGATTGGTGTATATGTGCCGCAGGTATGGTTAGAAGATAGATCATAATCAACGTGATTGGTGTATATGTGCCGCAGGTATGGTTAGAAGATAGATCAAGAGATGTCTAGGAGGATATGAATGGACTGATGCAAGGAATTTCATATAAAGAGAGGATATTTGTAAGAGACTTAAATGGTCATGTCTGAAAAGAAAGTAGAATATTGTTTTTCCCTTAGGGCTCGTTTGGACAGGCGGATTCGCCCGTATTAAGTGGGAGAGGACGGGATTGTGGGGTCATCCAGCAGCGCCCTACGAGTAGCCTGTTTGGGCGGCTATCTCTGTCAGTCGGATAGCTTATGGCGCTGGATTGAGGTGATGAGACGAGGGATTCACAATCCCTCCCTGTTTTTCTCTCTGAAAGCGATATGTTCTCGAGCCACTCCCTGGATCGTGCGCAGTCCATCGTACGGACCGGGGATGGGATTGCATGTCCTCACTCGCTGGCGGGAGTCATGGCGGGGAGGAGGGTTTTCTGCTGAAATCCTCCTATATAAGTTCGGTTCTTCCAGGTAAGCCTATGGCCATACTCATCTACCAGTCGAGACCATCAAGAAGGATAGGATGGGAAGAAATATGAGGTATGTCTTCTTCCTCGCCACTGGCATGAAAACACCCAGCCGTGGCTATCGACCGGTCCTGCATGTTCTGTATTGTTGTATTCCCGTCGTTTCTGCAAGGGCAAATGGGAGTTTTTCATGACTACGATGTAACCCCTATTATCCCTGGGCTTAGTCCGTCCGAGATGCATCTGTGCTGTCTGGGAAGATGCCATGGCTTCCGGATGTGAATCAAATAGGCCTGCATGTTGGATCTCCCAATCACACAGCATATATACTGTCTCTTTGCTTCTCCATATGCGACTAATCCTTCTGTAGGCCACTGGTCACTGGTGTCTTCTGATATTTCGCGGTACTGTTTCGGATACTTGAGGGTTTTCCGATTTCGTTCTTACATCCCACGCCATATCAGAAATTTGGGGGTTTTGCATAACCTCGATAATATGTAAAACTTGAAGTTCTTTGGAATAATTTAAATTTCATGAATTTGGATAATTTTACGATTTATTAGTGTAACTAAATGCATTTTAAAAGCAGAACTCACAATCTTTTTGAATTTTTATGCATTGAAAATAAAATAAAAAATTGTTAGTTTGATTCCCACAAGGTTAAATTGATCATTATAGAGATTGTTAAAACACCCCATAGAAGGAACTTCTTGTGGCCAAGTTACACCGGTGAGGATAGGAATATCAAGTTTGTTTGTTTTATTAAATTCTTTTTATCGTAGTGATGTGAAGGATATTAAGAAACTTGAATCTCATTAAGTTTACACGTTGAACTGTAGATGTGTGTTGTATAATTAATGTATTTTCTTTGGAGTTTGGTTAGATTGATTGTTACACATTGATTGATCAGAATAGTTTCAAATGATTATGTTGGAATTGGTTCATGGGTGATTGGGTTTGTGTAAAATGCTGCTGGGTGATGGTTTCCTTTTTATCAATTATCATAAGGTGAAAAGAAATTGTTAGTTTGATTGCCACAAGGTTAAATTGGTCATTATAGAGATTGTTAAAACACCCCATGGAAGGAACTTCTTGCGGCCAAGTTACACTAGCAAGGATGGGAATATCAAGTTTGTTTGTGGTTTTTATTTGTTTATTTTATTAAATTCTTTTGGCTTAGTGATATAAAGGGATATTGAAACTAGAATCTTCATTAAGTTTACACGTCGAACTGTAGAAGTGTGTTGCATAATTAATATATTTTCTTTTGAGTTTGGTTAGATTGATTGGTGATTGGTACAAGCTGATTTATCAGAATAGTTTCAAATGATTCTGTTGGAATTGGTTCATGGGTTATTGGGTTTGTCCCCCTCCCCCCCCCCCCCCCCCCCCCCCCCCCCCCCCCCCCCCCACACAAAAGACCCCACAAAAGAAAAAGAAAAAAGAAGGAGAGAGGAAAAGAAAGAAGTTCGAAACTTCAGAAGCTACAAGCTGGTATAAACAAGTTATGTATCTGGGTAAATTTGAAGGGCACAATATAAGGAAGTACTGATAATACATGGAATGGAACCAACCGTCAGACAGACTAATTTATTCCAAGCATGAAAAACGCATTCCTTCCGCACCCACCTTTTGAGCTTTGGAGGAGACTCTTCTCCATCTTCAATGAGATCCATGATATTGTATTGCCAACATTTTGGCAAAAAGATGGAGAAAAGCAAATCATTTGAGCATTTGAGAAGATGCTAATGCCCACGAATGCTGGGCATTGGTTACAAAATTTTTCTAGCCCTTCTATTTGAGCATTAGAGGCTTCTCTCCATCTTCACTAATAGATTTTATTTATTTATTTATTATTATTATTTTTTAAAATCATTAGAAGAAAAGTCAATTGCAATCCTACTTGTAAGCATTGCATTATTTTATGTGCAGAAACTTCAAAGATCTTTTGGGTGTTTAATTTATCATAGAATTTTGCCAAAATGCTTTTGGCTGTCTACTTTCGAAAAAAAAGAAAAAGAAAAAGAAAAGGTTTTTGCTGTCCTCATTATTTGTGGATGACTTCAACCTATACTAGTTACTACAACTGGGAGGGACTTTTGTTTTTTCGTTATTGAATCCTGCTATCCAATGGTCGGTGGAGCATACTTGTTAAAATCCAGGTTTGTAGACGAATCTGTTGCTTATTTGTTCTCTATGGATCTCTTGTACGGTTACTCTTATCTACCTTGTTGGTTTCGGGTATCCATTGGAGTCCAAATAGATATGTGCATTTGATTTCCTTGTTTATACATCAAATATACTGACTTTAAATGCCTAATGCTATAATTTTTTTGTGGAATATCTGTTGGTTACTCGCAGCATGGTATCATTGGCTTGAAGGTTACTGATCTCATTTCTTGGTCTCTGGTATGGTTACTACAATCTATGTTGTTTTACTGTTACGCAGTGAAGGTCATATAGTCCATATCTAAGGTTAAGAGAAAAATCTCTTCTGTAACTTAACTGAAGACTAAAAAAGGTCATTATCATCTAAGCCTTATTTTTGTTGATTGGGGTTGTCTGCATGTACCTCTTCTGCTATTTCACTCTATTCTTTGTTAAATGATTGCTGCCAAGTCTCATCTACAAATCACATACATCACAAAACACTAGTCTTCCTCTTATAAAATACAGGACAGCAATAATGACTTAGCTGTCCTTAATGCATCAAATGACCTGACTACTGTTAATAGAACCTAATGACTAAACCTGTAACGACTAGTAATTTCCCATATTAAGATCTGTTCTGATTCAAAATCCATTAACATGCCATTTGAATATGTTGACAAAATGTTTTCCTTCATTTGAAATAATGGAATTAGCTCTTGTACTTTAGTGTTTAATGTTGAAATTACTTGTTCAAAGATTGCTCACGATTTTCTAATTTTAAGATTCCCAAACAATCTCATTTGACCCAATGTTTGGGTTCTCTGTTCTTTGAAATTGGCTTGGATTGTACTTCACGAATATCTGGTTTTCTACATTCTCTAGTATTTCATCTTACCAACAGTTTGGTTATTGAATATGAGTGAACTTTTTGTTATACGGGTTTTGATTCTCTATGCATGAAGGTGGCCTCATTGAACACCGTTGCCGAGTCAATGATGAAACTTGGGCTCGGCAAACAGGTTAATCGTACTAAGACTGTACTTGATGTTCTCGAGGAGGTGAAAGGCCTGACTACCAAAGAATTTATCGATGTTGGTGAGATCCTGAGTAAGGACAAGTTGTTGTCGTCGTTCTTTGTTAGTCTTCGACCCGAGCGCCGAGTGGAGTGGTTAAAGGAAAAACTCCATGATCATTTCGGTGATGGAGGTGCTACTTCTATATGACAGGGTGTGCTCAATGGGTTTGTTCTGCTGGTTTTTGGACGGAGCATGTAATAACTTATATTGTTTGTCATGTATGTTTCACTTGGATGCGACTGTTTTTTTTTTTTTTTTTTTTTTTTTTTTTTTTTTTTTTTTTTTTTTTGTTGATATTTTTCATTTCGTGTGATGGAATGGTATGCATAATGTATACAATCTATGACTGCTATCTTAATGACTAAGTATGTTATGCTTCCGCAATTCGGTGTATGTAGTCACATGCTTGCATTACGCACATTAACTCATATTGGATTAGACAGGTCAAATAATGCGGGAAGGGTACGTACATACGATTTTGAAATTCAGAAATTATGATTAGTATTGCTTATTTGAATTCATTCTTTCATATATCAACGTGATGATCTATGCATGCCATTGCAGATGGGGAAAGAAAAGTTTTGCGTTGTCCTCGTCGGACGGCGCCCTGGGATTTATAACACCTGGGATGAGGCACGTGCTGAAGTTGAGGGATACAGTGGCGGCAAGCACCGGGTGTTTCGGAACTGGAAGGAGGCTGTAGCATATTAGGACAGTTTTTACCGCACTGCATGTGAGCCATCCAGACCACCGCCAGCATCTCCGTGTTTACAGGTTGCCGCTGCATCTGCTGAGATCGAGATCCAGCACGCTATGACTGGGTTTACCCATCAGTCGACCCAGACGACACAGGAGGTGCTGGAGAGGGCGACATCAACTGATGATCTTGATCGATCCGATAACGAGAAAGTCCTTGCGATTTTCGTGGAGCTTCTGGTTCTTTTTTTTGCATTGCTAATTATAATTAAATTTTAAATATTATTATTTATACTTTGATTATTTCTTTGACTTATGTTTATGGTTTTTGTGAACTGTTTGCCATGTGATGATTTACTATATTATAGGCTAATTGGGGGTTTTTGGAAATCCTTTGTTGTATTGATATATGTCGACATCTGTCGTTTTAATTTTGGCAAAGTGTTTTGATTCTATCGGTTTGAAATGAACGGAATGGATGGACATCCATGAATGTGCGGCCCATATTTGACATGGACACTCCATGTCGAATATGTTGAAATCGCTTTGCGTAGTGAGATACGCCTTAAACACTCCCGTGTTTATACAGTGGGCCCCACCAGCAATGGGGCCTACAGAACATCTCGTTTGCGTCAAATGAAATATCTCTGAACTTCATGAAATTTTCACATCCGGATTTGCACATAGGATCAGTAAAGATTGGACAACACACAGTTCACGAGGTTGTGTACTGCCCATCTGTTTGGACAATGGCATATATGGACGGCGTGGATGAGACAATGGTTTGGACGGTACCCACATGAACGGCTTGGATGAGACCGCAACATATTGTGGCCTGTGGAGTACACGATCCCGTCGAATGCACCATTTCATGCACTGACAGTGACCTTCAGTTGGTTATTCTGGACCGTCCAAACACGGATGTAGTTGGATTGCATGGGATTGCATGCAATCCCATGCCCAGCCAAACATACACAGCATGTTGGACGGTTGGATTTGCTGACCCGTCCAAACGCGCACACGATTTACGCGCTGGATCAGCCTATCCAACTGGATAGGAGACAATCCACTGTACTGCATTAATTTGCATCGTTTTCTGTGCAAGCCAACCTAATACCATCGAAGTCACCCTAATACGCCCGTCCAAACGGGCCCTTAAGGATAGAAGTAGAGGATATGTGACATCCTTAAAAAATAAAAATAAAAAATAAAAAAAGGTAGTGGATATATGAGCATACATGCAGGATATGGTTTTGGTAGAAGAAATAAGATGGGAGATGCTATCCTTGATTTCTCTTTGGCATACAATCTAACTCTAGTAAACACATACTTCAAAAAGAAATATAGGCATTTAATAACTTTCAAAAGTAGATCATATACAAGCCAAATAGATTTCTTTTTACTTTCAAAACAGAACGATCAATATATAACGATTGCAAGGTTATGTCAGAGGAGACTTTGACCACACGACGTAGATTAATGGTTATGGATGATTACATTTAAGGGATGGAAGAAATGGAATGAAACTAATAAGTGTCTAACAGCTAGGTGGTGGAATTTAAAAGAAGAGAAAACAATGTGTTCCCTCTAGGAAGAAGTAAATGCTGTGTGGAATGTGATGGCTGGATGCATTAGAAAAGTGGCAAAGATGTTATTGGAATATCTAAAGGGAAAAGCCAATCATATAAGAAAACTTGGTAGTCGGATGACGATGTACAAAAAGCTATTTACTAGAGACGTTCATATTTCAAAGCTTAACAAGGGACTAGAAACAATGAAAATGTTAAAAAATATAGGAATGACAAAAAGATTGCTAAGAAAATAGTAAGTGAGACTACACTTAAGGTTTATGAGGATCTTTACAATAGATTGGGTACAAGAGAAGGCAAGAAAAATATCTTCAAACTTGCAAAAATGAGAGAAAGGAAGGGCAGAAACCTAGATCATGTTAGATGCATTATAAG
Source organism: Magnolia officinalis (assembly GCA_021015155.1). NCBI lineage: Eukaryota > Viridiplantae > Streptophyta > Magnoliopsida > Magnoliales > Magnoliaceae > Magnolia > Magnolia officinalis. Next base: position 22,180,962 of record JAJHSJ010000001.1, on the reverse strand, counting down.
AGAGAGAATCAAAGAGCACTAGTAAAGAACAATGAGATCAATAAAAGAAGCAATTTTCAAAACTTGTTAAATGACAACCACTCTAATAGCATAGGAATAGAAGGAAAGATAAAACCAATCCACGTTAAAGACCATAGCTACTTTCGTAGGCAGTGTTTGCAATATCACCCATATCAGCCAATATCTCAATTATCGCAGGTCAACGATACGATACTCCACTGGAATATCTAAAATCCTTCACATCGCATATTTTATCGCAATGTATCGTACGTATCACAATTTATCGTGATATATTGCAACAATTTGTTCACATATATTAAATGGTATCGCACGTGTCACAATTTATCCTGATATATTGCAACAACTTGTTCACATATATTAAATGGTATCGACAATATCGTCGATGCCACATGCGATATCTCTACGATATCCAAAAACCGGCATTGTTTTTATTTTATTTTTAAACGCCAAAATTGACAAAAATTCATTTTTTTCAGAAAAATCTTCTTCTTACTCCATTCTGTGGTGATTTCGACTAGTCCATTGTAGATTGTTGGAAGAAAAGCTTTCAAATTTGTCCGAAATCACGATCGGAAGCATATCAGTGGTCGAATACAAGAAGGCAAGCACTTTCAATTTTGTATCCATTTTTCCCGTGTTTATATGTTGTAATCAATATCAAATGGTTACAAATCTAATTCTTCATGTTTTGGAAAAAAAATCATGAATTTGGAGCTTTGATTTCGTGATTTGGGAGAGATGGCTCGAGTTATGGAAAATTGGGGAAAATCGAAATTACCCCAATTTATCCCAAATCAGTTGCAATCTTAGTGTTCGAACACGAAATCTAACAAGTATCAAACCTAACCTAGTGATTATTGGCAATTTGAGGATTTTTAGGGAAAAAATAGTTTTTTAATTAATTTAAAAAGTTAAAAAATATTTTTTCCGAAATTCCACTTCTATCAATGGTGAATTGGCCCCAAGTTCAGCATGTTTAGGAGAGTTTGATGAAATCACTATCACGTACACTTTAATTTGAGATTTGGGGGTAGGTGAGCCAATTTGAGGGAAATTGGGAAAATTTTGAAATTTCCCCAGTTTCTCCTAAATCAATTGCAATTTTAGTGTCCAAACATGATACCAAACATGTATATAACCTGATCTAGACATTATTGCTGGTTTGGGGATTTTTTTTGAAATTATACTTAATTTTTTAATTAACATATGTTGTAAAAAATCAAAAATTCAATTTGATTAGTGGTTAAATTTTGTTAATACGGATGTAGTACACCGCATATGCTAACATTGTGATTTGTTTAATGTTCTTTTGTCGGTAGAATATATCAGAAGAAAAAAGGAGACAGTCTAACATCAGATGGCAGTACAAGACCCCTCTTCCCGATTATCAATTCGAGTCCCGGTGCAATTTGTGTGGCCACGTAATGTTAGAATGGAGGTGTGGCCCGCTTGAAGGAACATTTAGCGAGAGGTATCAAAATGTTACAGATTGCACGGGAGAGGGAGATTATAGACTAATTAGGGTGGTCAGCACGTGATCTCAAGGACGAACGTGCTACACAGGTATATTTCCTGTTTTCTACTTCTTGTTTTGCTTTTGAATGTGTTGCTTGTGTTTCCATGCATGTCTTCTTACATTTTTTAATTATATGAAATGACTTTGCATGTACTTGCATCAGTTCAATCAAAACCCCTTCATTCCCTACCCTAACCCTAAATTCCCTAATTTCCTATTTTCCCCAAATCTCTCAAACCCTAAATTCCTAATTTCCCTAATTAATCTAAAATCCCCAACATCCTACCACCCAAAACCTTGATTCCCTTCAATTAATACCTAAAGCCCCAAAACTCATTAGCCAATTAAGTCGATTAAACCCTAATTTTGACCTTTCCCTAAATTCCCTAAAACCTAGGTTTACCTGCAACCTAATTGAGCAAGCCCTAGATAGTATTTGGTCTTCCCATTTCTAATAGATGTGTTCCTATGCAATTTGGATGTTCTTACATCCATTAGATCCTAGTTTCAAGCATTTAATGATCATGCATGGCATAGCTTGTTAATTATGGCTTAGACTATTCATAGTTTCTTGTTGGAATCTAGAGATGTTTCATGATTTTAGCATGTTTTGTGATTTTGATTAATTAATTTAATTTGTTGAATGATCTCACCTCATTATTTAGCCACATGCATGCATCCTGCATCAGTAAATAATCATTACCCATTTACCACTATAATTAGAAAACCAAACAAGCACTTAGAAAGCGTATGATAGGGTCCCTACGGAGTTAATCTGATGGGGACATTACGCGCACACACACACGCACGCCGCCTCTACGCACGTACGCAAGGAGAGGGAGGGCCCCACCGTCGATCTGGCTCTATGACAACGTCCAGGGAGGGCCTCCTAGTTAGAAGACGGAGTTTTGGTTCATTGGAGTGGGCCCAATAATCAACTAAAGCCCATCATGGGATCTCATGATCGGGGCACACTAGTCGGATTGATTTCATATTTTAGGTTTTGATTATTTATGTTATTTAGAATATCATGAACGCTTTAAATTTCTTTGATTAGTTTTTATTTTAGTTTACTTCATCGCCAAGTAATAGGTTGCGCACATGGCGCTAATTTTGGGGTATAGAGTTTTCTTATAAATAGGCACCCCTTGCAGTTCTTTTGATTCATTGAAGTTGAATAAAAAATTTCTGCATGTTTTTTCTGCTCTCTAAGTTTCTGAGTTGTGGAAAAAAAATTCAAGTGGATGCGAAGCCCTCCCTTTTCGAAGGGCTAACTAACGTGGTACGAAGCCACGTTTATCCTAATCCGTCCCCATCTCATATCATCCATATTTCTCTCATTCTACGATCATTCTCGCATCAAATCCGTCTGTTTTGCAGCCGTTCATTTCCCTACAGGCAGTTTCCATAATCTGGTCCTGCAGGAGGGTCAAAACTTCGACAGAACACCGCACCCCGACCGCACGTCGAATCGTCACGAGGTTTGCAGGTTTGAAGTCTCCCCTGGCCGACCAGGGTCAAGGAAGCAGTTTGGGGATTCGGACCGCCATCACAGGTGCGGCCAACCCCCCTGCGCACCCACGTCAGGCTCGGGCCACAGTCCGCACGCGGAAGCTATCATTTGGTTCAGGTTTTCTTCATATTTTTCCCTTTTCATACTTATTTTCATAAACCCTAACCCTATATTGCATTACCCTTAATCTATTTGCCCTTTTTTTCACCCTAGGGTTCCTTAAGTTGAAATTAGTGAATCCCTTGGATTAAGGACTGATTACTATGCATGTGTGGCTGATTTCTATTTCCCTTTGAGCATCGTTTGGTCCATAATTTTATTGATCCAGTCCTAGCCTGTGTAGACCTGGACCCGTGCAGATTCCCCTTTACTTGAATGTTTGAGCTTTTTGTGTGGGATGTGGAATTTTTATGTTATTGTTTTTGAATTAGTATGATCTAAGCCTGAAATCTTGCATATCATATTTAAATTTCATGTCCTGCATCATAATCTTGACGGGGCCATGCATAATGTCGTTACTCCTCAAACTAATAACACAATGCCCACATCATAGTAGAATGATACTAGTGAAGATACTCTCTAGCATAACGTTGGTACTCATCCTCTCCGATTTGAGAAATTTTGGGAGATTTTGAATTTTCCCAATTTTTTGCAAATTGGCCCATCTTCTCCCAAATCCTAAACTTATGATAACAATTTCTTCAAACACCCCTGAATACTCTGAAATGGGGCCAATTGACCACTAATCAAAGTGGAATTTTGAAAAATTATATATTTTTTTAATTAAAAATAATTTTTTTGAAAAATCCCTAAATTGCCAAGAATCACTAGATTATGATACATATATGTTTGATTTTTTGTTTGGACAAAGATTGCAACGAATTTGCAAGAAATTGAAATTTTTTTATTTTTTCCAATTTTCCGTAACTCAACCCATCTCCACAAAATCTCGAAATGGAACCAAATCCATGATTTTTTTTTTCATGCAAAACATGAAGAATCATAGATTTGTAACAATTTAATGTCGTTTACAACAAAAAAATGGATCAAAAATAAAAATGTTCACCGGATTGAACTGGTGAGATATATCGGCACTACCTATGCGTTTCATGTTGCACAAGTGGAATACAAGATATATCGTAGGAAATATTGGTTGATATCGTCGATATTGAAAACATTGAAAGTGGCTCTCTCTAACCTTCTCATCTACTTTGTCTTTGTTTAAGTGTTCGAAGTCAGTTGTGGACAAACTGGAGAAGTTAAGGCATGACTTCTTATGACAAGGGACTAAAGAAAAACAAATAAAAAAAAAAACAAAAAACAAAAAACAAAAAAAAAAAAAAAAAAAAAAAAAAAAAAAATCAATGTTCTTAGGTGGGAAGAGATGTGGAAATCATTATCCGATGAAGATGAAAGTGGCACTAATAGGAAAGTAGCAGTGGAGATTCGGATCCGAAGAGGACGAGTTGTGGAGAGAGGTTATCACATCAAAAAAGGTGTTCAAGCGATGGTGGGAGGTTAAAAAAATCCTCTTGTTATTGAGCTTTGGGGATATGGAAGGTCGTTAACTCAGTAGCCCCCTTATTTAAGCCTGGACTATTTTTTTCGTGGGAACCACTGAACCACATTCACTTTTCGGAGAATTCTTGCTATGGGATAGACCCTTGGAATTGGAATTTCCATCCCTGGTAAGACTAACCCCTATGTAGAATATATCGGTGCCTACGTGTTTCTCCTATGTCGACAAGAGTGGTGCGTGGTGTCCCCATTGCAGAAGAGCTTTATCAAATGATGAGGCGGTAGACCTTGCACATTTATGGGAGCGGATTCATAATATACATCCCTCCCCGGCCTTAAGGATTCTATGGTATGGAATAATTCACCTTTCGAAAATTCTCAATCCAATCCTTCTATAAGATGCTTTGCGATTCTGCAAGGACAAGAAGCCGAGAACTTTTTCATGCTTTTGGTTCTACGAGGCACCTCCCAAGGTGGGATTTTTTGTATGGTTGGTTGGGCGAAAGCGAATCTTAACTATAGACAATTTCCAGAAAAGGTCTATGATTCTCCCCAACATCTGTCTATTCTGCAAGAACGATGCATAATCAGTCGATCACCTTTTCATCCATTGCCCCTTTGTGCAACAAGTTTGGATCACATTCTTAATGTCATTTGGTGTCAAATGAGTTATGCCACAACCAGTTGTTGATTTGCTTTCAGCATGGCACGCTAGTCCCCTTCCTAAGGAGAAGCGGAGCAACATGGCATCTTGTTTTGTTAGCAGTTTTTTGGAAAACTTTTTTTTTTTTGAAAGGAGACTTGAAATTGTATTAAAAAAGAAAGGGAAACAAAAGAGGAGAAAGGCCTGCTGAGATAGCGAGCCAATGCTCCTAAGAGAACGAAAGCAAGTTACAATCCATGGAAGAAAAAGAAAAAGAGACCCATTCCACTATCAGATGGTGAATTCTTCTCACTACAAACCCCACTTCATGAGACTCCCCTTCGAAACATCGACCGTTTCTCTCTTCCCATATCGCCCACCAGGTAGCTGCTAAGGCGAATCTCCAGACTTGATTTTTTCTTGCCGTACTCTATCCCATGCCAGGCCTTGAGCAAGCAACCGGAGGAATTGGAGAGGACCCATAGAATCTTGAACCAAGCAAAAATAACCGGCCATATCTTGATGGTGAAAGGACAGTGGACGAACAAGCGATCCACTGTTTCAGCCCCCGCCATGCAGCACAAACAGACATTTGTGATGCACATACCTCTTTTCCTTAGATTATCAACCGTAAGGACTTTCCCGGAGCTCAGCAGCCACGCAAACACTGTAATCTTTGGCGGAAGCTTGTATCTCCAAACCCATGGGAAGTAGTGTGGGAATCCAAGAGAGATGTCATAAATTGGATTGTGGGGTTAAGAATGTAAATGTCAATGAAATCTCATCCGTGCTTGGGTTGTAACATTGGATTATAAATCAGGTTGTAATCTCGGTTTCTATTGTTGTTTTGACATTTGTCTTACCAACCTCTCAATAAAATCCAATTTATAGCTCTTCAAAAAAAAATTTGATTAACGATATGCACAAGGGAACAATAACAAATGTGAGGACCACTAGTGAGAGACAAGTAAGTTCCTGATTACTGTAGGCTTGCATCAGGGGCCAACATTGAGCTCATACATTTTCCCACTAGCTATGGATGGGTTAACAAGGTATTGCCAGAAGAGATCACATGATGTATGTTGTTCGCAGATGAGATATTTTGAATGACAAGACAGTGGAGGCCATAAACGCAAAGCCAGATTTATGGAGGGTTGCTCTGGATATAAAGGATTTAAAACTAGTTGTACTAAAACAGTATATGGAGTGCAACTTTAGTAAAAATAGGAGTGAAACGAGGAATTAGTTAAGATTGTTGACCAAGGCGGTTCCCAAAATTACCACTTTCAATACCTTGGGTCAGTAATTCATGAAAGTGGAAAGATTGAGAAGGATGTTGCCCACAGTATTCATGCTGGGTGGAAGAAGCAGAGATGTGCCTCTAGAGTTTTGTGCGATCAACGTGTAACACTCAAATTGAAAGGGAAATTTTATAGGATAGCTATAAGAACAGCCATGCTTTATGGGACAAAATGTTAGGCACTTCAAGGGACAACAATGTTCATAGGATGAATGTAGCTGAAATGAGGATGTTCAAATGGATGAGGGAAATGAAGGGGAAGGATAGAATTAGAAATGAATGCATGAGAAGTTACTTAGCAGTAGCATGAAGACTTAGATGGTTTAGGCATGTGCAACAGATACCATGAACTGTGCTGGTTAGGAGTAAGTTGGTGCAAGTTGAGGACTCCAAAAGGATAAGGGGAAAGCACGAAAAGACATGAATGGAGGTGGTAAGAAAAGATTAGATGACCTATGGCCTAACTAATAGTGGAGTGGTGGAAAAGGATTCATGTAGCTGACCCCAAGTACTTGGGATAAGGGTTAGATGACGATGGTGATGATGATGATCTTCATCAAATGCTTCTTGTGAGTTGTGATCAATCCAGATTCTAGAGATACTTGGTATGGTGATAAACCTTTCAAAACGGCATTCCTAGGTTTGTGTAGGTTAGAGTACGAGAATGGAATGTTGCAGAATAAGCATATTCCACAAATGTTGTGTATGGGGCCTCCCATAGTGTACTTACAGCTAGAGTTGTACACGAGTCTAACCGAGTCGAGCTTGGCACAACTCGGTTCGGCTCGGCCAGTAGCTAACCCCAGCTCGAACTTGGCTCGACTCAATTCTCGAGCCTATCTAACCATCTCAGCTCGGTTCGATCAACAATTCGGGCCAGGTCGAGCTGAGTTCGAACTTGTTCAACATTTTCTCAAACACATAGAATGCATCTTCAATTTCTCACAAAATGCAAAATAGTAACAACACTTTACAGGTATTTCATCAAATACTCGACGAGCAACATCAAAATCAAGATATGAGGGCAGTCTTATAATGTAAAGTTTTTTTTTGTAGTAATTCTCGCCACTAGTTGATCCCGCAAAGAATGTACGCACCCGAAACAACACTTCATTGAGTCATTTCATCAAACACTCTACGAGCAGCATCAATATCAAAATAACCGAGTCACCGAGCTGATTTGATCCGAGTCGATTCAAGTTCAGGTTCGATCTGAGTCAAGTCGAGCTCGGGCAAGCTCGAACTCAACTCGAAATTTTTTCAAGCTCCAAAAACCAGCTCGACTCGGTCTAAATCCAATTTCGAGCAGAGGCAAGTCGAGCTTTTCCGAGTCGAGTCAAGTGAGCTAACCGAGCTAACTCAACTCGTGTACAGCTTTACAGCATCCAACCCATCCAGCAAGGTCAGCCCACCATGAAATTGGGATGCCTTGGATATCAGGCTGATCCAACCATCATGTGGACCAACAACTGAATTGTAAGGTGGTGGGGCAGTTGCCCATTGTTTTCTACTGTGTGGCCCACCTAACGATTGGATAAGCCTATGTGTGAGGCATGTGATCATCATGGCAGGACTTGCTAGATGTGCAGGTTGGATGGCATGCCCACAACACAGTGGGCCCAACACAGGAAGTTGAATAACTTTTTCATGCAGTCAAGTAACAGTGGTAAAATAACAGATGTATGGAGTGGATGCAATACCGCAATAAGGCGGCGGCTGATAAAGAGTTTTCTCCCAGCTCCTGTAATCATCAGGCCTCGGACGGAATGGCGGCCTTGGACGGAAAGGCGGCATCGGATGCCCCCTGGGAACCCAATAATTCCCTCTCTCTCCCCGACGGAAACCGTAATTCGCATCTCTCACAGTCCTGAAATGAGAATCGCCGCTCACGAACGGTTCGTTGCCGCCGCTGCCCGCCCGACCGGAAAACCCTCGCCGCCATGGATTCCGGCCTCGAGACTGCAATAAAACAACAGACTCTTTAGAAACTAGGGTTTTTGCTGGGCTTGGAGTTAAGTAGGAGGAGGAAGGGACAAGAAGGGTATTATGAAGTTTTGCGAGGGGTAGTACTGGAAAGCGGGGAGAAGCCATGGTCGCGTCAGTGGCTGCAGCTGCGAGGCAATGGATAGAGGAGGGTGGGGCCCACCTCATGGCTCGGGGTAGATGGACATGTTTTGGGAGTTATTTTTCTACTATTTATTGGGTTTTTTAATTTTCCTGGGATTTTCTTCTTCTACTTCTGTTATTTCAGCTTCTCTTGGTTGCCGCGGGAGGCTGGTGCATTCCACAACCTTCTCCCTCAATCGCGCGACTGAGATGCATCGCCTTTGGTTTGGTCCCGCAGGATATTCCTGTTCGTGGTGACGTGGGCCTAGTAAAAATCGCCATGTAAGCGCATCATGTGAGTGATGTGCGAGCGGATTGCGTACTGCCCCCGCCCGTCGCTAGCTACGAACGGGCAGTTCTGTGGGCGGGCCACCGTAATGTATCTGTACATCCAAGCCGTCAATCCCTTTTCTCAGATTATTTTAAGGTATTAATGAAAAAATGAGGCAGATCCAACGCTCAAGTGGACCACACCAAATAATAAACTTGGTTGCATTAAAATGCAGAAAGGATTAAATGTCAGTTGTATTAAATGCAAGAGTCATATGCGGTGTGTTGATGTGTTCCATTTGATCGTTGCATCTGCCTCATTTTTGTTTTGATGCCTTAAAATAATATGAGAAAAAGGATAGACTGTACAATACATCATGGTGGGCCCGCCCACAGAGCTATCTGATCGGAGCTAGGGACGGGAGGGGTTAGTACACAATCCGCGTCCAATGTGACCAGGTTATGTGGCCCCAACGTATGTATGTTTTGCATCCATACTGTCCATACATTTGCAGAGATCATATTAAGGCATGAGCCAAAAAATGAGTTGGATCCATATCTCAAGTGGACCTCACCGTAAAAAACAGTGGGGAGAGTGATGCCCCATTGTTAAAAACTTCTAAGGGCACAAAAGTTTTCCATCAAGTTGATATTTGTGTTTTTCCTTCTTTTTTTTTTTTCATGTGTGGGTTATGAACAGGTTGGTTCTCAAATAAATATTGTTATGGGAAGATCCGAGTCCCTTATAATTATGAGGGCCGACGCCAGCAAACAGGAAACCATTCCGTACGACGCCCACGACTGAAAGATTCACCGATGAGTCGCCAAGGTGCCTCGGCCCTGAGACTAATGACCAGGAGGAAACTCGACTCGATAAAGTAGGTCCGATGCTTTACCTCGGACCTCGTGAAAGAATGAAACGCACGACTAAGGAGAGGCTGTCCACCAGCTCGGCTTGGACCGTAAGCATGGTCGTTGTTCGATGAAGACATGTAATCACTCTGACTGGGGCCTCGTCTACTAACAGGGCCGAGCCGAATCTGGATCCCGAAGTGAGCGCTACATGAGCTAAGCTTAGAAACTACCATAAGTGGACCGGTTACTTCGCTCGCATATATGCATGATACGTATAATATCCTACGATCCTTGAATTGCGTAAAGTATCCCCACAATCCAAAAATCCCACTGATTGAGTGAATCGTGCCGAAATTGACGGATCTCGACCGTCCAACAGACAGGTATAAATACCAGAAGACCCCGTTGCTACAGGTACGCAACATCTTGCATTCTCCCTCCACCTCTTGATTTAGACCCTGATTCCCCTGACCTGACTTAGGCATCAAAGGGTCCCCCGGCTTAGCCAGGGTCTCCTTTGCTTACCCTTTACACAGGACCAGGGTCCCTTAGAGACGCATCACACGGAGCGGAGGGTGATCCAGATTTTGTCATCAACAAATATCACAGTAGACTCTAGTAATATTTTGAGGGTGGGCATCAATCTAAGCTACTATTTTTGGCGGTGGGTCCATTTGAACTTTGGCTATGCCTCATTCCTTCACTCATGTCGTAAAATGATCTCTCTAAATGATGCTATAGATACAACACATGTATTAAACGTGGTGACATCACTTCAGTAGCGACCCTAGCTAGTAGCTAATCTGCGTGGATTAGGTACTGAACTGATCGTAGCGACTAACTAGTGCTGCTGGCTAATCCGCGTAGATTAGGTACTAAACTGAAAGTAGCGACTAGCTAGTGCTACTATCGATGGACATCATCACATTTTTTGGCCCACCATGATACATGTGTTGTATCCACACCATTTATCCATTTGGAGAGATCATTTTAGGGCAAGAGTGAAGGAATGAAGCAAATCCAAAATTCAAATGGACCCACCTCAAAAAACAGTGGTGTGTATTAATGCCCACGATTGAAACCTAACATGGAATAATGGAAAACACGGATATCAGCTTGATCAAAAACTTCCATAGCCCAAGGAAGTTTTTAATGGTAAGCATTCAATCCTCACTGTTTTCGATGGCGGGTCCACTTGAGCTCTAGATCTGCCTCATTTTTTGGCTTGTGCCCTAAAATGATCTCTCAAGAATGGATAGATGGTGTGAACATGACGCATAAATCATATTCAGGCCAAAATTTGTGATGATGTCACTTCATTAGTGGGACTCGCTAGTCGCTATCATCGGTTCAATACCTAATCAACGTATGCGGATTGCGTCCTACCCTTGTCCGTCTCTAGCCTCCTATACCCACTTAGGTCAATTCTTCAAAACTATAGTGCACACACATTATCCAATCCACATTCAAATGCAAGACAAATATTGTGCCATCATTATTCTCATGCATACTTCATCAATCACATCATTAATTTCCTTCTCAACTTGTTTTTTAAAGTTGTCATTGAATTTATGCTCTATAACTTGCTGGAACTATGGATCCTATCGAGTTATAAAATCATGATAGCCCGATCTTCATACATAACAATCTATCGTCACAACATCTTTTCTTGAACCCTTTTCTAAATATTCTTTTGATGTGTGCTTTGTAGCTTATCGGAATTTCAAACCATGCCACATCATAAATTTGAGTATGCCTAATCTCATTTTAATACTTCGCATCTTATCATATTGTCCCCTAAAAATATCTTAGTTTGTGAAATAAAAGGTCGTACACTCATGTGGGCATAAAGGGTGTTTAACACCTTCCATCTCTATAATCGATATCCCTTACTCGGATTCTTATGTCACATATCAAGAGTCAACTTAAAAGTAAGAGAGTCTTTGAATTACACCATGATCCATACCTTAAGTGGTAGACTGAGTGAAGATACATCGTTTCAACATTGAGGTCTTGGTATCGAATCCCTAGTAGGGGTGGTAGACCGAGTGAAGATACCTCATTTCAACATTTCAACATTGAGGTCTTGCCGTCGATTCCCTGGTGGGGGTGGCTAACACTGAAGTGTGTACTGACAGTGGGGTGTGTGCTAACAAGCTAAACCCCCCCCCCCCCCCCCCCCCCCCCCCCCCAAAAAAAATAATAATAATAATAAAAAAAAAGATAAAAAGAGAGTATCTGAATTCTATGGCTTTTACAAGTTCTACAAGTTTTAGCCGACTACGGGATTTTGAGGTAGTTGGTCAATAACGACTCCAATTTTACTACATAATCAATCCAAATAAGCTTATACACTTTTAAAATAGAGATAAAAGCATAGACTAATTTCCAACGTTCATAGCCCCTTACAGGATTGTTCGTCTCTAGCTACATCCTGGTAGGGGTAGTACCCAATCCACGCTTGCGGATTAAGCACGATATAGTGGCACAACTTTGTGGGGGCCACCATTATGCATGCATCAGGTGGACCACACTGCACGAGAGTGGTGATTGAAGTCATACCATTAAAAACTTCTTGTGGTTCAATGTAAATATTTATTTGTCATCCTACCTATGGATTAGGTCACATGACCATAGATGAAGGGAAAAATCAAATACTAGCTTCATCTAAAACCTAGGTGCCCTGGTAAGTTTTCATAATATTCAATCTTATTGTTTCCTCTAATGTGACATACCTGAGATGTTTTCATTTTTGAGCTCATCCTCTAAAATGACAAAATGAATGAACACATGGAAAAAACACATGATTGTGGTGGGGCCGCAAAGTTTTGACACCAGCTAGTTAGTTGGTGTTCAGTCACCAGGTGAGAACCATAATGATTTTTTTATTTTATCCACTCCATCCATCCACTTTACCAAATACTTGTAGGGCTCAAGATTAAAAATGAAGCATATCCAAAGCCTAGTGTGACCCACACTACAGGTCCACTTGAGCTTTGGATATGCTTCAATTTGGAGCTCAGCCTGTAAAATGAGTTAGAAAAATATAAGGCCCACATGGATAAACCACATACAATCACGGTAGGCTCGATAGAGTTTACTTAGAGTAGTAAGACCAGTATAAGACGTATTCAATAACTCATTATAAAATCGGATTTCCAATCCCCATCCCTCAGGGGATTAAATGTGTTTGTGCTTGATTTTTTAATGCATATCATTTTTAATCTCCTAAACACTTTTTGACTTTTTTTAGACAAAAATATCCCTTTATTAGATGTTTGCTTGTATGGCGTTAGCTTGTCATGGATGTCATGCCCTGAAATTCGAGTACCTGAATAAGGTATTCGGGACCCGAATCCCAAGGTTCGTGAGTTATAATATAATGACATTAATTACAATTCAGTTGATTCAATTAAATTTAATAAAAATTCAACGTCATCTAAAAGAAAATACAACTGAAATGTTTATTAAATTCAACTCTTTTGATAGTTTGTCCTTTCTACGTCGAAATTTGAACATAAATTAAACCTATAAAATTTATTTTTTTTTAAAAAAACTGAATTGAATTAAAACTAAAAATAATTTTCTAGAAAATAAAGCTAATAGTAAAGGCTTGCCTACTCGTAGTATTCCAGCCATGCACCTGTGCATTTTTTTAGTAGGATAAGCATAACAGTCCAGTAGGATCATTTCTTACCCAAAATTTAACATGTTCAGATAATATCAATTTTATAACAATGAAGGAAATAAAATACGGATAATAAATTTTAACAACAAAATTATAAAAATGCGATGCATGTGATATTTTCATGAATACTCATAACATTTATATCATTTCTTACAACACCGTATCCAAGTGGATGGGTACGTTGCATTAACGCCCACGCACTGGTACCTCATAGTGATGGACCCATTTATACGTTAGATGGTCAGACTACTGCTCTAATTGTACCTCTGACGCATGTCCGGGCACACAATTGTACTCATACGCCGTACACAGATGAGACTTCAAAGGATCCAGTGGTTTATAGGGTCTTTCACCCAATGAACACAATTGCCCTATTTGCTGGCTTTAGGGTCTCTCACCCAAGAGACATGATTGCCCTACTTGTTAATTTAGGGTCTTTCACCCAAGGAACATGATTGTCCTGCTTGCTTACGTTACATTCAACATATTAAAATTGATGCTCAATAAATGATAGACATATATGCAAGATGAATAATTATTTCACAATTAAAATATCAACAATATAATTCTAATTAATAATTCTAGATTTAAAATTTGTTGAAATTTTAATAATTCAAATACTTAAATAAAATATTATTTTACTATTATTTAATTTAGAAATTTTTGTGAAATAATATACAAAAAAAATTTAGTTTTAATTCCAAAATTTTGAAAATTTGTTTAAACTTAAGTTCATTTAAATTTCATTTAATTAACTCTTTAAAATTTTACAATTAAAATTTGGATTTTAATCTTTACAGAAAAAAAAAATATTACATTGATTTCTATAAGATAACATTAATAATGTAATAAAAATTATTATTTAATAATTTAAGTTAATCTATCTTTAAAAAAAATATATCTAATTATTTTAAATTTAAATTCAGGATTTTATTATTATTTATTTTTATATCTAAATTTAATAAGTTTATGAAAGTTATTAATTTGGACTTTGGATACTATTAATATTTTATTATTTTTTCTACATTCAAATTTTAAATTATTTTATATATATAAATAATTCTAAGTATTATAAATTATTGGAATTAAAATTTTTTGTTTACTTTTTAACTTGAATATATATATATATATATAATATATATATATTATATATATATATATATATATATATATAGGGAAAAGGTACAATGCGCTCGAGCTTGATTTTAACGTCCCATGAGGTCGAGCTGTGTGGGCCCCACTGTGATGCGTTTCGAACATCAACACCATCAGTTAGATGCACCATTCCATCGTGGGCCTAGGTCTCAAAAATCAAGTCAATCCGTGACTTGTGTGGGCCACACCACATACAGAAGTTGAGAGGGGTCGTGCACCATTAAAACATTCATAACCATTTTTTTGGGCCCACCGAGATGTGGTTTGCAAATCTAGCCAATCCATTATGTGTGTACCACTTGGATGAGGGTTCAGACCAAGTTTCAGACGCATGCAAATTTCAGGTGAGCCCCACCAAGTGCTTTTATATGTTTTTGGCATGTCTTCACATGATTTTAGATGGTATGGTCCACCTGAGTTCCGTATACGGATGATTTTTGGGATATCCCATAATTTAAAGGGGACGCATGAAATACACGGTGTTGATGTTCGAAACGCATCATGTTGGGACCCACACAGCTCGACCTCATGAGACGTTAAAATCAGCTCGAGCGCATAGTACCTTTTCCCTATATATATATATATAAATATAAATAAATATATATATATATATATATATATATATATATATATATATATATATATATTTCGGATTAATTTAAACGATTAAATTTAATAACTAACGTACTTATTAATTAAAAATATTTTAAAAATGAATTCAAATTTACTAATTTAAATAATTCATAAAATATATTGAATTTAATCTATCTTTAATAATTTACTTTCATATTAATTGATTTTTTTAAAATTTAGAAATAATTCATATTTAATTTTTAATATTAACAAAAAAAATTAAGAATAAATAAAATAAAATATAAACTTAGATAAATTATCTATTTTATTCTGTAAATTTATTATATATATATATATATATTATTTCAGTATTAAATATTAGAAATATATAAAATAGAAATTCATACATGAGTAAGATTTTCTACATAAAAATTCAATTGACAATAATATTTCTATATATATATTTTTTTT
Source organism: Magnolia officinalis (assembly GCA_021015155.1). Classification (NCBI taxonomy): domain Eukaryota; kingdom Viridiplantae; phylum Streptophyta; class Magnoliopsida; order Magnoliales; family Magnoliaceae; genus Magnolia; species Magnolia officinalis. The sequence goes on along the minus strand of JAJHSJ010000001.1, from coordinate 22,165,333 downwards.
TGATTAAATAAGCATATTAAATAACTGAAAATGATAAATTCCAGGATAAAATCACATACCTTAAAAGTCTGATGATCCGACCCCGCTTTAATCTCTCTCTCCTGATCTACAGAGCTCTCTCTCTCCCTCTCTTTATTTTTGATTAGATTGTTTCGTTCGTTTCTTTCTTAAAAAAAAAAAAATAATTATAAAGGGGAGCGTAATGGAATGGAAGAGTGGAGATTATGGGACAGTTTCTTTTAGTGGAAGGGTTTGGCGCCCATTATCGTACAAAAATGAATGAAGAATGGAGAAAGTGGTTTAGTCGGCGTGCGAAAAATATTTTTATTTATATTTCAAAATTTTTAATTTTTATATCTGGTGGGTCCTACTAACGATGATATAAATCTACTCTGTCCATCATCTTGGTCTGCCTAAGAGAAGATATAATACAAAAAATGAAGCTTATCCAAAACTCAGGTGGGCCACACGCAAGCAGACGGTGGGGTTAGTTCCTACAAAAAAATGGGTTATTAAATTCTACCCTGCTTAACAAAAATTTTATCCTCGAAATTTAACATACCTATCATATGAAGAGATGAAGGTACTTCTCTCGGATTTCATCATCTCGCTCCCACGAAGCTTCGTCCTCGCCATGATGCCCACACTGAACTTTCACGAGTGGTATTGACGCCATGATGCCCCTAGTGAACTTTCACGAGTGATATTGATCTTTTTCGAAGTACTTACTCCTTCCTGTCGATGATGCGAATCGGTTGCTCTATATATGAAATGTCCTCCCGGATTTTCAGTGGCTTCCAGTAAATGATATGCGATGCATCTCTCTCGTACTTAAGAAGCATAGATACATGAAATACGTCGTGAATGCCAAAAAGTTGACGAGGTAAGGCTAGTCTGTAGGCTACGAGGCATACTCTTTGCAAGATCTCGAATGGTCTAATGCAGTGTGGTGCCAATTTTTCTTTCTTCCCAAATCACATAACTCATTTCATCGAGGATACTTTAAAAAACACATGGTCTCTTACGGCGAACTCAAAGTTCTTTCGGCGATTGTCGACGTAGCTCTTCTGGCGACTCTGAGTAGTACGTAGACGTTTTTAGATGACGGCAATCTTCTCGGATGTCTCTTGCACCAGTTACGGTCACAACGATGTTCTTTCACCTACTTCGGTCCAACAACTTGGTGATCTGTAGGGTCTTTCGTATAAAGCTTTGAATGACGCCATGCCAATACTGGACTGGAAACTATTGTTGTAGGTGAATTCTACTAAATAGGGGTGGTCATCCCAATTTCCCTTGAAGTCAAGAATGCAACTGCGAAGCATGTTTTCGAGAATTTGATTTACCTAGTGGATGAATGGAAAATACAAAAAAGTAATCTAAAACTTCTATGACCCCGCAAATATTTTAGGGTGTAATTTCAGTCTTCACTAATTTTTTCCCTAGATCTTGCTTGGGTTTTGGATTTACCTCGTTTTTTAACCTATGTCCTAACATGATTGGGAAAAATGGATGAGCAAGTAGATTTCTCACAAACACGACGGTGCGCCCCATTTACGAGTGGATTTGGTCTAATCCCACTACTTTGTCCATGCATTTTGCCATTGCATTTTAGGGCACTGTAAAAACATAAAGTAGATCCAAATCTCATATAGATCACACCACGTGAAAAGATGGCTCACAACAAGTTTTTAATAATAAATCACCACTTTTCGTATGTGATCCACCTAAAATTTGGATTTTTTTTTGTCGCGGATGCCTTAAAATGATCAGCAAAACTGCTAGACGTACAACATCAATATACAATACATACATCGATGTAGCGGATTAGGTTCGCACGACTTCACGTGACGGTTCAGCCCTTGCCGTGTGCTATCTCGACGTATGTACTGTATATCTACGCTGTCCATGCGATTTCCCAGATCGGTTTAGTGCATTAGCTTAAAATGAAATAGATCCAAATCTCAGGTGGACAATATTAAAACAAACAAGGTGATTGAATGTCCCTCCATTAAAAACTTCATAAATTTTTTTTTTTCCATCCATGTTGATAAGGTCACAAAAACCTAAAGGAGGGGGAAAAACAAAAATCATCTTGATCCAAGTTTTGTGGCTCCAAAAAGTTTTTAATGGCCAATCACCGTTGTTTTCGATGGTATCCTATGGTATGGTACACCTCTGATTTGGATCTACTTAATTCTTGGGATCGTCTCTAAACAGATCTTTCAAAACGGATGAACGGCCTGGGTATACAGTAAATACATTAAGGTAGGCCCCACGGTAAGGTCGCACCGTCTCAAGAGATGCGGGGCCGCACGTTATGCGCTCCCGGTGCGGTGCCGCGGGCAATCCGCGTCCGTTTGGAGGTATAGCCGTAAGCGCGGGACGCGGATTTCCTGCCTGCGAAAAGATGAAAGGTGGCGTACAACGTGATGTTTACGAGAAATCCAACCTGTCCATCATTTCTTGAGATCATCTTTGGATATTTGAAAAAAAATTGAGGAGTATACAAAACTCAAGTGGGCCATGCGATATGAAATAGTGGGAAAGGAATGCCTACCGTTGAAACCTTCTTAGGCTCCATCTTGATGTTCATATGCCATCCAATCCGTTTATAAGGTAATTTTCACTGATTTGAAGTGAAAACACTAAAAACATAGACAAAACCAAAACTTTTGTGACCATATAAATGTTTCAATGGTGGACACTAAAAACTCACTGTTTCCTACCGTGTGGCCCATTTGAGTCTTGGATTCACCTTAGCTTTAGTATAAAGTTTTAAAATGATCTCTAAAAACGGATGGACGGGTTGGATTTCTCAAAAACATCAAAGTGGCTCCCACCGAGAATCCTTGCGTAGGAACTTCTGCAAAACGCTTTACCAGGAAATCCGCGTCCGTGAGCGTGAGTACGTCCACGGGCTTATTAAATACACGCGGATTACCTGGAGACCCGGATATCCTGGTGATCCGACATTGTGGGCCCCACCGTAATATATTTGTTTTATCCACGCCGTACATCCGTTTTTACAGCTCATTTTAGGCATCATAAAAGAAAAACGAGGCAGATACAAAGCTAAAAAAGACCACACCATAGAAAACAGCGGGGATTAAAACCTTACCGTTGAAAGTTCCTTGAGGGCCACAGAAGTTTTGGATAAAACTGATAATTGTGTTTTCTCTTCATCCATGCTTATGGGACGTTACGAACAGATTGGATGAAGAAAAAACATCATCGTGAGCTCTAGAAATATTTCGACGGTGGAAATCATTATCCCCACTATTTCCTGTGGCGTGGTCCACTGGAGCTTTGGATAGTTTCTAATTTTTTCCTCTCACCGCCTAAAATTATATAGAAAACGGATGGACAGCATGGATAAGACGCATACATCACGGTGGGCCCCACATAGTCGGGTCACCAGAGATATCCCTGGTGATAGGGTCTCCAGAAAATCCGCGCTATCTTCATTATTCTATTTGAAGAGTAATCGCGTGCCATTTCGTTTTTCCCTCTCAAACGGAAACTCAGAAAAAAACCCACCAAGCTATCTTCCATCGGACACCTTTCTCTGTCTCTCTCGCTCGTTCGGTCGTTCGGGCTTCCATTCCAGCTTTATTGAATGATCTGATACATCTCAGGCAAATGCATTCCTTCAATCTCTGTTGGCATTTTTGTAATTTTCGTTGCAGTGTCTCTGCCGTAGATCTCGTGCTAAATGCATGATCTGATTATCTTTTAAAATAAAAATATACAAGATCTCATTAGGGTTAGGTATTGTTTTTTAATTTTTTTAAAATTTTTATTGTTTTCCTTCTCATTTTATTTCTGTATGAATCATTTCTGGTGTAGAAATTAGTTGAATTCATGAACTAGTAATTACATATGATCTGTTCTGTGAATGTGCATGAGATATGAGGATGATTTCAAGATTAGAAATAGGGCGGGGCATTCTGTCTCAGGCTGTCAATGCCTGAGTGGGCCGCCACATGCCTGAGTTGGTGTCTGAATTTTAGGGCCCGGATAAATGCTCTTGGCTGTAGCTTAGATTTGACAACTGTTCAGTTTATGCGCCGGCCCATCAGGCTTAAATTTTAGGCCGATCGGCCCGGTCTTGGCCTGTATTTATGCCCGCGAGCTCATGGTTACCAGGCCAATTGTCTTACTGGGTCTTTATCCTCGAATTCCATTTTTAAACTCTAGTGTGGTAGTTTCAGGTCTGGTCAGGTCAGTCAAGCCGACTTGATTACAATTAAGTGGGTCAGGGCTTGGGTTTGATGAATTTTAAGTGGGTTGGGTCAGGCTACAGGGTAATGGGTTGCGGGATGGGGTTCGGTTTTAGTTCGTGATCTGTTTGCTAGATGGGTCAGGCTCGGGTCTGACCCTAACCCAACCTGAACCCGGCCCATTGCTACCCCTAATCAAGTGGTGGTCACCAAGGGTAAAATAGTTAATCATCGCGCAAGTGTTTTTCGGTTGTGTATATGCATTTTGCCTTAGCAATTTGTACAAGGTGTGTTTACGACATACCGATCACATACCCATCGACGGATTTTATGATTTTTATTCTTAGTTTTGCACTTCAGTGTTTAAATGGATACATGGGCAATATTTTCTAAAAAATGGTGCACTGTTACTTTTTTATTGCAAGAATTGATTGCTTGTTTTTCTTTTTCTTGTTTTTCACTATTGCTTATGTGTATATTTTAATGATTTTATAATCTGACAATTTTATAATGGTACTGAAGGTCAATGGATGACATGGGCACCAAGGATAGGCAAGTTTTACCCCAATCATGTCGAAGGTCAGGCAATCTTGAAGAGGGAAGTAATGTTCAAGAAGTAGTACATGAAGTATTGGTTAAGACAGGTGAGAAATTAGATGAAGAACCAAAACTTGGAATGGAGTTCAATTCTGAAGAGAATGCATATGAGTTTTACAATAAATATGCTGGGAAGATAGGGTTTAGTGTTCGAAAATCATCGTGTATAAAATCAAATGATGGTATCGTCACTAAGAAGGTATTTTGCTGTTATAAAGAAGGTCGAAAACAGAAAGATAAACGAACCAATCGGGCAAAGTATCGCCGTCCAGATATACGAACTGGATGCTTAGCAAAAATGAGCATTAAGCTTCAAGTGAATGGCAAATACAGTGTCACTAAATTTGTTGCGGAGCATAACCATGAGGTTACACCATCAAAGGTACACATGTTAAGGTCACAACGAGCTTTAATTAATGCTCAAAAAGCTGGAGCAGATAACTCAGGCATGGAATTTATGAGTAGACAAGTTGGAGGTCAAGAGAATTTGGGATCCATACCCGATGATTACAAAAATTACTTACGTAAGAAGCGAATGAAAGCAATGGAAAAGGGAGATGTAGGAGCTATTTTAGAGTATTTTACAAAAACGCAAGTCAAGAATCCATCTTTCTTTTATGCAATGCAAGTAGATGAAGATGATCAAATCACCAATATTTTTTGGGCGGATCCGAAATCGATTATGGATTATAGTTACTTTGGGGATGTGGTTTGCTTTGATACTACATACAGAATAAACAGTTATGGTCGTCCATTTGCCCCATTTATTGGGGTAAATCATCATAAACAAACAGTCATATTTGGTGCAGCATTCTTGTATGATGAAACAACTGAATCATTTAAGTGGTTGTTTGAAACTTTCTTAAATGCAATGTCTGAAAAACAACCAAGGACAATCTTAACAGACCAGATTGCTGAAATGAGCAATGCAATAGCTTCTGTGATGCCAGGAACACATCATCGACCATGTATCAGGCATATATATCAAAATACTGCAAAGCACCTTAGTCATGTATTTCAGAGTTCAAAAGGTTTCAAATATGATTTCAGCAAGTGTTTGTATGATTGCGAAGAAGAGGAAGAGTTTGTAACTGCATGGAATAATATGCTCGAGAAATATGATCTAACACAAAATACATGGCTACAAGATTTGTTTAAAGAAAGGAAAAAATGGGCTTTGGTTTATGACAAAAATATATTTTGTGCTGACATGAAGAACACACAACGGAGGGAGAACATGAATCATGTTTTGAAGAAATATTTAAGCTCTAAATACAATCTTTTGTGTTTCTTCACGCATTATGAACGGATAGTGGCTGAACGACGATATCGAGAATTAGAAGCTGATTTCAGAATGAGACAAAGTGCCCCGATATTGTTTGTTGATGTGAAGATGTTGATGGAAGCAGCAAAAGCATACACTCCAGAAGTATTTCAAATATTTCAAAATGAGTACAAAGAAACTCTTAATCATGCAATTCATAAAGGTGGTGAATTTGGCACAGTGTCAGAGTTTCAAGTTATTTTCAATGACAAAGATGAAGGCCGTCTTGTTAAATTTGACATATCGAACAATACAGTCACGTGTAGTTGTAAGAAATTCGAGTTCGTAGGGATACTATGTAGCCATGCACTAAAAGTTCTAGATTACTATAATATAAAGACGCTTCCTCTCCATTATATTTTGAAGAGATGGCAAAGAGATGCAAAGGTTGGTACTGTGAAAGACGATCTTGGGTTTACAATACAAGATGACCTTAAGCTTTCTTCAACGAACCGTTATAGCTATTTGTATCGCAAGTTTGTTAAAATTGCTTCAATGGCTGCGGAATATGAAGAGGCATTTAATTTTGCTGATAGATATTCAGACAAATTTCATGATGAATTGACAAAATGTATAAAAGGGATCAAGGAACTTCCCATGATGGCATCTCAAAGTAATGATGAAAGTGTAGATACTGAAAGTATGCATGATCAGTCGACGGACAATGAAGTTACTTCTGTTGATAGTCTCAGCTCTCAAACAGCAAGTGGGATTAAAATGAAGCCTAGCGTTGGAGGTGGTCGTCGTACATTCAAAAATCCACTAGATAAAGGAAGGAAGAAAAAATCTCGAACTGAATTTATTCAGCCACAAACAAATCAAGAGGGAAATGATTCAGCCCAAGCACCAAATATCATTCACGTTCCTTCATTTCAGCCTTCACATTATCCAATTGCATTCTCTCCATTGAGCCAGGTCAATCAGGTATCGTTGAGATTTTATTTACCAAACTTGTTATATTATATATTATTAAACTTGTCATATCATATATTATCCATGTTACAGCTTTTTATAATTTACTTTTCTATACCAGGGTTCACATGTTACTATGATGAGTCCTTTTGGATTATCAAGTGGAGCCCATGCAGGACTTGGTCATCATTTGGTAATGGGCTACACTCCTGGCCACAGTGGATCTATCAATGCACCATTGGCTCATTGTGGGTATCATCAACCTAATATTAACATATACCAACAAAAGTCCTTGAGCATCAGATCTCACGTAAGATTGAGATTTTTATTTACTGAAGTATCATATGTTGTGCTGATAACACGTGCTCATCAACTGTGATTCTGTTACTATGTTTTCTCTTTACTAGGGTGGATTTGTTGCTAGAGGGAGTCATTTCATAATACCTGATGGAAGCCATATAGGACTTGATCATCATATGGTGATGGGTTGCATAGCTGGCCCCAGTGGATCCTTGAATGCACCATCTGCCCCTTGTGGGTACCAACCAAACATCAACTTGTGCCAACAAAATTCTTCGGGTATCCCTCAATTACCCCAGTTACGGCAAGAATCATCTGAAGGGAGCGTCATGTTTAGCCAAGTAAATGACATTTCTTGATAATTACTCAAAGCTTTATTGAATAAAAATTTTAAATTTAGATTCTATGAGAAATATTATGCATTTAAAGGTGAAATTCCACATGCAGTCATCATCATCACCATCTGATGAAAATCAGTCTGAGGTTTGAGGATCAGCGCCTGCCTGAGGTATTCTTTCTTTTTTCTTTTTTTATGTGTGTATTTTCAGGTCCCTTGGTTCTCAAGGTGAAAGACATATTTTCTAACTTTATGAGAAATCTTATGCATTTGAAAGTGAAATTCCACATGCAGTCATCATCATCACCATCCAGTGAAAATTAGTCAGTGTGGTTTGAGGACCAGCGCCTCCTTGAGGTATGAATCACTATAGCAACATATGGATGCTATTTTTTTTTTTTTTCTTGGCACATAGCCTGACAAATATTTTGACTAATGTGTATGACTTTGTATTTTGTTCAGCGTTCCAGTAATTAGATATTGAGTTTTTGTTTACTCGGTGAGTGTATGTTGTGGCTCTTTTGAGAGTGTGTTGTGGAATACCTCTAATGGCATGGTTCTAATGTTAGTTATTCTTTTTTCTTTTTATGTGTCTGTATTTTCAGGGTCCCTCAGCTCTCAAGGTGAAAAAAATGTTGTTGATAGATTGGTTTCCAGAGTTTCATGTTTTCTATCTGTTTTGTGCCCATTGACTGTTGATATATATTTTGTTTTTTTTTTTGTTTTTTTTTTTGTTTTTTTGCTTTTTCTTTAACATTTTCAAGCTCCCTCAGTTCTTTCATGATTGATTAGTTACAGCCAGGCTGTGATGTAAAGGAGTGATCAAGGAATATGGATGTTATGCAAAAAACTCTGTATATAACTGATGTTTTCTGGGTGTTTTCCACCCATTGCTGCATGCGTCTTCAATTAGCTTAAAAAAACTTGTCTGACTGTTTTGATTTCAGTATTTTAGAGTACCATTAGTCATATATTTTGGATTCTACAACTGGCTCCATTGCCACATGCAACTCCAGTTATCTTTCTTTTAGCTGTTGATTGTTTTATTTTGACTTTTTTTTTTAGTGCTTTTGAATCATATACTTCGGGACCTACTGTTGATGGGCCTCATGCAAAAATTCAAATGATAGCAGCCATTGATTGGCACGCTTCCTCTCGCTGAATGTTGACCACAATGGACTTGTTGTAACCACCTGATCATAGTCCCCAAATACTGCCCAATAGGTGGTTAAGATGATAGGAGTGGCGTGACTTCTGAGCCAACAATGGTAGGTTCCAACAAATGAAAAGGTCCAGGTCTCATACATAGGTGCCCTGTATAGGGAGGTTTTTGATAACTAAACATATCAGCATTTAGCATGGGGCTCTACTGATGAATTATGATATACCAAGTGAAAGAGGACTTGCAAGGGTCAGTCACAGCAGTCCTGTTACAGGGCTTCATAACCACAATTAACTCTCCCGTTGAAAAGGAGTTTCATGATGTTGCATGAATTTTGGTGCAACAAAACACACCCTAACATAGTGATCTTTCTGTTTTCACATCTAACTCAGATGCACCGTGCATGCCAATGTCGCACATGTGCAGAATTGGCGATGTTCATAGGGTGGTCCTAATGCTGAATGTTCCTTATCCCAAAAATATGGATGGTCCATTCATCAGGTGGGTGACATGTAGGAGAAATTATAACCAACAATCTCCATTCAACACACATTTGCTGCTGCCTGATGAGTGGGTTAGTGTGATTTAAGAGTAGGACATGTTTACCAAGTGGACCATCTGATGAACATCCAGAATCCTGTATAAATGAGCCACATTGGCTTGTGCATGCAGTTGTGTCCATCTCTTGAATGTAGGGTATAAATTTATAAGGCCTCTTCACAGAAGAGAACAATCTGTCCTGCATTGTTCTCATCATCATTGCTGCCATTGCAGTCTCATCTATATTTCCTGCAACTGCAACATTGCTTTGTAATCTCTTCTTAATTTTCCAAGATGGATTGTCTAGGAGAAGATGTTGAGAAACTGCACTTGATAAAACTAGCTAGTTTGATTGAGGTCTCTGCAAAGAAAGGTGCCTCATTTTTAGTTTGGAAGTGCTTACTCACTTTTAGTTTATATCAGGAAATCTAATTGCTATCATTCAACAAAAATGGGAACATAAGCTTACAAATTGATCCATGGAAACATACTCGAATTTGCATTTCCCTATTAGTAACTAACAACTGTGGCCTTTTCCTACACCTTCAAATTCTTCCCTGTTCAGAATTATAAAGTGTAATCTATCCCTGCCAAATGGATGCAGATTAAAATATATTTAAAAAAGAAAAAAGAAAAAAAAGAAGAAACTGAATAGCCATCACTTGCATGTTATTCACAGAACCTGTTATAGATGGAAAAGTAGAAGAGTCAATTAGCTTAGGTAACATAACATCATAACAAATCATGTCATTAACTAGCATGTCAATGGCTTCAATTAAAACCTGCAAAACAAAGGAAATGAGACAGAATCAGCATAAGATTCAGCAAGAGACCCAAACTATTATAGTGAATTGAGAAATTAAGATTTAATTTCCTCATGATCATAAGAGAGAAGAACATACTGTTGATGGTGGTGCTATAAGTCATGTTTTTTTTTTTTTTTTTTCCTATCACTGAAAGAAATGACACTATCATTATATTCCATTGCAAGGGACTAAAGCATTTCTACCAAACACCAATGTCCATGTAACAAGAATTTGGATGTGGACCGTCTTGATAAGTGAAAATGATTATGTATGAGTGATTGTAGTTTACATAAATTATGTATGAGTAATTGTAGTTTACATAAATTATGGTTTCATCTCATTTAAAGTAACACTAATTATGTATGAGTGATTGTAGTTTACATAAATTATGGGCTATCAAAATTATTTTTAATCTTTACCAAAGTCTCTAATACATAATTATTGTTAACTAAAATGAGATGAACTCATTTTTATTTTTTGTGACAACCAAACAGTGCCTTAGAATTTTTAAAATTAAGGGGGCAAAAAAAAAAGAATAACTGAGGCCATCGTCTGTCAAGAAGTGATGGTCTTGAATAATCCCCACTGCTGAATACTTGGATGATTCATATAACCTATCTGCACTGTCCATCAAATCTACTCGATTCTTGATAGGCTGCCTGGAGAAAATCATACTGATTTAATGATTCAAACCCAGAAGTCAGTGGCATTCAAAAATGGATGGACAAGATTGTTTGCAGAAGATAGGTTTTTGACCATAGATTCTGTGGTTTTTTGCTTGATGTTGGAGGAAGAGCGGACAGAACCTACCCAAGGATGGTTGAAATAAGTGATGCGGATATGAATGAGTCCAAATGCAACTAGTTGCATGGAAACGTTTCCATTCACGGGCTGAGGCTGATGGATGGTACACAGTCACTTAGAAATTCCACACAAGGCATAGAGATGAGTAAAAATTAAACTGTCCAGATTATGGCGACCAATTGATATGTATCATAAACCAAATATTATCTGGCCATCAGATTGGTGGACATTTATTGGACACTTAAAATTGAAAATTATCTAATGTTTGTATTTCAATAAACAATTGTCCACCAATCAGAGGTTAGATTGTTCAGCCCGGGTCCTTACTTGTGCCTCAGTGGTAGACTCATAAGAGTTTCAAGACGAGGTCACGTTCTTCGAGTACTCATTGTGATTTGAGTGCATGGGTCTGTATGGGGTGTGAGTGCGTGTGTAAAAAAAAATGTTCAGCCAGATTTTGGGACCGTGACTTAGTCTACAGTGAGACCCACAATATAAGGGCCATGTGCTTGAGCCCTTTTTTTGTGGCCTTATTAGCAGGTTATGGCCGAATTGCATGGCCTGATTAGTCTGCCCAAAAACTAAACTTGGGCCTGGGAAGCTTTTTTTTTTTTTTTTTTGTTTTTTGTTTTGTTTTTTACACACACCCACGCACTCACAACTTAGTGGGATTTCACCACCTATGAGTACTCAAACCCTTGACCTGGTGTTGAAACTCTTGTTAGTCTACCACTGGGGCAAGAGTACGGACCCCTTGAGCCCAGGAAGCTAGATGAGGCCCACTGTCTTTACGTTAGTGACAAATCAGCGTGGCCCAAAAGTGAAGTAGATGTAAAACTCAAGTGGGCCACATAGAAGGAAACGGGTGGGAAGGAAATGCCACCATTGAAGCCTTCCCGGGGTCTTCTGGTATTTTTGTATGCATCCAAACCGTTTTAAAGATCATTCAAACTGTTCGTGTCATTCTCACTGAGTTGAACTGAAAACAACAGAATAGAATCATTCAATACCCACTGTTTTTTGCCGTGTGGCCCATTTGAGCTTTTGATATGCCTCATCTTTGGATTCATGTCCTAATATTATCCGGAAAAACTTATGGATGGGGTGGATTTCTCACAAACTTTACAGTGGGCTCAAAATTATTTGAACGGTGGATTTTCAATATCCACTGTTTCCTACCGTATGGTCCCTTTAGTTTTGGATTTACTTCATTTTTGTTCCCACACGTTAAAATGATCTTGAAAAACTGGTGGATGAAGTGTCAAGACCCTAGGCCCAATCTTGTGAACGGTGTACTTCGATGCATTTTTGAGACGACTAACTTAAGCAGATCGCCTCCTGCCACGTCGCCACCGTAATCCATCCAGCAGGACTCTGTGGAGCCCACTGTGATGCATACGATTTATCTAAGCCGTCCATCCATTTTCTCATATCATTTTAGGGTACAAAATAAAAAATGAGACAGATCCAAGGCTCAAGTGAACCACACAGTGGGGATTGAACTCCCACCATTAAAAACTTCTTTTGAGTGGCAGAAGTTTTGGATCAATCTGATATTTGTGTTTTCCCTTCATCTAGGTTTATATGACCTTATGAACTGGTTGGATGGCAAATAAACATCACAATGGCCTCCAGGAAGGTTTCAATGAGCCCACTTAAGCAATGGACCTGCCTAATTTTTAGATTCATACCCTAAAATGATATGAAAAAAATGGATGGACGGCGTAGATAAAACCCATGCATCATGGTGGGCCCCGTAGAGTTATTGACTTGACCCATTAAGCATTTAATACGTATAGGCTGGGGCAGGACGCAATCCGCTTCAACGACTAACAGAGACGGAGACGTGTGACTTCAACGGCTGTTTCCTATCCTAAAAATAAAATGATATGAAGCGGGTAGAAGGAGTGGATTTGTTACTGATATCAGAGTGAGCTCCGAGTGTTCCAATCGGTGGGTGTGAAGCATTTGCTATTTTCTTCCGTGTGGCCCACTTGAGCTTTGGATCTATCTTATTTTTGTGCCCTGATTGGGTGGATTTCTCACAAACATTAGGGCGGGCTCTACAAGACTACAACTGTTTGAATGGTGGGTTTTGAATGCCCATTGTTTCATACCGGCCCACTTGAGTTTTGCATCTACCTCATTTTAGTTTTTGGGCCCACACCTTAAAATGATATGTAGAAACTGGTAGACGGGGAAATTTGTCATACATCAAGACAGTGGGCTTCACAATCTTGTGAACTGTGTGCTTTTAAAGCCCACTGAGATGACTGATAGAGAGAGATATGTAACTTCAACGTTCACCGTTTCCTGCCGTATGGCCTACTAGAATATTGGATCTGCCTGATTTTTGGGCCCATGCCTTAAAATAACTTGGCCAAACTATTAGGCGTGGTGGATTTGTCACAAACATCATAATGGGCTGTGGGCGTTTAAACCGTAGGCATGAAGCTTAGTTTGTTTCCTTGCGTGGCCCACTTGAACTTTGGATCTGCCTCATTTTTGGTCTCACCGCAAATTAATCCAGCCCAACTGATGGATGGGGTGGATTTCTCACAAGCTTTGTGGTGGACTTCACAACTATTTGAACGTCAATACATAGTTGCCTTTGCGGGGCCCACCGTAGTGTCTTTGTGACATCCACTCTGTCCATTAGTTCCACCCTGAACATAAAAAGCATGTAAAGCACAAACTCAAGTAAGCCACTCTTAAGGACACGGTGGAGGATGCAAATGCCCACTGTTAAGTCAGGTTGGTGTTCAACCCTAATCTAACCAAGGTTCCATGAACACTGGGAAATTAATTCCTGATCTGTGATATGAGATTCCGAGCAAGGGACCTTGGTTACAGAGAAGGAATGTGTTAGGTACCCTCTCTGCCTGTATGGATGTACGGCCTATACTTCGTGTGGTAAAATATTTTTAAGGGATATGATAATAAGATTGAAATGGGACTAAGCAAACTCAGATTTCTGATATGGCAAGGTTCAGAATCCTAGCAAGTCACAGAGTATACGTCCGGAGACTGTCTAAAGGAGTTCTGAACGGATAATGATGATACCAAAATATTTTTGAAAATGGACTAGGCTACCATGAGTTTCTGATATGACAGGATCCAGAGTTCTGACAAGTCACAGAGCATACATTCAATGATAGTCTAGAGGAGCAAGGGGGTTGAGAAGGGAAGTAATGATGCGGTATGAAATATGAATGCTAATAGTGATTGCATGATCTTTGGCATGCATTTGAAATGGCTTGGATGTTTGGGTGCACCATGGTTGAAAGGTTTGGTTTTAAGAGATGACTGAGGAGGTTTAAAAGAATGGAAACTTGGAAACTCAAACACTTCTTTTTCTCACTTGCTTACTCTCTCTTACTCTCCCTCTTTGTATGACTTTTGTTGGTTGTTGGTTGATAAGAAATGAAGAGAAGAGAAGAGTATTTATAGCCTTTTGGGATGGTCTTTTGATAATTCTAAGGGTTTTGGAGGGTGAAAGATGACGTAGCGGCTTGTGATTGGTTGAGGAGAGGATAATGCCACATGGTGTTCCCTTATAGGTTCTTGGGTTTGGTAGGATGGTAAATATGGTATCAAAATGGTGGAAGAGTTGACTTTGGGAGGGAGCAACATTTGTAGCTCAGAGGGGCACATCTGTTGAGGTAGGGTGGTAATCCGCCCGCTGTTGATTCTGAATTCCAGTTAGTGGGTTCTATTTGGGCTCTGGGTACGGCCCAAAGTCTGTTTTGGGTTTTTTGGCTTGAAAATGGCTTGATTGTGGCTTGGAAGTGACTTGGTTAGGGCTCGGAAATGGTTCAGAAATGGGTAATAGGGTGACTTAGGTTTGGCTAGGGTTTGATTGTGGTTTTGGGGTAGGTTGTGGGGTTTAGATTCAGTTCCTAAGGATCATCCATGCCTTACGAAATTGCTAGTCAGGGTGGGGTGTCTACATGTTCCTATACCTCAACCATAACCCAACCCAACCTGACCTCAGGTTGGGAATTTTCAATCCAAGCCCAACCCAAGTAGGCTCGGTCGGGTTGGTTGGACGGACACATGCTAATATTTGCGTTCTTACATTAGTCTATTATATTTCAATACACATCTTATATTTTATACTTATGATTTTATTAATTATATATGTAGTTATTTATTGTAAAGAACTTCATTTCTTCTAAACAAACAAGCTAAAATATAGGAAAACTACTCCTTTAAAAGTTGTATTGTGTAGCATGCAATCTATTTGGGAGAGAGAAATCCGACGTATAATGTTAGCTTGAGTCATTGAAAATGACGTGGACCAATGAGACCTGACGGTAGTGGAATTTCCTTTGCCTTCAACATAGACGATCCACACTCAATTATAATTTATAGGCAACTTATATATCAATCAGGTTTAGTTTGGGTCGAGCAACCCGAGACCTCAACCTGAGCCCGACCCAAGTTTTATCAGGTTGGTGTTTATATAGCCCAATCCTGAGACCGAACCCGATATATCCTACCCGAGCTCAACTCAATATTGGGTCGGTCACAGGTTGGTCGGGTTGAACTAGCTCAACTTTCACTCCTACTCTTAATGTATAGGTTGAATGTCATGAATACATCATGCGGGCTCCACATGTCTTATTTTTTGAATTACATACCATTACCATTACACCTTATGTTTTGAATTACATACAATTACCATTACCCACTAAAATCAATTTTCTTTATTATGTCCAATACTTAAATCACAGCAAATCATCAGCTCAATTGACAAAATTTCTTTTAAAAAAAGCCCTAGGAATGACATGGGAGAGCTATATTGATACATTCGTCTTGTAAGACTTTCTTATTTTAATTATTTTTAAATGGCATTCTTAAAACTAAAACCCTAAACCCCAAATTCTTATTTCTTGTGAATATTGGGTATTTGTTGTTAAACCAGGTCGAATACTGAAATGGATGGAGTATCAGAAACTCTATATACACTTTCTCATCAAGTGAAATTGTAAAAAACTCGTCACACCTTTAATTGAATTGACCAAACGTCCTAAACAGGAAAAAACACATACACAGAAGCTAGCCGCCATACCTTTCATGAAGTGCCTCGACTCCTAGTCCACACTATCGGACGATATAGTATTGGCCAATGCTTAAAAAAAAAAAAAATAATAATAAAAAAGAATCAAAATTTCACTATTTTTTTAATGTATTAATTATTTTATTTATGTGTACACGCGAAAATTTGTGTAATTGGTCCATGTCCATGTGAATGAAAAAAAATGATGTGGTTAAAAGGTAAGCGGATTCGAGATACACCATCTTCTTCCTACTTTTAGTAATACAATAGTGCCGGGTGATATTGGCCTGCAACATGGGGCCATGTCACAAATGCATGTATCAACTTGATGAATATAACTTGGATGCAGGCATGCATAGCCCCAATGAAATGAAACTAAAAACAACATATTAAAAAAAATACTTGAGTAGGTGTGTGAATTGGTGCATGAATGCCATGGCTAAAAAATGGTTGAGATTAGCTGAAATGCGAGAGCTATGAATGAATCTTCTGCCTAATGTGTCCCATGTCGTTGCTTTGGAGAAATGAAAACGCTATCTCATTTGCATACTTAAAGAAAAGTTTGTCCACACAATTGTTGATTGGTTTTGATGGGTAGTAGAAATTTTTTCATTTTTTCTTTTTTATACACTGACATTAGATACTCGATTCCATTATCTTAGTGTTGAAACAGAGTCTAGCTATATACCACTTAGCCATGGAGCCGGATCCTCAGTGGGACTCTATCCATTTAGAAGCCACATTGTTTCTTTGGTTTGACAACCCATGGGACCATCAAATCCTTGTGGGCATCTTCTTGCTGTTATTTTTGTTGATAGTATTAGTATTAGGCATGGCATGTGCAATATACATTGGGAGAGAGAAAGTTGCGGCTACACGTATAAGGGGGTGCGGGCGGGCTAGATGCAGATTGAGGAGAGGGAGCAAGTATGAAAATGACAAGAATACCTATGAGCAGCAAAAATTGTCGCCACTTACTGATGGAGGTTGAATAAAATCTCAATCATCTGATAAGGTAAAATTTCAATCATCGGTTGATAAGCATGCAGACTTTACCAATGACCTAAATATATATATATATATATATATATATATATATATATATATATATATATATATATTCCAATGTCCTTTTGAATCTCAAAGTTTATTGCCCTTGCATGGGTAAAATTGTCTAGCCCTAGGGATGGTACAAAAGTTAGTTTCATTTATTGTCTTTTTTCTATCTTTTCTTTATTTTCTTACTAGGATTATATCCGTTTGGGGTAGTATAAGTGATCAAGGGGTGGTAACTCTCATATCACGGGAGGAAACTTTGCACAGAGTTCCATTACTACTAATGGGTGGCTCCAGGATTTTTTATGGGCACAGGCATCTCAGGTAATTCAGTCTTATGCTCGGGTTTTGAAGGAATTGCACATATAGAGATTAAACAAAAAAATCGATCTGATCTAGGTCATAATCTATATTGGATTCCCAAATTTGTTAATAGAGGGTCGAACACCTAAGTGATGTCACAATTCCTTCCATTCATTTGGGGTGGGGCTCGGAGCTGAAACGGAACAACTTTCTTTGGACCGGAATGGAACAAATTAGTAGGAGGTCAAATGTTGTTGCTAGCTTTCCGGGGAGCGACTGTTCCCTGCTGACAATCCATGGCAAAGGCATTAAGTTGCGATTCTTATAGTACCGTTCGGGGAGTCGATAAGCTAATTCTTGTGGATGTCTATTTGGCGGGCTGCCCACCTAAAATAGAGGCAGTTATAGATGCTATAACGAAACTTCATAAGAAAGTCTCTCGAGAAATCTCGGATGAAGAAAATATTTCCATTACAAAGACTTTAGTGCTCACCCCCCACCCCACCCCACCCCACCCCACCCCACCCCATCCCATCAAAAGTCCATCTTGGAATGGATGTTAAGATTGCCACTCACTAATTAATGATGATGGGTGCATGCAAATTTTTTCTTAGCAGTTATTTGGAACCGTGTAAAATCCTTAAGTTGTAAAGGGATTACAGATAGGTGGATTGCAAGGGCTGTTTTGGATGACTGCATTTTCTTGTAAACACTTCAGTTGTAATTTGAAAGTAAACAGCCATAGTTCTATATCATGGGTAATCTAATTTCAGGAATCAGATTTTTTTTTTTTTCAAAATTCTCGAGAGCATTGCGGGCTTCCTTCTCCACAATCTTTATGGATAATTTTTTCAAAATTCTCAATTAAGGAGAGCATTGCAGGCTCTCTCTCTCCCCAACGACCAATGACATCACTCTTATGGATGGCCTGTTCCACGGCTTCTCTTGCATAAGTCTGAGAAGATGAAGATAGTGGGTCTCCTAATAGGTTAGGGTTTTTGCAAGAAGGGGAATTTACGAAAAAGTTCCCATAATTCTAAACGATGCTCGGCCTGTGATATAATCCTCATATCCATGATTTTTTGTTGAAGAAAAGCTTTGATACTCGGGTAGAGTGTAAATAAAATGTAGGCAGTAATAAATTTTTACTTGCAGCGTATGATAATCCCTGATTAAAACGTCCAAATAGTGGGGGACACCTTAAATGATTTATGAAACAATCGTTATGTTGAATCATATCTTTGAATGCTCAAGTGATGATATTTAATGAGAGTCAACATAAAATAAAATCAACTGTTCAAATTCAACAAACAGATCTCCATGGAACAAAAGACCAAAATGAGTACACTAATATTATTTTAGGCTTACAAATTATGTGGGAATTTCCCTGATTTGGATGAGCGTCCATGGATCAATATCCGTCACACTATGCTAGAAGTAATCTCTTGTAACTTTGCACAGTATACAGTTAGGTTTTCAGTTTGTACAAGTGGGGCATGGTTCAATGATCGAAACCATTGGTTACATGTGGAGCATAATCCTCTTAAGATAAAAGCTATTAGTTGGGTTTTTTTTTTTTTTTTCCGAGTTGACTCCAAACTCTTGTTGTATTACTCTCTTTGCTATTAATTTTATGATAATTTATAGTTCACCTCTTTAATTTCTCCTCATAAAAGGCATTTGAATTAGAATGCCCATTTAGGATTCAACCCAATGATCTATCTTAAAGGAAGCCCTTATATAAAGCCCAAACAGGACAAGCTATAAGCACTTCATACTGAAAAGAATTTCATGTGTTTGCATCTTAAAAAACTTTACAGCCATCCAAACAACTCCTCTCTCCTTTTATTTGGGTTAGGTAAGCCTGTTTAGTTTTTCGTTTATTTTAAACAAAATTTTCTACGTTTCTTGGAAAACGTGTTTAGATAGGTAGAAGAGAGGCCCACAAAATGGACAATCTAGTTCCATGAACAATCCACTGCATCCAATTTCATAATTGTTAAAGGTCGTTGGATGACAGAAACAAGCTACAGATAGTAGTACCATTTCATCTAAGATGAATAGTTATTTCATCAAAGTCAATATGGGAGCAATCCTAGAATGTTTTCTTCCCAGAGTTCATGCCACCAATTTTTAGTTTACATTCGGCCATGTTACAGTAAGATATGGCAGAACCCTAGCCATTGGAATTGGGCCTTTTCAATGACCCAAACCATTTGTTTGATAGGGCTACTCGGATGGGGGATGCACCCAAAAAAAAAAAAACTCTCAAATTGAATATTTCAACCCAATGATGACTGTTCATGTTCAAAGCAGAAGGGCCAAATTATCAAGGGTTAGAAAAAATCCAACTGAGAGGTCTTACTTTGCCACCATATAAAGTGAGACTTGTCATAGAAACCATTTGGATAATTCTTCCCAAATTCAAAGGCCGAAGTCCCAAACCAAATCTCTCACTTACAACCAAACACCATTCTTTCTGGGGCATTATTTTCCAAAATATGATTGTAATGACTAGAATATTTTCCGCGTGAAATCTTTACCAGACACCCTAAAAGATGTTATACCTTTTTTTCTTTTTTCAAATAGGACATAAAAGATGTTATGGAACAGATCATCTCTTTTACAGGCTTCCTACAAATGAAACTAGCCTTACTATTGAAAAATACAAAATAAGAGAGATCAGAACGATTTAGAGATGTAAAAACCATTTGTTGACACGAAAGCATAACTTGTACAAAAAATTGAAGTTCTGTTTATTTCCCAAAAAGAGATAAGAGTAAAAAAAACAGACACACCTATCTGCTTACAAAACACAATGCACTGGTTTCATTGACATCAGGCATTTGCACTCTCTTCCTTCTCTTCAGACTGCCTGTCCTTCGCAATGTGGAAGCCCTCAATCTTTTGAGCCACATCGTCAGCTGTCACCTTTAATTTGCCAGTAGATCCATTTGCTGAAAACGCTTCATTCTCCTCATGGACCGCCGGACCTGTCTGCCATATTCTGATGGTCCCATCCTCAGATCCCGAGGCATAAGATTCACCTCCAGGTGAAAATCGCACACAATGTACAGGGCCGTGGTGACCTTTGTTGCAAGCTGCACTCAATCACAGATTAACCGTCACAATTACAAATCACAATGGTCCACACTCTGGCAGTCTGAATTGACAACATGCCACATGGACAGTGTACGGATACGGATTGCAAAACAGACACATGACCAACCCTATATGCATATTGGAAGCCCTATATGCATATTGTACGGATTGCAAAACAGACACATGGCCAACCCTATATGCATATTCTATATGCATATTGGAAGCCCTATCCTATATGCATATTGGAAGCTCTTTCTCTCTCTCTCTCTCTCTCTCTCTCTCTCTCTCTCATTGAATTTGAGAAAATCAGAATGACAGTGATTAAATCCTTCCAATGGCTCTATAGATAAATGCCCAGAATGTTGAATTTATTTAACCCAGATCAGGCATTCAGCAACCAGCGGAGTCACATAAGAAGCGAATTGCCAAGATATTCTCATGAAAGAAGATTGAGAATACTCACTGTATATGTTTGGCACATGTCTGCAATATCAGGGATGCTCATCATACATGGCTCACAGGGAACAATCAGGCAGTCTGATCATCACATCAGGTGGGCAACAGGTGTAAACCGATATGGAACATCAGACCATTTATCATGACCACCGATTCCTGGCAGGCAGTCAGGCACATGCAGCCCACCTGATGGGTGGAGGTTTTGACTGCTAGGTCATGGTGAACCACTTGATGAACAACTATGGCCGTGAAAACATGCAGGTGTGGTGCAGATGCACAGTATCAGGCTGGTCATCAGTCAGGCCCCACTAAGAAAACGTCGTGGCCCAGAATCAGGACAGTACCACTCATCACATCAGGTGGCCAATTTGTGTATATTGAATATGGTACCAATTCATATCAACTATACATTCCTGTCAAATGCATATGGACCACCTGAGAGGTTGACTGAGTCGATTTTTGGGTTTGTCGTGTGCGGGGCAGCTCATTAAAAGACAAGCCTCACACGCCGCAACTAGGATTCCCAATCTGTCTCACTCAAATATCCTGGAGCTTCACAGGTCTGGCCAGTCTCAGGTACCTGGCGAGTCAGCTCCTAAAGAAGAGAGGTTTTAATCAAATATAAAAACTCCACCAATGGTGACACTCACCTATCTCTTCACCGGTATGGAAATCGAACAGGCGAATCCACATGTCTTCTCCACCAGCAACAAACTTGTTGCCAAGCTTTGGTTCAAGCGAAGCCGATTCAATGGTGCAAGGCATGTTGTAGCTCTTCACCAGCCCAAAACTGGAAAGGGAAAGTGAAAAATCTTTAGCTATGCAGAGAAGCCAGTCCTAAGATGAAAAGACGACCAACCCGGTTGCAGAACTTACTGATTTGCATCCCAAAACTTGACAGAAGACCCATCTGCAGTCGTGATATAACGCCCGTCTTGACTCACTTCAGCACTGGTGACAGGTGACTTAGTCTCAAGGGTTTGAACAATCTCCCCACTTCTTACATCCCATAACCTGCACAGCCAGTGAAATAAGCATATCATACAAAACCTGCACCTCAGATTTTTTACACAGCTCCACCTTGCAATAAATACAAAGCCTTTAGAGGCCATGTGTTCTGTGTAATTGCAATGTAGACCACCCATTATTGCATAAACAGGCATTCCATTGCCTTCTTTTAACATATTTCATTGACTATGAATCCCTTTCATACACTTATCATCGGGATGATGATTGTGTCGTGTCTAAACTCTGTATAAAGCTTAGTCTCCCTGAACTGACTACCGCAACCTACGTTTTAAAAACTAGACAGAACCCTGACTAATGCATCCAATATCTGTACTACTTTTTCTGGACTCTTGTCCTGAACTTTTCTTGACCGCCGGAAAAATGGATGATGTGAATCAAATAGAGTTAAGCATACCAGCTGAAGTGATTTGTGGCCTATGCTTCATCCAAAAGGTGGCCACTAATTGAACAGTCCAGATCCATTGCCAAAGTACACACACTCTCAAGGATTCGTATGGCTGACACCAACTAAATGGTATTTCAGTCCAAAACACACTGGATCCAAAACCCTTTTTATGACAAGACCAAAATCAGTGCAAGAACTTAGAATTTACATCAACAAGGTAACATTTAAATACCTCACACCCCCAATATCAGTGCAAGAACTTAATATTGTTTGATCACTGTGAAGCCATGCAACAGTTCTAATTGAACCAGGTGACTTATCAACTTCTCTTGGAGGTGCATCAGGATGGTTCAAATCAAAAATGCGGAGGACCTTTTCAACCCCTCCAGTGAGCAGCAGGTGTGTATCCTGTAACAATGAAAGACTACTAATGAGAAGTACATAAAACACCATAGTATGAAAGTAGACAGTAGATAATTATCTACTGGAAAGTTTTCAATATCTTTCAGTATTTAATGCAAAAATCTCCATAGAAACAACTTCACACATCTGCTCTTAACCAAGCATGCATAAAGGTGATCATCACCAAAGCAATAAATCTTGTTAAAGATCGACCAACTCCAGGTTTATGCTCAAGTCGCTGGCTGCAAAAATAGTAGGGAGCCCCTTAATATATGTTTATCAAACACCACTCACGTGCCAATGCAGTCACACCCCACAGCCCTCTGAGCCGGTCAATTGCACACTAACATGGGTAATTTGTGAACAGATAAGGCTATCAGCCTGCTAAGCACACACTTGTACATTCTGACCAAAATTGGAAAGAACATGTTTGAATACTTGGCAGCAGAAAATAGAAGGCCACCACCAGCAACACATGTTTACTGAGCACCACTCAAATGCCAACACCATCACACCCCATGATGCACCTTTGCCTTACTATTGAGCACAACCCAGAGGGGGGAATTTGTAAACAGTCAGGGCCTAAAGCATTCAGTGTTAGATGATAGAATCAAGGTATACAATAATGGTAACGGTGGCCATAAAAGCCTGCCTTGTAGTCATTAGGACACGGGTCATAAAAGCCATTAAGGCCCTATAATGGTTTAAAAAAAATTAATGAAGAAACTGTATCAACCCCGTAATGGCTGTTACAGTAATTACAGGGCTGTTATGGGCCCTTTTTTTTTTTTTTTCAAAATGTGCATTAAAGCCCCATATTGGGTAACGGCTCCTACCGTTACCATTAGCCTTTTTGAATACCATGGATAGAATCGTCATTGGATGAAGTCAATAATGCAATAACATCGCAGAACAGAAAAGGTATAAGCTCAAACAACCATATCAGTGGGAATGTAGGTTACACATGTTATTAAGTAACCATACTTTATTGAATTAGGAAAAAAATATGCCTGGGAAAAGGAATGCAGCTCTAAACCGAAGCTGCAGTGCATCCTGAAGGCAAAAGGACAGCTTTGGCTCTGATCATACAATGTACTGTATATGGTCTCTCTTTTTTTAAAAACATTGGTACTGTATATGGTCTTTGGTCTCAGGTTAAATAAAATAAGTGGCTGTAGCAAATTTAGGGCCTGTTTGGATTGATGGTAAACCAGGGGAAGCATTCAGTTTACACGTTTGTACTTGCTTAGGAAATGGAAGATGCCATTGCAAACTGTTTGCCTTTGCTTCTCCCACCTCAACGAAGGGAGTAAAACCTTTTCTTTGTTTTTTTTTCAAAAAGTCAAATGAAGGGGAAAAATATGCCTCTGATTTTTATTTTATTTTTATTTTTATTTTTGGAAAGGAGGCCCCTGATGTGATGTTCTAAATGGAAAATTTGGAGGGAAAAGAGGCTTCCCTTTGTAGGATTGCAACCCGAACACACTTTCAAATGCAAAGGCGGAGCATTTTCGAAGACTTTCTTTAGCCAAAAAAAAAGTGTGTGAAGTTTTGCTTCCCTTAGCCCCAATGCCAATTTACCATCCACATGTGTCAAATTTTTGCTTTCCCTCGCATTCCCCTAGTTTACCTCCACTCCAGACAGGCACTTAGAATTGACCACTTGAAATCCACGAGGGAGAGGAAATAAAAGAAGCCTAGAAGAATTTCACTAGGGATGTAAAACCACAAAAAGCAAAATAATAATAATGAGAACAATTACAGTTTACCTCTGAAAAAGCACATGCACGAACAATGTGCTTGTGTTCAAATGAGTGCAATTCATCCCCGGTTAATGCATCCCATATTTTCCTGTAAATTAATGAAGTGCACAAAATGTCATAATTAGTTTATAAAATTACTGTGGCGCTTAATTTTACCTACTGATACAAACAACGAGAAACATGATAAGATAATCAAAAGTAAAGAGTGCTTTACAGGTGATCTACATTTTGTAAAATGTCCTGTACCATCCTTCTGAGCACATTATCCACTAATAGCATGCAAACCCTCAAACAATTTTTTTTTTTTTTTTGAAAGATGATGGCATTGAGAGAAAAGAAACTGAAACACAGGGAAAGCTAAACAAAAGAACAGAAAACAGAAAAAACAGAAAAGACAAAAAAGCAAAACTGAGGATGAAAGATCTGCTGAGATAGCAGATCAGAACAGCTCAGCTCACACCCCTAAAAACAACAGATCAGCGTTCTTCAGTGCGTCAACCTGCAAGGCCCATTCTATCAGGGCCTTCTTCGCCTTCAAGAACACATACTGAGCGGTATGGGCAACATCCCTGAAACATCTGTTGTTACACTCTTCCCAAACGAACCACCAGATAGTGAGAACCGCCATCCTCCATATCTTAGTTCTCTCTTTGCCTATATGCACACCATGCCACGCTTGCAGGAAAGAATCCACCCTCTCAGGGAAGCAGGAACGATATTGAAAGAAATTGCACAGAAAACCACATGGACCGGCTCCTTTTTTAAAAAAAAAATTGCTTATCACCCATTGCCAGTTCTAAGTAGAACTGACACGATTACTGTTCTATTCATGAATGGAAGTCTCTGCAAGCATTCCTTTTATAATGGATAATTTTAAGCAGGTTTGATCCAGAATAGTTGGCAAAAAGAATGAGAGGTGGAGGAGGAGAATGCGTTCTCTATGCATTCCATGTTGCAACTTAAATGTTTTTTTTTCTTCATTTCTTCTTCTCTTTTGAAGAGTAAACTCACACAGGTATTTAGACAATTAAAATCTGTCTCAAACATACATAAAGAACAAAAAGATTAAACCACCAGTGACCACGTCTTGCACACGTGGATAACAATTAATCGCCTAAAGCCATATGTGTCAGATCTATACACTTCTAGCTCAATTGCATCTTGTGCTACATTGCTTTGCAAGTCCAACAATTTAATGCCAAGTGATTGGCTATATCCATGTTGTATCAAACTGCCAGGTAACATGGATAAGTGTTTTTTTTTTTTTTTTGAGAAAGATAACATGGACAAGTGTTTAGCATGGTGTGAACCAAAAAATGCCAAATTAGAGGAAATAAGATGAGTAGATAACATACGCAGTAAAATCAGCTGAGCCAGATGCAGCCCGTAAAGCATTCGTGTCAAGGCAGCAACTCCACACTGCACCCTTATGCCCTTCAAAGGTTCCAATCCAATCTCCAGTCTCTCCATTTCTTAACATGGGACTAGAATCTGAGCCACACACAAAATATTACTGCTTTTGCATAGGAACAAATGAAAAGTGATAAGAAACACATGGAATTAAATTTGAAAATGAAAATTGTCAAACCTTGGTAAATTATTAGACATATCTGGAGGTAAATTTTGTGCAATTTCCAAGCAAAAATGAAAAAGAACTCAAAAAGAAAAAAATTTGCCATTTAAAAATGGATTGGGGAAAGATCCTTCCTGCAAATGGATGATCATCATCATCATCTTCAAATTGGCTAAATTGAATGTAATGGAATGGGATAGCATCAAATTCTATTGCTATTGCCCATTTTCCTGAGATTTGCTCAGATCTGTAATTAGTTTTTCTTTTTTCTTTTGATATTTTTTTATAATTCTTTAGGCTTTGGCCTCTACTCAATAAATTTATCACCGTTCAAAAAAAAAAATAAAAAAATCATCATCATCATCTAAGCCTTCACGCATGATAGTGGGAAAAAATATATAGAAATGGTCCAAGCAAATTGATGCAAATATGCACAAGTACAGAACAATAAAAAACATAGTAGCATGCATGCACAATGGAAATGTCTACCTAGTCAACTTACTCCAGAACAATATAACAGACTGGTTATTAAATTGCCAAATAAAATGTCGGCAGGATGCAAATGAATACCGTCTGGATGAGAAGCTTCTCAAAAAGATCACTGGCTTAAACCATACTATAGAGCACTGCCTTCACCTTCTCTATGTCCTTAAATGTAAATTGGCTCTCAATAGTCTATCGTACTCTTCACTGGGCTGTGGAGCCTGCCTTTTGCTCATATATCTTAATGTTGAGCATGCAGTTGTTACCTTCTTTTTGTCACATCTTTTACCAACTTCACCCATGTCACTTGGTCATTGCCTAAAATGCCAATGGTTGTCACAGAAACAATCCTCAAACCATCGCCCTTTCAAGGAGCAACATTCTTTATTGGCCTGAGGACAATCTCCTCCCTGTCACACATAAGACTGTATGTGTTAGTTAACCCACAATACTATGCACCAAGATCGTACATCAGTAGACAACCATGTACAAGACATGTTGTTATTGGACCACAACACACCATATTGACTTGCTGTAATTTTGTCCTGATGAGTACATCACCAGGCAATGATGGATCACCTACATGATCACTGTGTATTCCAGCAAAAGATGGAGTTGCGGGTACATTTTCAGTTTTTCTGCTCGTAGCTGCAACTGAGCTATGGTTTTCTATGAAATGATGTTCAGACTGCTAACATTGTCAACGATAACCATGATGGGCTTTTCTTCACATGTGCACCATGCGTGGAAAACATTGGTATGCAACCAGTCTTCACTCTTCTTTCATTGGTATTGTCAAAACGCATGCACTAAACAAACACATGGAGGGATTTTCCTGTGGTATATCAAGTGATAACTCAAAACTGTGTACTTGGTTATTCTTTTTGGGCTCTTTCTCACTGACAATCTCTTACCAAAGGTCAAGGTTCTTCATTGGATGCACAGCTGCGAGGTGGCCATTTGCCTCCACACTAGCAGCAGGTGACATTATAATGAATGCCTTATCTCTTCTGATTATTTTACCAACTTAGGTCCATTGTTTCATGGAATCCTTCGGTTGTTGCTTATGGTGATATCATGGGTGGTTGAGGATGATTGCAAACAGTTCAACGATGAATATCCTCCAGATTGGTAGCTGCAGTGTCTATTTGTAACCCATTTGAGTTTCTCTTGTGCCCACAGTTCATCCTGATATGCTTCATCCATGCTCTGAGGTCAGGACCACCATCATCTCATTGTGGGTGATGGTTTTCCACTTTAATGAGCGACTTGTTCTGCTTCCTGCCACACTAGATCACACCTTAATGTCAGATCACAATACCGTTGAGTGTACTCAACATTTAGATTATCTTGGTGCAGGTCCAAAAATTCCCTGAACATTTTGTTTCAAACTGGCCTTCGTCTGTTCCCAATTTGAAATGGCAAAAAGGCCACTGCAGCTCCCCGAGGTCCCTGACCACAAAATTTGACCACTTTGGAGCCAATTCTTTCAACTTCAACTCTACCAAAATTGTAATTTGACTTCCTCTAAAACTAGAACCATTTGAAATAGTCCCCCAGCAATTCGAATCAGTCATTGAAAATGCGGGGTTTACACTGCCATTGAACTCTCCAATTTCCACTTTCAACCACTTGTTCAGGTCTTCTACGTGAGGAAACTAGACTGCTTCCACTTGAGTCATGAAGTCACAACAAGGGGCAATAGGCGTCCGAGGAACTTGCCTAAGGTGTCAGGGTTGTTGATAGCCAAGGTTAGTTTCATGCTCATCTTCCTACCTCATGCTGGAGTACTGAATTTCCTGGAGACTGGTACCCCAACTCCATGAATTCCTTGTGAACAAGACTAGTTCAAGGGTCTGTCATGTTTTTATTACTCACCTCCACCACAACATCCACTTACCCATTATGTGAAGCCATTGAACTCTTCGTGAAGCCTAGCCTTTCTAGTTTCCACCATCCATTGCATCTTTAACATCCAATCACCTTAATGTTTACCTGCCATTTAGAACTAAGATTTTCACATCTCATGGCCATGCAATGTATAGTTGCACAAAGCATGAAGCGAAGTGGCAACAAATTCGAGTGTGGGAGCAGGGAAGCGCCTCTCTTAAAATGTAAACAAGCGTCAACAATTCAGAAGTAGGAGCGAGAGCAAGAGTCTAAAGCAAGGATTTGAAGTGGAAGCAACATGTAGTTAGGAGGATCCTGCAACTAGGATGCAATGTCAGAGTTGATAGACACAATGTACAAGCCATAGACCCACATCACTGGACAAACAATAGTAGATGTGGCCGGAGATCTGATTATAGATCGCTATGACAACACATATGAACCATTAGATCTTGTTTGCACACAAATCTATATCATGTGGAAGGTCAAACAGTATTTTTAGTTGGAGAAGGTGGCCAATTGGGGTTTTGAGATGGGAAGGAGGTATAGATGGGTTCTAAATATGGGTTTGAGTATGGGAAAGAGAGGGACGCTTAGATTATGGTTTTAGAAGTGGGAAAGAAATTATAAAATTTAAAAAAAAAAAAAAAAAAAAAAAAAAAAAAAAAAAAAAAATGGAGAAAAGGGGACGGGAAAGAGATGAGTTTTGTCATGTGGAGGGAGGATGGGTAAGTTGTGGGTCCAGGAAAGAAGTAATACATATAGATGCAAACGGAAGAAAGAGAGAAATAATTGATAAAGGCAGAGAATTGAGGAGAAACCCTCGATTCCCAGAGGGAAGTTGTTGTGGTACCACTTATTGCATATAGAAGCATTGGAAATGCAATAAAATGTAAAAGAAACCCAGAAGCATGGTGTGTCGTAAAGGCCGTTATGCAAAGGTAACGGTGGCAACCGTTACACGTTATGGGGTCGTAACGGCCATAACAACCGTTATGGAAAAAAATGACATGTCATTGTCGTTAACGGCACGTTACATATACTATAAAGGCCATAATAGCCCCGTAATGGTCTGTTACGGGACATATACAGGTTTTTCACTTTTTAATCAATATTACGGGGCAGATACACGTTTTTCGGGGTTTTTTTTCAATAAATAAAAAAATAAAAAAGAGAACCGTAACGGCTATTACAGGGCCATAACAACTGTTATGCCCCGTATCGTAAAGATAACGGTGGTAGCCGTTACGGCCACCGTTACCGTTACGGAACACCTTGCCCATAAGTACATACTAGGGCCCATACTAATACATGCTCATGCCATGATATGTTAATGTAGAACGTGGCACATATACATTCCTAGCATGATTGGACCAAAAGAGGGTGAACCGTAAATTGGCCATAACTTTGGATCCCAGTATTGTTACAAGACACACAACCTATCAATCTTTACTGTAACGGGCCATCTGGGGTGAACCGACCCACTTTTGTCCATTTTGCCAGAAAACGTGCGCTTTCAGCTCAAAATGAAAATTTAAGAATTTTTTTACTATTTTTAGTAATTCCAATTTTTGTAATATTTTCTTATTTTTAGATTTTCTTATTTTTTTAGAAATGACTTTTAATCATGCTAGGACTCTTCTAACAAAAAGTTTATTTGGAATTTTTATTTTTAGAAATTAGGCTTTAGAAGAGTTTTACTAGAATTAGTATTTTTATTAGAGTTAGAATTTTGCTATTTTTGGTAATTACGAATTTTGATTTAACTTTTTTTTCCCCTTTATTAATGGTGTAATGGGGACACATATACAAGAAACAATCATCAATCAATTTATTTTCGAATTTATTAGAATTTATTTTTATTTTCCTATTCTCCCTCATGGATTCGAGGAATCTCTGTGAGGAGTCCAGAGAAGCTCCATGGATTTGGAGTAATTATCCCGTGAGGAAGACGGTGATCGACCTCATCACGTCCATCCCTACGTCATATGCTCCATATTGTAGAAGGAAAACAAAACCTCCATTCAATCATATGATAATGACATGTCCAAGATAGGCTATAAATAGCTTAACACAAGGTAAAAACCCTAAGTATAACAAAGGAACTAAATTGCTCTTAATTAAACAATATTCTCGTTATAACTGTAATTTTGTCATTTCTCCTCTTATTTAAAATCAATAAATATAAAGAAACAACTAATACTAATCCATCCATCCAATGGATCTCATGTGGACTTCCCATGTGGGAGCTTGTGGGTCATACAAGATGTACGAGGAATCAGCTTGCATCGAAAGTTCAGTCTCAACATGTGCAGTGCACTACATGATTCATAAAATCATGCGAGAAATAATTGAAACCACAATTAGTTCACTAAATCAATTTGTGGGTCATGAATATATGGCAAAGTTGGAGTAGGTCCCACGTGTCCCAATAATTGGCTGCCATTGAAAATTACCATAGAGATACCCCATGCAATACTTTAACAGCTGAGCTAGTGAGACCTCGCCAGAAGCAAAATGCACCTCTAGAAAACCTAAAAGGCTAAACCCCTACGTTTGAACCTACTATATGATACTATTGTAACATAGGATGCAACCGAGTCATCCAGTTTTTGGCCAAGTCAAACCCAATGAATCACATATATTCTAGCTGTTGTGACAGTATCAGTCCCTAGGCAAGTCTCTCTCCAAACTAGTCTTGATTCCTCGAGCCTAGCACAACCGGCAAGCATGTCAGTCACTAAAGAAACACTCCTCAACTGCAGCCAAATCACTTAATAATAGAATGTTTCATTTCCCAAAATCAGTCATCCCCATTAATTGGGGTCAATCCCAGACCATTCAAGGTTACTACAATAAAAACAAAAATAAAAAATGGAAAGGATGTCTCACGCGTTCAATCCAAATGAACAGAATTTTAAACTGCCTCCATCTAGTTTCATCATTGCAACCAGGTTTATGACGAAATTTGCAATGCAAACGTGCCATTCAAATGCAATCCCAAGTAATTGTGATTAAACAGATCAACAGACTTTTGTGTTATCAATTCCAAATTTCACTCAGATCGTCATGACACATTTTCGAGAGTATCAGCAGCATATCCAAGGTGAAATAAAAATAAAAATAAAAATAATTGCATACCTTTGCTTGCACTGATGAGAAAGAACCCATCGGGCGTAACTGGGCTGTAGAACAAATCGACGACTGGACGAGAATGCCCGTGGCAGACAAGAGGAACCGCTACCTTCTTCTTCTCCATTTCCTTCCTATTTCAAGAACTCAAAATCCTAACAAAAGCTACCAAAATACCAGAACAAAATCCCCAACAAAAAAAAAAAAAAAAACCTAACCCTAATCAAGCTCCTGATTCCAGGAAAATTTTGATTACAGAATGAAAAGGAAAAAAGAAAAGATTATCGAAACCCTAGATCGAGATTTTGGGAATCGAGAGGGGATTCTTTTTTACAGAAGACTAGGGTTAGAAAGGGTAATTTGAAGAAACGCTCTGTAAATGATATGACGAGATTTCCTTGCGCTGGAATCCTCTCACCTTCTAACCCCTCTACAAAGCTCAGAGACATTTTCAATATATACGAGAGAGAGAGAGGGAGAGAGAGGGTTGCAAAGTATACACGCGAGAGCGGCCTTGAAATCTACACGCAAAACACGTGTCAGTATGGAGCACGTGAGAAAGATTACAGAAATCTATCGGGTGGGACACACTGCTTAGATCTTATCTATTATGACTGAGGCTATTTTTACTGCTTATGCTGGCTACAATTTACGAAATAAAACGGACAGT
This sequence comes from Magnolia officinalis, assembly GCA_021015155.1. Lineage (NCBI taxonomy): Eukaryota > Viridiplantae > Streptophyta > Magnoliopsida > Magnoliales > Magnoliaceae > Magnolia > Magnolia officinalis. The sequence goes on along the minus strand of JAJHSJ010000001.1, from coordinate 22,133,022 downwards.
TGAAACAATTTTAAATATATTTTTATTTTATGTTGGCCCAAATTAGAGTGGAAAGGAATGATTTTTAGAATATAATATATGAAAGTTTTGGTCTACCTGATGGAAGGATCAGATCTCTTTTTCGTGGTCATATTGGTATGTTTTCTTGCGTGTAGATCGTTGGGGCTTTACATGCGTGTAGCCAGGGTAAACTTTGGGAAGAGATCTAGTCCGCCCGAGAGGACCAAAATCTGTCCATCCACTTTATATACCGTACATTTGGAATGTTCTTGTGATGATCCAAACCGTTAATTCACTGAAGATCGGAACGGTTAATTTCTCAACTGAAATTTAAAATTAGTGAGATACCCAGCCATTTGTAAAATGGTTTGTATTGATAAACAAAATACAATCATTAATTTTTCTATCGCAGTTTCTACAGTTTTAGGATTATCAGATAAGTATGGTTTTAGATCCATCGTCCATTTATAGACCCTTAGGAAGATGAACGGTTCCGATGATCGTGGCATTGTGCCACTTGTACGATAGATATGGAGAGAAAATTAAAGCCTGCGTATTGACTCGCGAAGGTCTGGGTGCAAGTTTCCACGAGTCGGCTTCTTATAGGTCGTGTTACCGTACGCTCTTTTCGTTATCGTACGCTCCTGTACTTGGGGATGAGAGGGAGTGGAGGGCCGGCTTCGGTGGATTCCCGGATCCACCGAGGTGGGTGAATCCTTGATGCGGGGCCTACATTGACGTATATTCCCAACATCCACGCCGTCCATACGTTTTGAAAAATTATTTTAGGCAATCATCCAAAAATTGAAGTATATCCAAATTTCAGGTGGACCTCACCACAGGAAACCGTGGTGATTGACCATTAAAAACTTCTTGTGGGCCACCAAATTTTTGGATCTAGCTGATGTTCGTGTGAAACCTTCGTCCAAATTTATCAAACGGTTGGATGGAAAATGAAAATCTGGTGGCCCCCAGAAACTTGTTAATGGTGGGTATTCAATCACCACCGTTTCCTGTGGTGTGGTCTATTTAAGATATGGATTTTCTTCATTTTTTCTATTAACCTCTTAAATGATCTTTCAAAACGGATGGACGGCGTGGATGTAATTTACATACATAAAAATGGGCCCCGCAGTCAGAAATCCATAAACCTCGGTGAAACCACGCCCGAGCGGATGTGCCATATGGATCGTCACACGTAGGGGTTGACGTGCACGTGTGGGCAAGTGCTTCCCCCGGCTTTCGAAGCAGGGCTACGATGGGCCGAGCTCAGGCTATGAAAAGCGCGTAGGCATGGCCAAACGGCCCAAACCGACGGTTTAAGGTGTCAAGGGCATTTTTGTCCTGTATAAATGTACGATGGCACGAAGCAAGTGCATGATCACCTTAGGGCGTGTTTGGGCAGTGGGATTAGAAGGGATTAGGTGGGATGGGATTCATCGGTCCTGTGCCAATTCCACACCATGTTTGGGAAGAATGAAAAAGCTTGGAATTAGATTAGATGGAATTGCATTGGGTACCGTGTCAATTTCACTCAATGTTAGCAAGTTGTGTAGGTCTCACCATGATGTGTGGGCTATATCCACACCATCCACCCATTTTTTGAGATTATTTTAGAGCACGGGCTAAAAAATCAGGTAAATCTAAAGCTCAAGTGGACCCCACCATAGAAAGCAACGGGGATTAAATACTTACCATTGAAAACTTCTTTGGGGCCACCTAAGTTTTGGATCTACCTCATTTTTAGGCCCATGCCATAAAATGAGGTTACAAAACAAATGAATGGTTTAGATATAACACATGTGTGTTATTCTCAATAATTTCAAATGATGGTGGATATATCCATTCAATGTACCACCATATTACCAACAAAGCATGACATTAATCTTATCTCACGCGAACAAGGAACAATCCCTACCATGGTAATAAGTATGGTTTTTCAATCCCATCCCACCTAATCCCTTCTAATCCCACGGGCTGTTTGGGAGCATGGATTTGGAAATCCCTGAAATCGTCCTGTTGTGTTTAGCACCTTGGATTGGGAATAACTTTAATCCAAAAGTAGTCATGCATTGAATATTTACAGGGTTTTGAATTTAATTACTAAATTAGCTTTAATACCCAAAGTATGTAATGTTTGACACAGTGGTTATAATAAGCCTGCTGAAATATATGCTTTGTTTGAAAATGATGAAATTCCAAATACACGGTCATATCTGAGTGACTAACCAACAATTTTTAACAATTAATTTACATGGACAATGTTTGGATGGTGTTGATCATCATATTAAAGTAATTATAGTGATGCAAATGATAATCTAATTATTTTGGGATATCATTAGTGGGTTATGTGCCCAATAGAATAATAGTCTAGTGACACACATGCAACTCTTGAAAGAATTTTAGATGTAATATAAGCTTTGGCTGTGAATTTCAAACCCCTTATTTGAGGGGATTTGAAACCCCCGGATACTTTACGGTGCCAAACAACCAGGGGATTTAAAATCTCCTCAAATCCTCCCAAATCCATGGTGCTGAATGACCCTTTAGACTTGGGACGCGTATTGCATCCTACCCCATCCGTATCTAGCCGGGAACGGATAGGAGCTTTGAGTGGCCACCGTGATGTATGGGTCTTATCCACACTGTCCATCCATTTTTTTCATACATTTTAGGATATGAGCCCAAAAACGAGGTAGATCCAAGGCCCAAGTGGACCACACCATAGGAAGCAGTGGTGATAATGATTCTCGCCGTTGAAACTTTTATAGGGCCCACCGTTATGTTTATTTGCCATCCAACCTATTCGTAAAGTTACATAGACCTGGATGAAGAGAAAACACTAATATCACTCCATCCAAAACTTCTGTGGCCCCCAAGAAGTTTTCCACCGTAAGAGTTTAATCCCCATTGTGTAGTCCACTTGAGCCTTTGATCTGCCTCATTTTTTGACTTTTTTTTTTCTTTTTCTTTTTTTAAACACACCCCACACACTCACATTGGTGGAATTTCACCACCTATGGGTACTCAAACCCTTGATCGGGAGTTGAAACTCTTGAGAGTCTACCACCCAGCCAAGAGTAAGGACCCTCCTCATTTTTGGACTTATACCCTAAAATTATACGAAAAAATGGATGGACAGTGTGGATAAGACCTATACATCACGGTGGCCACTCGAAGCTCCTACCCGTTCTCAGCTGGAGACGGGCTTATTTATTTCGGCCCATTAGCTGGCGAAGCCTGGATTTAGCATGTGGTTAGGTTTGGTTAGATATTTGCCCACCCCATGCTAGAGATACCGTCTAATAAGTTGGAATCTTTTCTTGCCTTTGCCAAACCCATCTTTCTTAAAAATGCCAAACCGACGGATTTAATAGGTTGGTGTTATAAGTGGAAATTTTGAAATATGTGCCTATTGAAAACTTTTCATGAATGAATGAAATTTACCTTGAATGTGTCACTAGATGGCTTGCCTTCTTCTTAGCATGGAAAGACGCATGATGTGATGATAACGAAAAGTTCATTAGAAATGTAGATCTTTCATCGTATAGAAAAAACATTATTAATTACATAGGATTTTTAGATTTGATAGACATTATTGAGAACCTTGCCATATAAGTAATAAGGACATAAGAGTTGTGTGGAACTAGTATATTTGTGCAGTTATTGTAATAGAATTTGTTTTGCACCCTGCCAATCACAGCCACATCTAAGATGCCACATGGCAAGGATATGTTCGTGTTGGGAAGCAACTCTTTGCAAAGAAAAAGTTCCACAAGAGAAATTTGTTACCGAACATTAAATGCTAGAGTAAAAAAAATTAAGTCTCTGCAAAGTAGTGAGTTTAGTAATAGTATGTCTCTAAAAAATGGAGGAGTTCAGCTACGGAAGCTCTCTAACAAAACCTCATACAGATATTGCACGACTGAAGTAACAAAAGACTTATAGAATTTTTCATGTACACGTGGCTTGGTGCAATAAGTTACGCTTATGGAAAATCAAAGAGATTTGCATGGCCGATGTGCAATCAAAGATTCACGCAAAATTATAATATGGTCATTGCCTCTTATAAGCCTATAAAAGCAACACTCGATGAAGAGCTCCATGCTCTCGCCAACATACACACATCTTTACGCAGTGCAATACTGTTTATCTTAGTTCTATCCTTAGTTCGTTCACTTATGTCCAGCTTCACTGCAGCAAGTTCGAAGTTTTTCATAGCTCAGTCTGATATGTCCAGCGCCATCATTGTAGTACACATTAGGAGTAGATATATTAAATATCCACGACCTCCATTGTCGGATCCCACCGATCATTGAGTTCATACTTAGTAGATTACACTAGTTATGTCATGTAGGTTGTATATTACGGTTGTGTTGTCTATACAAGCATTCGTAGGTGTTGGGAAAAAAATATGCTAAGTCCAGAGACTCGAATATGGAATTGATCAATTCTACTGACATTGTCTGGGGTTATCGAGGCAACAGTTGAGTTCGAGACAATGTCATGCAAACACAATAAAGTGGAGAGAATAAGACAAATTAAGTCATCTTGGTTAACGAGCTGGCAACGTCAGCATGAGCCGACTAAGGCCTAAAAGCTATGAGCCACACGATCGGCAGTGAAAACCGACTCACCACTAAGCCGGTGGCACAGTCAGTTATGGGATAAGAAAGGACGACGGTCACAAACCGAGACTGCTCCACCTGACATTAGGCAAAAAACTCTTCTCCGTAAAGCCAGCCAAGACTCATTTGGTACTTGAGTCGGAAACGGCCGAGCCGAATAAAGGAAAGACGATGTAAATGAAAACACTGTCCCAGATATCTCGTAAAAGGATCCTCGATCCTGATGATTTCGGGATCGGATGGAGACCAAAAGCGGGCCAAAATCAAATCTCCATGATATCAGGAAGAGAATCCTTGCACGTCAGGACTCTCCCATACCTATAAATAAGGAACCTCCATTTTTGTGAAAGGTACGTAATTCAAGATTCCAAAAACGCTTTCTCCTTATCCTAAGAAGCTGACTTAAGCATCGGAGGTTCCCCGGGCTAGAGCCAGGGTCTCCCTTTTGTTTCTCTCTTGTGCAGGTAACGAGACTGAGGGGAAGGCACACCATAAATTTGCATCAACAGTAGGTAATTTTCCTTTATTTTCTTTGCTTAGTTTAATTTTCTTAGTTAATTGTGCTGATCTCATTTACAAAATAATAAAATCGACAATTAGCCTTTATTTTTAATTTTATTTATCCATTGTTATATTACTAAGGAACATGGGAACCTTGATCACCGTTGAGGGAAAAGTCTTTAACACAAGGCAAAAGATCATAATGAAAGACTAACCCTCATTTTTTAAAATGCGTTGATTGCTGCAACATTGGCGGCTAGACTATTAGATCAACCTCCACAAATCTAATTGTTTAGTCATTTTAACCTAGCCCATCCAAGTCTGCCCTAGACTAGCTCAACTTCATGTATATATTACATGCATATAGATATATCATTTAAATATTCCATTAGGCAACTTGCGCATCTTGAATATAGACCATTGTGGTTTAAATATCTACTTCTCTTTCTTAGAAATTAGTAGATGGATTAGCAATATTCAAGTGGGAAATAATGATTTCATAATTTTCTTGTTGGGTTGGATCAAGCAGACCTCGCGTCTAACCAAAATTTTATTGACTTGGGCTTTTATGTGCTAGCAGTTTCATATCGAGATTGGATAAGGTTATAGCCTTGGGCTTTAATGTTGACAAAATTTTGAAGAAAGATCATGAAAGCATAAAACTTTTAAAAAACTTATATTTATAAGTAATTAAATATCCATGTCTAAATATAACAAATTTTAAAATTACGCAAACTAATGGTCATCATGTTACTTCGAAATTATGTCATGTCATCATACAAAGAGTTAGATGCCAATCTTCTAATGTAATAAGTTTCTCCTCGATCTATCTAAATAAAGTGGAGCAAAGGCTCGATGTTGCATTCCTAATGTATGCTTGAGTGCATGATCTAGGTAGTCATTTCCAGTAGACCTCACATATTCATACATGCAATGAAGGGATGAAAGAGCATGTGCGTTGTCTCTCTTCTTTTTTTCATCATCTATCTCCTTTTCTCTCTCTACACTAGATGTTCAAGGGAATTGGATGTCTAAGGCTCTTTTTTTGCCTTATCCTCATTGGGACATGATCTATTTATAAGGAGTCATGTTTTAGAAGGTGCATATGATGGTACTGCTTGATGTTGCTTTGCCCTAAAAAATGAATGTTTATACTCTTTTATGCCTTGCTTAATAGTGATGCGTTCACACATTAGCCCTTATGAACATCACCCACGTGGGAACGCCCATGCCCTTCAACTCTTAATCAAGATTAGATTCATTTTATTTATTTGGTTGTACAATATCTTAGGGTATAACCCGAATGCATAGGATATGTTTTAGATTTTGAAGTCACCACTAGCTAATGAAGTTTTTATGTCTACGGTCGGCTAGAAACCATAAAATCACTTGTAAAGTGGGGGATCGTGAGATTTTCTAATTAAAGTGATTTCTGTGGTTGATCCATGATCATAAAATATGGGTAAGGATCTCGGTGATATAAGAGGAAGGGGTTAGGTACCTTCTTTTACTTGCACAACATGTGGTATCTACTTTACGAGGTTTTATGATTCTTAAGGAGATTCAACATAATTTCAGCATTGTATACCTATCCATGCTTCGTATAACCCATAAGACGTTGGTTAGACAAAAAGTAAAAGAATCATAACATTTCTTTGCAAAGTTGGATGGCTTTGAGGAGGTAATGATAAGCAAAATAAAAAATGTAGTTGATGGATTGCGGCCATAACCTTACAACACAGAGTCTACGACCTTAGGTAGGTAAATATAAATAAGAAAAAGAGATGCTGAGCAAAGAAGAATAAAAGTATGAGTTAATATTGTAGATGTGCTAAGAATGTGAGGAGTAAAATATGTTATGAGTCTGACTGAAATATAAGAAAGAAGATGGGGAATCAGATAGTTTTTTTTTCATGCAAAAGGAATGGTAAAATATTCCCGATTATAACCTTACTCTTGACTTTGTTGGCTTCTTTAGTATGTTTTTATTTTCAAGGTTGACCTCTCGAGTTGGATAGGACCTCGATGTCAGTCAAGAATCTCTAAAGTCTTTGGAGAAGAGGACCCATCCCAATGTCTCTCTCTCAACCTTTTACTGACTTTATCTGTCTTTATCTCCATTCTCCATCGCCCTCTTCCTGAAATGGCAGTTATAACGCTGAATTTAAGACCAAAATCATGTGTCCTCTGGGGAGCTGGTGGTGTTGACACCTATCATTTAAGATTTCGTCGTCTGTAAAGTTAAGAAAGATCTTGGTTAGGTATGAAGTATGTCAGGTGGTCATTAGCGTGTGGTGGGGCGATGTTCTATTTTATCCAATTTTACACATTTTTCTGCCTTGTGCAAGGGGCATATGAGTCTTTGGAGAGTTTAGTCTCCCTTTACTTCTAACCACCTCCAACTAAGATCAGTTTATTTACTCTATTGGATGACTTAAGGAGGCATCAGGGCTCCATTCATCATCTCCCGTTTGGACCCTTGATGTCTCTCGGATTGGTTATGATCATTTTTTTCAAAGGGATATGTGGTTATGGTTTATGGGGAATTGGCATTTATTAGTCAGGATTTGGTTTATCGTATTTTGAATTTGTTGATCAAGACTATCGGTAATTGCCGCAACATGTCAAGTGTCTCACATTTTGATTGGTTTTGGAGTTTCTTTGGTTCTCGAGTTACTTAGATGAAGTTTTATCAAAGCTGAGCTAATGCTTGAAGAATCATTTTATTCTCATTTTAGGTGGGGTGTCCACAACCCCGTTAATGCATGTGAAACATCATAATCGTACTATATGAATGGGTTGATGAGAAGAATTCCTTTGGTTGTCCTTGAGAACTTGAGATTTGACAAAACAGACATTAGGCATGGGAGAGTTGTGGGTCATTGGTCTTAATACCCTGTTCACCATAACCACCTAGCAAGTTAGAAGACAAATCTATGGTTATTCTTGTTTTAGTCATTATGTTTGAGGAGATTGTTGATGAGTCAAGATGTAAAGTCTTTAGTGTTGGGCATGGTAGCAAGTCAATATGTCTCAACTTGAACTCACATAAAAGTGTAAGTGTGACATGGATATAGGCTCTTGGGTTGAATATATCGGGCACTTACACTGGCAGGATTAAGTATAACTCTCTATACCGATAGACCCACATGCCTGGACTAGATTAGCCCGCAAATGCACTAGCTTTGACTAATCATTGAACCTAAGAACACTTGAGACGAAAGTCATGTCATGATAACATGTACCTTAACTCGCTTTACAAGATCATCATAATAAAAGTAGGTAGAGTTGGGCACATATATCAAGGTCCATTATAGCTCACATGATTCAATGATGGTTATGCTTAGTTACTTGAGACATTACTCATGGACCGTTCATGTGGTTTGAATCGTTTATCAAGGGTTTCTAAGGTTGGTGAGCACATCAAACGTTTTATCTTAGTAAATAAAAAAAAAAATCAATCCTTAACTTTTATTTTTAACTATTGATTTGTTCAAAATTGAGCACGATGAACATCTAATAGTTAAGATATGGTCATTCGTACCTCAAAATGGCATGAGATATTAGCCAATGATGGTGACCATGGTGAGTGGAAGGATTTGGTAAATTAGTTGCGTGGTTAAGGTAAGATCATTGGCTTTTGATGTAGTAGGGTATACCGAAATCTATAGGGTGACAGAATACCATTACCGATCTCTTTGAAAACCCTAACTCCTTTTTTTTTTATACATGTTTTATCTTAAAAGGAGATGATTAAGGAGGGGGAGCTTTAGACGTTCCAAGCTCCCTTGGGGATCACTTTAAGGGGCTGTTTGATTTTTAATTTCCCCTAGTAAATACACGGAATTACCTGATTATTGATTACTACGCATGTTTGAAAGTCGTCGGGAATTACGTTTCGAAAATCGGTCCATACAAACGTTTTTATTACTGATTTAAATATGTGGGCCCCACCATGATATATATGAGTTATCTACACCATCCATCCTTTTAAAAAATACATTTTAAGGCATGAGCCCAAAACTTAGGAAAATAAAAAGCTCAAGTGGACCACACCTTAGGAAACAGGGATCATTAAAACGTCAATGGTTGAAAGTTGTTTTCTCCCTAGGGCCCACAGTGATGTTTATTTGTCATCCAACCCGTTAATAAGGTCACACAGTCATGGATAAAGTGGAAACAAAAATATCAGTTTGATCCAAAACTTCTAAGGTCTTCAAGAAGCTTTCAATGGTAGGAGTTCAATTCCCATTGTTTCCAGTAATGTGGTCCACTTGATCTTTGGATATGCATCTTCTTTTGGCTCATGCCCTAAAATGAGTTGGCTAAAGGGATGGATGGTGTGGATAATACAAAAACATCAAGGTGGGCCCCACAATTTAACTCTTTTTTTTTTCCATCGGGTGACGTGAGGAGTGCTATAAATGAAAGGTGGCAGTCAAATCACCTGGGAAATTCAACAGGAAATACAGGTAAATAATTATTACCCATTTACGTCGAATTACCTGAAATTACCTATGTAATTAGAAAATCAAACAGGCCCTGAGAGAGAGAGAAAGACGTGAGAGTCACATATCCTTTCCTCGTTCCCAACACATGTGTGAGATTGTGGGGTCCACAGCTAAATGACTCTCATACGTAAGCTCATCTCTGCCTTGATATTGACGTATGACTCTCCTCCTCTTTTATTTGGGATAGATCGGGGAGAGACTTTCTGGTATAAATGATCGACATTAGCATTCTTTACTTACGCCATTATTAATCAAGATAATCTTAACTATAGGATTTGTTTTTTTTCCTTCTTATAAAAACTCAGTGATATCTAAATGGGGATCTTTAGTTTAATTAAAATTAAATATAGACCTTTAGAACTTTTTTTTTTCCTTTGTATTTCAAAAGGCTGACACTCCTCACCCCTATGGACTTCCTTATGTCCTAGATAGAGCTGTACACGAGTTGAGTCGAGTCGAGTATCGCCCTACTCGTACTCGGCTCTTAACGCCTGAGTGCTGCTCGTTCTCGACTCTATTCGGCCAACGAGGAGGGACCCCCTGCTCGTACTCTACTCGCTCGAGTACGAGTAGTAAACGAGTAGAGTCGAGTCCGAGTTTTTGAGTCGAGTCTGAGTACGAGCACACGAGTTGAGTACCGAGTGCGAGTTTTCGAGACGAGTTCGAGTCCGAGTCTGAATTTGAGTCCAATTCGAGTAGGGTTTTCGAGTAACGAAACAATAAAATATATAAATTGCACATAATTACATTACATTGTTACATAATTACATTAACGTATTTACATAATTACATTATATTGTTCGAAATGACAATTTATAACTAATAACCTCTATAAGATGAGTGCCTTCCTGTTCCTGTATTGTCATCTGATCCATCGGAACTGCTATCTATTTTTTCATATACAAATTGATTCATTTCCTCTGAGTCAGAAGGTGAAGAGATTTTTTCTTCGTGATCTTCTACACTTTCAACTAGATTTTTCAAACTTGCTTTATGTGAAGAATTGTATGTAATATCAATGCCCTATAAAATTCACCGAGACGAGTCAGGAATTTCAATTTGTTACTCTTTTTCTTGTTCTTGTTTGTCATACTCGACGAGTAACTCGACCCTACTTCAACATCGTGTTGTCTTTAACTCGAATATCGCTGAAGTCTAAAAACATATTCCATACTGCGTTTTATGGCGATTTGGAATTGTTCTTCCTCCAAAGCTTTTAATCTGGCTTCCTCCTCTGCATCTTTTGTGGATGTCATTTGTGTACCAGATCCAGAAGCAGAAGGTTTGGATGGAGTGGAAGGCTTTCTATTCGAATCTAACAGGGCTTGAAAAAAAATTTGGACATCCTTAGGCGCATTAGGACATGGTTTTGCATCACCACCTCGACATGACAAGTGTAGGCGAAAGCGATTAGTCTTGTTTACAAACTTTGTGCCACACAAACCACACTTAATCTTTGTTTTTCCAGACCGTGGCGGTGATTCAACTAGGGAAGCATAGTCCCAAATGTTTGTCGATGGCTCAGATGATGACATTTTTACATTCAATTTTTAATAAAAAAATCAGAATATTGATAAATAAATTGAACTTGATATAGCAACAAAAAAAAGCAATATAAATGTATCAAAATTCAAAAATAAAAGCAAATGAATAGGCATATGTAAATAAATATCAATGATTCAAAGTCTTCCAAACCACATTCCAAAAGAACCAATACTTTGTTTTTGCAGTTGCAGTGAAATAATATTACAGATCATTCAACATTCAGCAAAAAAAAAATAAAAAATCGAAAATAATTACTGATCTGTAGGTAGAGACTCGTCATGAATCTCAATCTCATCTTCTTCATCATCATCATTCATATCTCCTCCCCATATCGGGCGCAACCAATCTTGCGTACAAATCAACGCTTCAACTGTGTTTGGCGAAAGTGAGCTTCAATACTTGCTCACAACCCTGCTCCCTATGCTGAATGCGGATTCTGATGCCACTGTTGAAATTGGTATTGATAATATGTCCCGTGCCATCACAGATAATGTAGGGTATTTTGATTCACTAACCCTCATCTTCCACCATTCCAACACATCAAATTCAGCTCGCACTACGATTGGCTCCTTGAGGTACATTTCTAACTCTGATTCCTTAGTATCAACTCCCATTCGTGCTTGTGCCAAATATGATATGTATTCATTTAGCACATCCGGATTACCAGGTACAGAAATATCCGCATCTCTACTTTCTTCAACACCCGCTGCGGGTAAATTATTAACATACGATTTATACAGATCTTCAAGGGCTTCACGAACCTTAGACGTCTCTGCTGCCGCTCTTTCAGTAGAATAAAGCTTCATGAAAATAAAGCTAACCAATCCCATATTACAACGAGGATTAAGAACAACTGCCAAGGACGTCAACAGATGACATTTGTCCCAGTATTTATCGAACTTCGTCTTCATACCAATTGTCATCTGGCATATGAAATCTGGACCCGCACTGGCATTTTTCTGCAAAGCATCCTTAATCTTCCAAAGAGATGGAAGAAACAGATTCGCGGTTGGATACTGATTCCCATAAAAAATCTTCATGCGCTCGTAGAAAACTTGGAGAAATGTGTGAACTTGTTGTGCTTTGGCCCAATCATCTGTGCTTCGCAACTAAGAATACGTTCTGTCACGCGCCGCGTATTCAGGAAATGCAAGCTGTAATTCCATTGCCGCATCTAACATTTCATATGTCGAGTTCCAACGTGTACAGACATCCAACTTCAACATTTTTTTAGATGGCACATTCAAACGTTGGATGATGTCATTCCATACACTCAGTCTCAATGGCGACCCCCTTATATATTTCACACTTTCTCTTATGTTCTCTATAGTGTCGTCGATTGCTTTCAGCCCTTCTTGTACAATCAAATTTACAATATGGGTACAACATCTAACCTAGAATATTTTTCCTTCAAAAAATAAATTTCCTGTAGCCCTGAACTGGTTACGTAAGCATGAAATGACACTGTCATTTGCTGAAGCATTGTCTAAAGTTATTGCTGAAATTTTTTTCTCAATGCCCCAGCCTTCTAGACAACTGTAGATGCAATCTGAAATAAGTAAACCAGTATGTGGAGGAGGAATGTGTTTGAAGTTCAAAATTCTCTTGCATAGTTTCCAATTCTTATCGACATAGTGAGCGGTTAATGAAATGTATCCTTTTCTTTGATTGGACGCCGTCCATAAATCAGAAGTCAAAGCTATACTGGTCACTGAAGTTAAAACTTCTTTCAGTTTCATCTTCTCCTTTACGTACATCTTCATGCTTTCTCTCTGCACTGTGACGCGGGAGACATTCTCGGCCCGAGGGTTAAGGAATTGACAGAAAGCCCTAAACACTTTACTTTCAATCATTTTGAAAGGTTTTTCTTCTAAAATCACTAATCTAGCAAACCACTCATTCAGCTTCTCCTTGTCAAACTTATGAGTGGACACTACGCTTTGGGAGTCGTCCCCTTCTGACTTCGTAAATGACAACGTCTGTTGGCCGGGAGGAGGGAGTCTTGCTTTCTTAGGACACGTCTTCAAATGTCTAATTAAATGTGTCGTAGAGCCTCCTAGAATCTTGCTGAATAACCCTTTCCAGTTATTACACTTTATCTTATGTACATCGTTAACTGTCACATCTTCGAAATCATCCCACACTGCTGATCTCTTCTTCTTCCCTTTGCATGCGGTTGACGTGTCTGTGTCTCCCTCTACTATTAGAGGAGATGTGGCCGATGCACCCATTCCAGGGGCATTTGGACTTTCGTCTTGACTAACCATCTATAAAATAAAGTTCTCGATATGTTATACAGCTATACCTAGGGGCTAGGGTCCTAGATGGCTAGACCGCTAGACAGGCATAATTACTTAACTGTCTAAATCAGTCACACATTCAAAGTTAGATGGATTGTAATGCTTCATTTTCCAATTTAAATGCTACGCCGAAATTCCGGCAGCATCTCCCCTTATATCTCCAGAATATATTAATCTTGTATTTGATTCTCATGTCAATCATCAACACAAAGTGTGGACATTTGACGACGGAAATAAATACATGAAATATATCCAGAGAGAGAAAGGAGAGACGAAACCAGAACAGACATATGCATTTAAATTGGAATAAATGAAGACATTACAATCTATCTAACCCAGAACTGTCCAAAAAGGGACAATTTGAGCAATTTCTATGCATCTAAGAACACACTGAATCTATGTCTGGCAACATAGAAATCCTCAAATGGGCAACTGATTATCCTATACTACAAGTCCACAATTAGAACAATACAAATAATTCATATCTATGCAAACAAAGGAGCATGCTGAAATTGATATTTATCATCTAGCTAACTAATAACAAAATGTCAAATGAAAAGCCAAATGCATCTTAAAGTGGTGGCATTAACACTAACAAAGTAACAAGTAAATTGTCATTTATAAAGTAAATTAAGAAACATGGAAAACATAATTATTTTAGGGCACAATATCAAGGGAAAATAACTGGCATAGATTCCGTCGGGTTAGGACCATGGGGCTCCATGGTCACCTCAATTCAATGTATGTATTGTATATCCATCTATTTTGCCCTCTCATTTTAATGTGTGCCAAAAAAATGAAGCATATCCAAATCTAAGTAAACACGCCGAAACAATTATCATTTAACTCTTACCATTAAAAACTTCTTAGGATCCCTATAATGATTATTTGCCATCAAACTGATTGATAAGGTCACATAGGCATGGATCAAGGAAAAATGCAAATATCATCTTGATCCAAAACTTTTGTGGCTCACAAAAAAGTTTTTTTTATGGCCATTCACCACTGTTCCTGTGAAGTGGTTCACATGAGACATGAGATTTGGATTTACTTTATTTTTATGCCTATGCCTTAAAATGAGCTAATAACCCATTCAAAGTTTTGAATGGTGGACATTCAATCATCATTATTTTTTATAGTATGGTTCACTCAAGATTAGATATAGTTTATTTTTAGGCCCATTCTTAAAATAAATTAGTTCACAGCCTGACCCAACTGGGTATTACTCCACCTGCCCAAATCTAATCCATGCAGAATTTCAACGTGCTTGTTTGGCACGCCCAGCCAATCCCGGGATTGCTCCTTCCAATCCTTTCCAATACAATCTAATCCCATCCAGTCTGCCCAGCCAAACAGGCCCTAAAATTGGATGGCAAGTAAACAGTACAATAGGCCCTAGAAAGTTTTTAATGGTGGGCGACTGGGCGTTCGCCCGGCCAAACAGGCCTTAAAATTGGATCTAATCTCATTCAGTCTGCCCGGCCAAACAGGCCTTAAAATTGGATGGCAAGTAAACAGTACAGTAGGCCCTAGAAAGTTTTTAATGGTGGGCGACTGGGCGTTCGCCCGGCCAAACAGGCCCTAAAATTGGATGGCAAGTAAACAGTACATTGGGCCTTAGAAAGTTCAATCGTATCGACCGGGCGTTCAATCCCCCTCCAACGATCTTAATCCCACAACTATATTAGCAATTTATACTATATATTAGCAATAAAAAATAAAAAATCAACCCCAGGCCTTACCGGGCGAGCAGAAGAGGAACGACCGACAGTTGCGTGCAGGGCAGGGCGATGACGGACGACGGGACGAGTGGCAACAACGAGTCGGACGGGCTCTGGGTGAGGGAGGGAGAGAGAGAGAGAGGAGAGAGAGAGAGAGAGAGAGAGAGAGAGAGAGAGAGAGAGAGAGAGAGAGAGAGAGATTTTTGAAAGCTCGCTGGGAGGGAAGGGGTCGGGCGCTGCTTGAAAAGGACGGGTGGGGTGGGGTAGGGTTTGGGCGAGCGAGTGCTAGAATGGAAAATGACGGGTGTGGGGTAGGGTTTTTTTTTTCGAGCGGTTATATACACTTGTATGAGTCGAGTACGAGTCGAGTACCGATAGACTCGTACTCTACTCGTAATCTAAACGAGCAGTGAAAACCCGCTCGTACTCGGCTCTAACTCAGGTGAGTCGAGTACGAGTTGAGTATTCCGAGTCGAGTCGAGCGAGTACTCGAGCCATAGTCTGCTCGTGTACAGCTCTAGTCCTAGAACATCAAAAGTCTATAAACTCTACCTTATCCATGCACCAAAACTAACATAATCTATCCACTATAAAGTAATATCCACTCTTAACTATAATACGATGCCGGTCTAAATGGTAGACTAGACTACAAGATCTTGATTATTAGATGTCAATCAAGGATGATAAAATACTATTAATGGTTAAAACAAAAGATCAATGGTTAAAAGCCTTCGTTTAAATATTAAAAAAATCCTTTTGAGTGTTGGGCCTAACTAGAAAATCCCTTGATGGACAGTTTGATCATTAAGATTTAATCCACTAATAAATTCATTGGTGTAACTAGCCGATCCTATATTGGAACATATGCACCACTATTGAATTCTTGATGCATGCACCCAACTATACCTGTATATCAGCCACCAATGTGACCTTGCATGGTACCCAAAGCACAAAACACAAGGAGCTCATACTTTCCACGTGACCTCAGGTCTAAGGATCCATCAAAGCTAATTCATGATTAAATTGGTCCGGTCCATGTATAATATATCTCCTATACCAAAAGACTTGGTATAATCTACTAATGTAAGTGTTTAACTAGGCCCAAACACAAGAACCTGCATTTCATATACATTTATGTATTGGGTGGGCTATGGCATAATTATTGTTATGGTAGAGAAATTTCATCTCAACTCATCATTGGTTCCATCACATGGGATGACCAATTAACCTTTTAAGGACTATCCAATCCATTACCACAATCATAAGAATTAATAGCTTCTTGGTCGAGATGGATAAGTATACTAAATATTTATTGAAGGCGAGGTGTATGAGGAGGGGTAAGGCAACGATATATGGGTAAAGATGATCATTTGTCTAAATAAGCAGATAAATTCATGTGACTCCATTGATAGATTTATATAGATTACATATAAGTACTTTTGACGACATTGCAGTCAAAAGGGGTGGTACATTAGGCCTTTTACAGTCAATATTCAATCAACACCCTATTGATGTTAATGATGGAATGGATATTGCATTGCTATTACAATGGAATCCTTGATTCCAAACATGCCCTAAGGTACTTAGATCGATTAAGCACAATTCTTCCTCAGGCGACGCTGTTATATCTAAACTCGCATTTTCCTATAACATCGACAGAAATCCCTCCTTGTAACCCTTTCATAAAATTACGATTAGCAAAAGTTTTCCACACATTAATTATAACATCTGTGGTATAAATCTCACACACACACACACACACACCACACACACACACACACCACACACACATATATATATATATATATATATATATATATATATATATATCAATTATCATTAGCTTTTCAGGGCGTACAACCCCAACACTTAAAAGCCAGGCTGCTAGCCCACCCAAACCTGATCTCTACCAATTGCCACCCATTATTTCGATAAGAAGAGTAGTTATAATCCAAAAATATGAAATAGTATGACTTGGATGAAAAAAAAAACGTGATAAACCATAGAAGAGAATATGAATTCCTCTGTTGTGATAGTTTCATTTATCCGATAAAAAAGAAGAAGAAATTATTATTTTTCTAACTTTTCCTCAAAAAATGAGTAAAACTATTATTTGCTTGTACAACTAGAAAACTTAAAAACTACAAAAAGAATATAAATTATAATAACGTGATGGTTTTCCTTGCTCGAGAAATCAAGAAAGAGAAGAAAATCATTTCCTTTTTTCTTATTTTTCCTAAAACATGATCATAATTGTGAGAAACAACTTTCAAATTTTGACTGTTGAATGGAATTATTGTTGGATTTTAGGAATTTTTATAAATTTTCACTATTCAAGTATTCCATAAAATGTTTTATTTTTCAAGAAGAAAAGCTAGCAGAAATGATTTTTGGTTAAGGTGTTTTGTACCAAAGGAGGGGTAAAAGGTCCACTTGGTATTTCACTCAATTCCAAAAAGAAAAAAGAAAAAATCATTTCCTTTTTCGTTACAAAAGTTGTGATTGTATTGTTCATACCCCTCTTGATTCTCAAAACGATTTGCATTAAGAAATACATTTCACCTACTGGGACGATATCCATAGTAGGCTCACATTCAGCTTAACCTAGTGCCATATATACTAGTTATGACCCATGCATGGTCCATTGGAGCCTAATTGTAGGGCTGTAAATGGACTGGGCTAGCTAGTCGAGCTTTCTAGCCCAATTGCTTTAGGATGATATTCGGTTGGAATATAAAGACCCGAGTGCGGTATATGTAAAAAATTCAAGCTTGTTTATCAACCATACCAAGCTCAATCTATATTCAAAGGCGTAGGTGGCATTTTCCTAATATTTATAAGATATGCGAGATACAACACAGGTTTATCATAAAATGCCGAGCCCAACTTGTAATCATGTCAACCAAAGAAGGGTTCCTTGTCAAGTTGGCTTTCGCGGAGCCTACTTTGCTAAGTAGGGATAATAAGAGTTTTGTAAAAGTACATGACACAATTCAAACTTGAGTTTGGCTGAAAAAAATAATTATGCACCCCACCAACTCAGGTGGGTTGGGTTGGGTTGGGTTGGAATGGTTTGAGAATCAACTCAAGCCCAGATGGACCCAAGAGGACCCACGGGCAACTTGAGGTGTTCAACCCATTCAAACCCGAATTCCAAACTGAGGTGTCTAACTTGAACACACCTGAAAACTTCTATGCTCACACAACTTGACCCTTTAGATTGTTGTGAGAACTTGTTATGGACATTATGAAATTTTAATAATTCCGTTTAGTTTAAACAATATACATATAGTATTTATGAACTTAATGAATAGAGTATTCAAGCCATATTTGAATAGAGTATTCAAGCCATATTTGAATGAATTTACTTGACATGAACTTGAAACACCGACCCAAATCGGCCAAAACTTGGATTGTGTCTGTCCATGTTGACTTGGTAGCCAGTTGCAACCCAACTACCGAGGGTGCGTCTGAACAGGCCCTTAGCTGGTCTACCAGGTTTTTCCAACCAAAATATCTTAAATTGGATAATCCACCGATACATGCCTTTCATCCCGTTCTCTACTCCCTTCTAAACTGTCTATTTTCTGACCACATATTAAAAGATCATGAACGCTCTATAATAGAGTTTTCTTCATGTGCCATCCATCAACCATAATCAGTATTGTTGATGCTCAAATCTGGTCAATCCTTGTTAGCCCGCCTTCCACTTGTAATTTAATGGAGAACAAGAGAAGTCGTGCCTCACCTTCTGCGAGCCGCTAAGTACCTGCAATTTAATGGAAGTACAAGAGAATACATTGGGGGCGCCGGTTAAGGCCAGGGACCATCTGATGCTTAAGTCAAGCATATGGACTCACAATAAACGTAGTAGAATCAATATATTTGTATACCTTTACCCATGACTTGTGGTGTATTTATACGCTTTCTAGGCGGTTTGCATATCTAAGTTGATTAGAGAAGCCTGTATTAAAATCAGATTCTAATTCTAAGAATACATCCGACTTTATTCTGATCAGCGTGATTTTTGGCTGAGATCTCAGAAGGTAATCCCACGGAGATGATTCTTCTTTCTATTATGAGGTCGAGGTCAATATCCAAGGCTAACCTTTGAGGTTGAGGTCTATAGTCAGGTCTGGTCCTCGAAGTTAACAGTCGACGTTGTCCCTCGAGGACGAGATCGGTACCTGAGGTACCTCAGGTCGAGTTAACACTAGCTCTTCCAAAGGCTTTCAATTATCCATCTTTTCTACTATTGATCATTGGGTCAGACTGATTTTACCTCTAACAAGTAGAACTGTACACGAGCAGAGTTAGCTCAATACTCGCTTGACTCAGCTCGAAAAAACTCGACTCGACTCGGATCGAAACTCTGTTCGAACCGAGTTGAGTCTTTTTTTGGGAGCTCGGAACATTTCGAGTCGAGTCCGAGCTGGACCTAGTTCGACTCGGTATTGAGCTCGACTCGGCTCGGACTCGACTCAGATCGAGTTTTAAGTGAATATATAAGGGTTTTTTTTTTTAAAAAAACCCTCGTTCACCCGACCCTACTCACCCAACCCAGCAATCTTAACCCATTTCTTCCTCCCTTTCGCTCAAATCGCCTGACCCTAACCCATTTCTCTATCTCTTTCGCCCAAATCGGTCGTCCGTTCGCCCAATACACTCGTCGTTCTCCACCGCCCAACGACGTTTTTTCTTCCAGTGTCTGTCTGGACGATCTCCTCTTCCAAAGTGAGTCCTCTCCTCCACTCTCTCCATTTTTTCTGGCGAGTAGCGTCCATCTGAGTAGCAAAATACATCAAAAAACTCAGCTTGAACTCGGCTCGGATTGGACCGATCTACTGGCCAGGCCGAGCCAAGCACGAGCTGCTGTTCCAACCTCGAAGGCCGAGCCGAGCCGAGCACGAGCTGAGACTCCAGCTGTCCGAGTCGAGCACAAGCTGGGCAAAGCTCGACTCGACTCGTGTACACCTCAACAAGTATCGACCCAACAGTTTGGACCCAACAGTTTGGATCAGTGTGGCTTGGGTCCAGCCTGCTTCACCTCGAAACAAAAAAAAACCAAGGACAATTTCCCGGGTCGAGGAGGGTAACAATACAAGGACACCGCAGAGCTCTCCCCTATAAATATACGGAGGAGGGGAAGGAGAGAGAATGGCAGCTTCAGCAGTAAAAGAGATTGCCATTGCGACGACGAAGGGGAAGATGGTGAAGCAAGGAGAAGGGCTGAGGCAGTACTACCTTCAAAACATTCACGATCTACAGCTCCAAGTCCGCCAAAAGACTCATAATCTCAATCGCCTGGAAGCCCAGCGCAATGATCTCAACTCCAAAGGTCTCTCTCTTTCTCAACCCTAACCCTAACCCTGGATTTGCATTATGTTGTATTTCTTTCTTTATTTTTTATTTTATTATTATTATTTTTTTGATATTTTGTTTGATTTTTATGAGATTCGATCTGATTTGGTTGTTGGATTAGAGTTTGGGTTTTGATTTATGTGAATTTTGATTCTAGAGGAAGAAAAGATCGTCATTTTTAGTTTTCTCTTGTTCATCTAGGGCTTGCTTGCAGAGGAAGAAAAGGATTTTTGAAATGATGATGAATTGCGCTGATTGATAATCTTTTTTTTTTTTTTTTTTTTAGTTTTCTTTTTCTGAGATTTATGACGAATCCTGTTTTCTCTCTCTCTCTCTCTCTCTCTCTCTCTCTCTCTATATATATATATATATATATATATATATATATATATAATATATATATATATATATTCGCATCTCTGCTGTACAGATGGCATGTGCCAGGGGGATCGAGACCATTGATCTAATGGGCAATGGGGTAGGTGAGACATTGCAGGAATTGTGAAAGTGTTGGAACTGTTTTTGTTGTCGCATTTGTTGTCTGCAAACGGGGGTTGAAGAAGTTGAGCGGAAATTTCACCAATCAGACTGCTAGATTATGTAATCACTGCCATTTTTGGGCTATGGTCACATACAAAATCAATGGTCTCAATCAGCCTAGATATGTGCACTTGTACTGCGAAGTCGGTAGAGACTAGAGAGGAAGAGAGAACTGCTTGCTTAAGATGGCTAAATGTTTGCCCATTCTTCATCTAGTTTCTTTGAATTATGATAACTGGTTCTTTTTGGAATTAAATAGACTGGAAACGGACTGTGAGAATGCTGCCATCTGTTTGCACTATAAAATAATTCATTTTCTTGAAATTTGGTGATAATGGTAGTGGAGTTCCTTGGGCTGTGTGGGAAGAAAGAAATGGGAGGTGCTTCAATGACACTTCCAAGTCAATAGAGGATACTATCAGTAGGGCTTTTCGCTTTATAGTTGAATGGGCTTCTGTTGTGGATAAGTTAAAGGGTTGTAATTTGGTTTTTCTAGGGAGTTTCTGATCGGCTATCTCAGCCGGTCACTCCCCTTTTGTTTGTCTCTTTTTCTCTATCTATAAAATTTCTCGTTATTTGTCCAAAAAAAAATAATGGTAGTGGAGTTCCTGATCAGTATGGTTTTCCTCATTGGACAGTGAGGATGCTTAGAGAGGAACTGCAGCTGCTTCAGGAGCCTGGATCGTACGTTGGGGAAGTGGTGAAAGTTATGGGGAAGTCAAAGGTTTTGGTCAAGGTATGAAGGTGGATTTTGTTGCTATTGAAATTCACAGATTGCAGATATGTCTTATTCTGGGGTGTATTGTCATACTCCTGAGGTGTTCCACAATGCTCAGGCTCAAAGGTTTTCATTTTGTACATTTGGGGTTCATGGTTCAGTGATCCAAACTATTGCTATTATGGCCTCCACTTTGGATGGCCGTGCACCAGTAGTATCCCAGATGGATAACTTATAAGATGTAAACCTTTCAATAGGTGGACAAATGAATAAACTGTTAAGATAATACAACATCAGTACACATTCAGCCAAAAAAAGGCTGAATATTCAATGGCTTGGAAGCTTTGGATCTTCCAATTCTGGCTGTTTTTGGTGCAATGATCATCCATGGAAATGCTCATCATATCTATGGTGTTGATCACTTTACTATGGGCCTCACTTGTACAAACTGAAAAACCAAACATACTTTATGACCTCTTGCCCCCAGCATTTTATAATATGTTTTTCTTCTTGATGCTACTATCAAAATTCTGCATTTGGGGGTTGTGTTAGTATAAGAGATTTCCTTGTTTCTCATCTAATTATGATATCAACTGTTTCTTGGGTGATTAGTTGACTGTTTTTTCCTAAGTTGAAACTTAAGTTCTAGATTTGGTGGGTCATTGGTTCCCTTTTTGGAGGCTTCTTCATGGGTAAGTCAATTAGAAGTCTCTTAGTGAGTTTGCAAATGTCGCCGTCTCTCGAAAGATGGAATTGTAGAACCTTTTAAATATCCAACTATTGTATGTCTATCAAGATGTTCATTAGGGTTTTAAGGGAGTACCTGTCACGCCCCGAAATTCGTTACCTGAGTTGTCCAGGCCCGAACCCGAATTCCAGGACTGAGTTGTGCTTGAACAAAATATACCACGTAACCCACATTATAATCATGTATTTTCAAGGCAATCAAAGCAACTAAAAGAATAAAAATCATTCTCATTAAATAATGCCCACTAATCAATCCATGAAAATTTACTTACATTAATATTAAAAAATAAATAATAACAAAATGCATTGAATTTTAATTAATATTCAAATAAACAAAAGGAAAGGTCTTCGATCTTATTTAATTGGTTCTTCATACATAAACCCTGCAAAAATCTATATGGGTGTGAGCACGACGGCTCGTAGGGTCAAATTATTCCCAAAATGAAAATTTTACTTTAAAACCAATACAACTCAATAAAATAAATAGGATCAATTACGAGTATTGAATTGGTATGTTACCTGACAACAATAACAGTTTGTTTTTCATAATAACAAAATAAGATAATATAGTCATCTAAAATCCTTTTTTTGATTCAATCTAGGGCAGAGCACCCGTGTGTGTTGATCCTTTTAGGGAATGATCCTCGGCAGAGCATCGGTGTTGATCCTTTTAGGGAATGACCCTCGGTAGAGCACCTGGTGAATAAACTTTTAGGGTAAATACCCAGGGCAGAGTACCCGTGTGTGTTGATCGTTTTAGGGAATCGCCCAGGGCAGAGCACCGGTGTTGATCATTTCGGGTACGACCTTGGGCAGAGCACTTGTACCGTGCCGATCCTTACGGGTATGACCCTAGGTAGAGCACCTATAAATAAATAACATGGTTATCCTTTTGTGGCAGAACACCCGTAAATTAAAATACATTTTTCATCATGTAATAATAAGGAAATAATTGTAATTTAAGTACGTCACGATAAATAAAATGAAGTCAATTAACAACTCAAATAAATTATTTCTACAATATGCAACCAAGAAATCAAATAAAATAATATGCAATTAATGACAATGATCAAATAAATTTAATACATAATAAATAATCAAAGATATGTTAACCTAGAATTTTTAACAGGGAAGATCACCTACCTGTTGTGATGTTAAAATACTCTGATATAGATATGAATTTTCATGAGATTATACTCTGGATAACAAGTCCGCTACAAATCTGAGTCGATGTAACGATCACGAACAAAATTGGATTTGTATGCTAGGTCCGATCAGATAAGATTTACCTATGGTTCCAATACAATTCTCACAATTAGAGTTTTTATCTGTACAACAACTTTTGAAAATAAATGAATAATTACAAACTGATTGACTCAATGAGTTGACTTATATTACAACTATACATTGCTTTCAGATTAACTATCTGGGAAACAACTTAGCTGTTATAGGATGTAAATATATATACTAAGACTTTGGATATAAATTAATGGTCAAATCGATTTTTCATAGACCTCATGGAAAGATTTACTTACTGTAATGCTGGTTTACATAGATCAGACGGTAGTGGTGTAGATGAAGAAGACGATCATGTCAAAATCTAGATTAATGCATTTTGCAACACTGACAGCTGTAGATGGTTCTTACAGGCCGTACAAAGCTTGTGAGCTCCACAGATTGAAGCTTGGATTGATTTTGTTGGTCGATTCTGAACTTGGAAAGTGCAGCAGATAGTTGCATGAAATTGAGAAGTAGAAAGAAGAAGAGATTTTTTTTTTTTTTTTTTTTTTTAAAATTAGAGATCTCAATGGTAGGATTTTCAATGGCTGTGAATTGATGAGTGAGCAGGCTGGTATCAATGAGGAGAATCTCCACAATCGTAAGAGGGGAGATTTGTATATGAAGGAGTCTGAGAGAGAAAGGAACGTGAGAGAGTGACTTCGAGCACAAGGCAGGTTTCTGCTTTCGGTTGTTGTAACCGTGAGGAGTGGGTAGTGATGTAGGGTCCACCAAAATGGCTGAGAGAAATCAGGCCATTAATCAGGTCCCACAGGTCCTGGTGTTATTTTTTTTTTAGTTCAAATCAAGCTTCAAGGTGAGCCACATAAAATGTTTTTAGGTAAAAGATTTCAAAGGCTAAGGTTAATCGAGGGTCCGGGTTCATTGGATGGTTTAGATTGAGGAGTGGGTCCCACCATGATGATGACATGAATGGTTAGATGGGATTACTAGTGCAACTGTACCGCGGAGAAGCAAGAAGAGAGAGAGAGTCGTGGAGATTTGGTTGTGGGGCGACGTGCGTCGGCACGTCACTTGTTTTTTTATTTATTATTTATTTATTTAGAGAATGGGCCCCATAGGAATGATGTGACAAATCCACATCGTTCATCAGTTTTGCCCATCAAAGTTAGGGCATGTGCCCAAAAATGAGGGCCATCCACAGCTCATGTGGGCCACACCATATGTAACAGTGGAACCTACCGTTTTAAAAAAGACGGAGTATTACATTAGGGCCACCTCAGCAGCCACATTGACAAGTTAGACCACTCGGTATCAACAGACATGTTCAAGGAGCCATGCGCCACGACCTCAAGCTCATGGATACATCTAGCCACGACACAACTCTCTGACAATATAATTCAACCTTACAGGGACATACCTCAACAATACAAAGATGCATCTCGAGGTTATGATGACTCAACACCACCACAAAACGACGTGATGTAGGAGTGCAATGTCACTACACTATAATGCAAGGACTCAGTGCACCAATGAAAAGAATTCCACAACAAAGCACCGATATTCAATCCGAAGCTAGATCACGCCAACCATTCCACAACAAATCAAGTGAAGAGGTAGTGGATATCACCGACCCCCGCACTAGTAACCACAACATTCAGAATTTGCAACAACAACACTTAAAGACTCAACTATAACGCCAGATTTCTCTATGGCCATACCAAGCGTCTTAGCAACAACATTCACTGTATCTGTTACATTGTAGCCATGTCAAGGACAACTTCGACAATCTCAATAACTACCTCCACCACATCAATGACAACAATAAAATCAAATACCTCCATGATGTTGACGTCAACCCTTGGTTGTGTTGCCGCACTATCAGAAGAGAGTAGGTTTCTACCAATAATTTCATAACACCATTACCTCAAGAGACACCACAACTAGAGTGAACGTCAGCGCAAACTACGTCATTCGCAGACCTCCTATGCGATTTTAGTTTAGGCATTGGCATAGTAAATTTCGGGGACGAAATTTTTGTTAAGGTGGGTAGAATGTAATACTCCGTCTTTTTTTTTTTTTTTTTTTTTTAAAGCGGTGGGTTCCACTTTTACATATGGTGTGATCCACATGAGCTGTGGATGACCCTCATTTTTGGGCACATGCCCTAACTTTGATGGGCAAAACTGATGAACGATGTGGATTTGTCACATCATTCCCGTGGGGCCCATTCTTTAAAAAAAAAAAACAAAACAACAAGCGATGTGCTGATGCACGTCACCCCACAACCAAATCTCCTCCACGACTCTCTCTCTCTCTCTCTCTCTCTCCTTCTTCTCCGCGGTACAGTTGCACTAGTAAACCAATCTAACCATTCGTGCCATCATCATGGTGGGACCCACTCCTCAATCTAAACCATCCAATGAACTCGGACCCTCAATTAAACTTAGCTTTTGAAATCTTTTACCTAAAAACATTTTATGTGGCTCACCTCGAAGCTTGATTTGAACTATTTTTTTTTTTTAGCACCAGGACCTGTGGAACCTGATTAATGGCTTGATTTCTCTCAGCCATTATGGTGGACCTTACATCACTACACCCACTCCTCACGGTTGCAACAACCGAAAGCAGAAACCTGCCTTGTGCCCGAAGTCACTCTCTCACGAACCTGTGGAACTTGATTAATGGCCTGATTTCTCTCAGCCATTATGGCGGACCCTACATCACTACCCACTCCTCACGGTTACGACAACCGAAAGCAGAAACCTGCCTTGTGCACGAAGTCGCTCTCTCACGTTCCTTCCTCTCTCAGACTCCTTCATATATAAATCTCCTCTCTTACGATCGTGGAGATTCTCCTCATTAATACCAGCCTGCTCACTCATCAATTCATGGCCATTGAAAAGCCTACCATTGAGATCTCAAAAAAAAAAAAAAAAAAAACTCTTCTTCTTTCTACTTCTCAATTTCATGCAACTAGCTGCTACACTTTCCAAGTTCAGAATCGACCAACAAAATCAATTCAAGCTTCAATCCGTGGAGCCCACAAGCCTGTAAGAACCATCTACAACTGTCAGTGTTGCAAAATGCATCAATCCAGATTTTGACATTATCGTCTTCTTCATCTACACCACTACCGTCTGATCTATGTAAACCAGCATTACAGTAAGTAAATCTTTCCATGAGGTCTATTAAAAATCGATTTGACCATAAATTTATATCCAAGGTCTTAGTATATATATTTACATCCTGTAACAGGTAAGTTGTTTCCCAGATAGTTAATCTGAAAGCAATGTATAGCTGCAATATAAGCCAACTCATTGAGTCAATTAGCTTTTAATTATTCATTTATTTTCAGAAGTTGTTGTACAGATAAAAACCCTAATTGTGAGAATCGTATTGGAACCATAGGTAAATCTTACCTGATCGGACCTAGCATACAAATCCAATTTTGTTTGTGATCGTTACATCGAATCAGATTTGTAGCGGACTTGTTATCCAGAGTATAATCTCACGAAAATTCATATCTATATCAGAGTATTTGAACATCATAACAGGTAGGTGATCTTCCCTGTTGAAAAATTTAGGTTAACATATCTTTGATTATTTATTATGTATTAAATTTATTTGATCATTGTCATTAGTTACATATTATTTTATTTGATTTCTTGGTTGCATATTGTAGAGATAATTTATTTGAGTTGTTAATTGACTTCATTTTATTTATCGTGACGTGTTTAAATTACAATTAGTTCCTTATTATTACATGATGAAGAATGTATTTTAATTTACGGGTGTTCTTCCCTAAAAGGATCACCATGTTATTTGTTTATGGGTGCTCTGCCTAGGGTCATACCCGAAAGGATCAACACCGGTGCTCTGCCCTGGGCGATTCCCTAAAACGATCAGCACACACGGGTGCTCTCCCCCGGGTATTTATCTTAAAAGATTATTCACCAGGTGCTCTGCCGAGGGTCGTTCCCTAAAAGGATCAACACCGGTGCTCTGCCGAGGGTCATTCCCTAAAAGGATCACACGAGTGCTTTGCCCTAGATTGAACCAAAAAAGGATTTTAAATGACTGTATTATCTTATTTTATTATTATGAAAAACAAATTGTTATTGTTGTCAGGTAACATGCCGATTCAATATTCGTAATTGATCCTATTTATTTTATTGAGTTGTATTGGTGTTAGAGTAAAAATTTCATTTTTGGGAATGATTTGACCCTACGAGCCGTCGCGCTCACACCCGTATAGATTTTTGAAGGGTTTATGTATGAAGAACCAATTGAACAAGATCGAAGACCTTTCCTTTTGTTTATTTGAATATTAATTAAAATTTAATGCATTTTGTTATTATTTATTTTTGAATATTAATGTAAGTAAAATTTCAAGGATTGATTAGTGGACATTATTTAATGAGAACGATTTTTATTCTTTTAGTTGCTCTGATTGCCTTGAAAATACATGATTATAATGTGGGTTATGTGGTATATTTTGTTTAAGTACAACTCACAGTCCTGGAATTTGGGTTCGGGCTTGGCCAACTCGCGTAACGAATTTCGGGGCGTGACAGTACTGCCACATGTCATTCTTACCATACAAACTTGGGTATGCTTTGCATCTTCGAAAGTCTGAAATCATATCTATCCATGTACCCAAATTAACCAAATACTTCCATTGACCATGGTGTTTGCCCATCCTTGGCCCAAAATTCCATGCAAGCACACAAGAGGTGGACCACTAAAAGATCCAACCGTAAGATGTCTAATGGTGAAATAAGAAATATGACTATTGAAAACATTTGAGAGCGTTTTCCAGCTTTAAAACACTTGATGGACAGCTGCCATCAATAAGATGTCTCGACAACTAAGTCCCGATAAGACTGGTGGATCCCTTGTTGGTGCATGTAAGGCATCTATTGAATCTTAGTGTGAACACCTCACAATGCCCATATGCTACTAATGTAACCTAATTCGATTCGAACCAATCAAGCAACTTGTCTGTTATTCACACATATAAAAGCATTTCTTGGCTTCGATTTGGGTATCTTAAAAGCTTTGCCATTATATGCTATATCACCCTGTCGTGTGGCCATAGGAAGGGGAGAGGTAAGGTGGCCCCTAGTACCTGCTTTTCGACTAGGCGGAGAAAGCGACAACTAGCTTGACCCAATGTAGATGCACATGCTTTGTCTTACTGTCATTTCCGTTTCCCTCTTGCTTAGATTCGCAGTGGCCGAGAAAGCAGAAGTACTTGGTGTTGCATATTAGAATTTGACCCATTACTGAGGCTGAACATTCTTCACTTGCACCAACCTTCCAAAAGTGTATTAACGAAGTCCTTCCATGACCTCAAGCCTAAGGATTAATCAAGCTAGCACACGATCAAGTCACATCTGAGCATGATGGACCCCTTGGTTAGGAGACTTTATGTGATCCATCAATGCTAATGTCCAATCGAGGCTAGTACAAGCACCGTAAGCAATTGAACACTCACACTCTTGTGTGGTGAAGGGCATAGGCAGCAAGATGCCCGATGGTGGGGTTCAATCCATGCCAACTCGTTCGTTCCTCATGACACATGATATCCACAAAACTAATCTCGGGTCACACATACCCGATGAAGTGGTTATGAATTTTAGCATATTCGAGAACTATGGTACCACAATTCTCCGCACCGTGCTGCCCCCCGTCCTTTCGTTCTGTTCTTTGTTTTTTTTTTTTTTTTTTTGGCTTTAATAAAGTTTCTCATCTTTCAAAAAAATAAATAAAATCTCTCCCTTAATCATGATGGCCGTTGTGTCCAATTCATTCTTTCCCCATGGACCTCAAAAGAGATTTCATAAGGAATCTTGTGACCCCTAAACATGTTCAACGCATATGTTCTACGCACAAATTAATGATGAAATCCATCATCATATGCATCATTGGCTTTCCAGGGTGCACATATCTAGCAGCAAGTATTACCATAATTTTGCAGGTCTCTGTGGTGGTTACATTGAGGTCTTTATATCAATGCAAAGGCTGATCTCTTTCTTGTGTAATCAAATTTGAGACTTGGTAGATCGGTGACTCGCAGCTTTTGGATTTGGACTCCTATCAATAATGGAATCTTTCCACTGTAATACTCTTGAGAATGGTGTATCACCTCCATCTCTCTCTTGCATGCATACAAACGCTGACACCAACTTTTTCCTCCTCTCCAGCAGTGTATTTTACCCTTTCCTCAAACAAGGAAACAATGGGAAATTTTGCTTCCAATTTTTCCATTGTGTGGTTTATTCTAGTGATGGTCGTGTTCTTGTGTGAATGCATCGCATGGTTGATTCCCATCTTATGCAAACATTCTCCTGAAGGAGAGATCAGGGTTCTTTTAGGGAGCTCCATATGTTGAGATCTCTTATGGGGATTCGCTTATTCATTGTGACGCCATTGAAATTTTTTTTTGCATGGTACTCTTCCCCTGTTGAGTATCGCATTAGATTTTTTTTTTTTTTTTTTTTTTTTTTTTTTTTTTTTTTTTGTGGTTCTCATTGTGTCTGATGTTGGAGTTATTAGTGGCAAGTTTTATAGCATTTCTACTGATAAGCAGTTCAATCTAAGCAAGGAACCTGATATTGTATTTCATTCTAGTTCCAGCAAATCATACAATTCTCTCATGGATTCAGGTCCATCCAGAAGGCAAGTATGTTGTCGATATCGACAAGAACATAGATATAACAAAGATCACACCGTCCACTAGAGTTGCTCTTCGCAACGATAGCTATGTGCTTCACTTGATCTTGCCCAGCAAAGTAGATCCCCTGGTGAATCTCATGAAGGTTGAAAAGGTTCCTGATTCAACATATGACATGATTGGTGGTCTTGACCAGCAAATCAAAGAGATAAAAGAGGTTAGTAGGACTTGAAAAGCCTTCTTTATTTACTTATTGTTGTAGAAAAGCATAGGGTGCATTAGGAGGTTTACCTGTTGAAACAGATTCTTTCTGATCAAAATGGGAGTGCATTTAATTTAAGTCTTACTTGGGGCAGAAAAGCACCTTTTTTTTAGATTCAAATTCAAAAAAGTGTAAAATTTCAAACGCTGAGCAGATGGATGCCTTTTATCCATTTCAGACTGATTCTCTGATTCAATACAGATTAGGCAGACATCCAAATGCACCCTTAGGGCCTGTTTGTTTCACCCAGTTACCACAATAATGTGAGGGCCATGGTTCTGAATGTCGGTATCGGTCGGCGTATTGGCTAGGCAGAAAAATGATACAATACGGCGTTGTGTATCGGTTGGAATTTTTTTAAAGCAAAAAAAGAAAAGAAAAGAAAAGAAAAAATATTAGAAAAATAAGAAAAATGAGATATCCAAGAATCTATCTTTTGTGTGTGTGTGTTTTGACCATGTATTTAATGGTGTATTGGGCATTCTTTGATGAGAATGTTGTCTGTCGATTTGACTTGTTGAAGGTCAACTAAATGGGCCCTAATTGAACACAAATTAAACATGATTTAGTGAACCAGGGCCCATTACATTGAAATGCAACAAAAAGAAGATGAAAATATAAAAAAAGAAAGTGAAGGTTTACCCTTCTTTCCGATTTTTTCTACAATGATCCACTTTGCTTCAATTTGTCAAATCCCATTCAAATTATTTGTTTTGATCCCAAAATAAGTCTTGATCTAGCCTAAAATGAGTTTTTAAGCTTCTTCCATGGTTTCAAGGAAAAAGAAGAGGAAACACAAGTGAATTTTTTTTTTTAAAAAAAGAAAATCAAAATTGAGCTTTTATGTCAGATTTTCGTATCGGGCCGATATGACCATGTATCGCGTATCGTCTCATGCCGATACGGATATGATACGGTCATATTGGCCGATATGATACCGATATTCATATTTATGGTTGGGGCCTGTTTGGTTAACCATTTACCATGGGAATTTCCAGTAAATGGGCAATGGTTATTTACATTGGTAAATTCATTGCGTGGCTGTTGTGACGTTGACATCTACACTAAAATTGAGGTGAAGAAGAATGGGATACATAAAATTTATTGGGCCAACCATGATGTATTTGTCTGATCCATGCCATCCATCTGTTTTATCAGCTCATTTTAGGGCATGAGCCAAGAAATGAGGCAAATCTAAATCGCATGTGGACCATACCGGAGGCTATAGTTGGAACCAAATGCTTGCCATTGAAAACTTCTTGCAGGCCAAAAAAGCTTTGGATTAAGATGTTATTTGTGTTTTTTGGTTCATCCATGTCTTTCTAACCTTATGAACAGGTTGGATGCTAGATACATACACATCATTGTGGGCTTTACACAAATTTCTACTTTTAATGGTGGACATCATTATCCTGGCTCCTATGATGTGGTCTACCTGAGCTTACAATCTGCCTCATTTAATTTTTTTTTTTTTTTTTTGGCTTAGGCCCTAAAATTAGCTCTTAAAATAGATGGACAGTATAGATTAGACACATATCATGTGGGACCCTTGAATTTTGCATAGACACCAATGCCCAATGTAATATCGGTTATTGAGGTAAAATTACCTCTGTATTTTCCATCCAATCCAAACAACAATGAAAAGTAATCTTTGCATGTTTACCACCATTTATCATCATAAATGGTAAACCAAACAGGCCTTGAAGGAAATGGGCAATGATTACAAATTACTTTACCTGCCTCCTAATAGCAGCTGCATTTGACCACCGATTCCTGTGTTTCGTTTATCTATAGTAAAATCATAATGATTGTGTTTATGCATTACTTCAATGTCAAATCATCACCAAATTAAACTAATGTTGCTATTTGGATGGGAGATTTTCATTGTAATACCATGAAAAAGTGCAATGATTATAAATTCCTTTACTCGTCTCCTAAGTACACCTGTGTTTGACCAACGATTTTGGTGTTTGGTTTGGCGGTGGTAAAACTGTAACGATGACACATTTCCTTCACATTACTGGGGTAATTGGCAAAACAAACATGCCCTTGGTTTATTTTTGCCTGTAACGATGACACATTTCCTTCACATTACTGGGGTAATTGGCAAAACAAACATGCCCTTGGTTTATTTTTGCAGTTGGAGAGCATATCCCAGTGATATATATCTGCTTTTCTTCTTTGATCTGGCAATTCTTCACAAAGCATCGAGTTCAAGATCCATGTCTTTTAGGTTTTTAATTTGTATAGATGGATCCAGTTAAACATCTCATTGTTTTCAGGTTATTGAGCTTCCAATCAAGCACCCTGAATTGTTTGAGAGTCTTGGAATAGCTCAGCCAAAGGTATTTCTGACTGTGCCGCCGTACGATGCCTTTACTCTTTTCATTTGTCTTCCTTTTCACCAGCTGATAAACACTGTGAGAGTCAACATACCTTTGGAATGAGGATTTATTTTCTTTATTTGGAATATAATCAGGGAGTCTTGCTTTATGGGCCACCTGGTACGGGGAAAACACTGCTAGCAAGAGCAGTGGCTCACCATACCGATTGCACCTTTATTAGGGTTTCCGGTTCTGAGTTGGTTCAGAAATACATTGGAGAGGGCTCTAGAATGGTTCGAGAACTCTTTGTAATGGCCAGGTTTGTGTTGGTATCTTCTCTTTCTATTTCTATTTCTTGAGCTGTTTAATAGCTTCAAGTCCTATAACCATTTTGATGTTTTCGCTCAAGCAACCTTGTAAAAAAGCATGCGATGACTTATTCCTAACTAGTAGCTTTATACTATTGGTTACTAGAAATGATTTTCTTTTTACCAGTTGATTTTTTTTTTTTTTTCCTTCTCACTGTTTGAGAGACTGCAAAGTGGAACTACCATTTTATCTTTACCATTTTCTTCTATATTGGTGGTGAATACTGAATTGTGGCTTCTTTCTGTTTTTATAGGGAACATGCCCCTTCAATCATCTTCATGGATGAGATCGACAGTATTGGATCTGCTCGTATGGAATCGGGGACTGGCAATGGTGATAGTGAAGTTCAGCGCACTATGCTTGAGCTTCTCAATCAACTTGATGGATTTGAAGCATCCAACAAGATTAAAGTATTTATATATATTTTTTTGCTTCTGAATTGCTAGGAACCATCAAAGTTCTATTTTATCTCTATGTCATACTCATACAGAAATTTATCTTCTATCCAGGTTTTGATGGCGACCAACCGTATAGATATTCTGGATCAAGCCCTCCTCAGACCTGGCCGGATTGATAGGAAGATTGAATTCCCAAATCCCAACGAAGAGGTAAGCTACATTCTGGTTCTTCCCCAGAACATGAAACTTATTAGTTGAATATTCTGTCCTCGTTTGGATCTTTCCTAATAGTTCCACCAATGCCAGCTTTAATTTCGCTAGCTACTGTGTGGAATTCTGCTCAATACATATGATGTCCTGATCTCATTTGTTTGATTATTTTTCAGTCCCGCTTCGATATCTTGAAAATACACTCGAGGAGGATGAACTTGATGCGTGGGATTGATCTGAAGAAGATCGCAGAGAAGATGAATGGTGCATCTGGTGCAGAACTCAAGGTAACTGTCATCCTTCATCCCTGCTCCAATCAGTCGCCTGTTTGCTGAGTTTGGAGTTCCCAAAAACCAATTCACACTAGGAACAATGTAAACAGTTCCACTGAAATTCTTATTCCATGCATATTCTATTTTTAGGCCGTTTGCACGGAGGCAGGGATGTTTGCTCTGAGGGAGAGGAGGGTTCATGTAACGCAGGAGGATTTCGAGATGGCAGTGGCAAAAGTGATGAAGAAGGAGAATGAGAAGAACATGTCCCTGCGGAAGCTGTGGAAGTAGATGATACATTTGCCTCTTATGTTTCCATCTGGACTTGCAAATGTTATCAGTTCCATTTGTTTCTGTATTTAAAAAAGTTCTTTGCTAAAGGAAGGGCCCATAATCATATTGGTCTCCCTCCCTTGGGTTTCTTACTTCTTTTGAGAATGGCTGTAATGTTGTTTAGATGTGCCCTTAACCTTATAAATCAATCCCCCAAAGGGTTGGGTACCCGACAATGTTTCGATTTCTTGTGCCCCAAATCACCTGCTGGTCTGACATATCCCAATAAGCAGAATATGCTAAGGGCCTCTCTGGCATTTGCTTCTGGCAAACTGCAGAATTGATTCTTAAAGACTTGCTTATGTGAGAAAGTGTGTTGTTTGTAAACATGCATAAGAAAAACGATTTGCAAAGCATTGAATCTGTACTGTTGCCTGTGGCATGGCCCACTTTAAGTCTTGGATCTTCATCATTTTGGAGTCATGCCCTGACATGATATGGCGAAATGGATGGACGCAGTGGATGTTGCATGGCCATCACATGCGTGCAATATATGACCTGTGTAGACGCCACACATTTGTCATCAAGGCAAGTAGGTTAGAGGTCTAATCCATCCATTATAAGGCACCACTATATTGATGCCCCAGGATCCACTGGTCAAGTGGGCCACCGTGTGTAAAATAGATGTATGGCTCTAAAACACTTGGCTGAAGTTTTCTAACCTATCCACATGTTTCCAATATTGGGTCCACCTTCTGAGAGGACCAGATTAATTTTGAGGAAAACATGGTCTGACCAAATGGTGAATAACTTTGATCTCATACCCAATAGCCATGATGGCACTTGCGGAGTATGGCTCTACACATGCGATTAACAAACCTTCCAATAAAAGAGATCTTTGATATTTTATGAATGCCTTTCCCCATGATTGTAGGAAGTGTGTTGCGCAAATTTAGAAAATTGTTGGATATATATATGTATAAATTTTCGAATTGGCTAACTGAACACACTTAAATTTTGCAAAAGTAATTTTCAGTGTTAAAGTCACAAAGTTATTAAAAAAAACACTTTTTTCCAGCAAAGAAAAACAGGCCTTATTTTCCCTATTCTCTACTTTTGGATAAGAGATTTTCGTAGTAAATCAAATCACAAGTGCTACGATTACAAGGATATCATTTGTGCACTACCTAAAATCAGTTTAAGATCCACTAACTCCATGCGCATGAACATCTGAGCCATCAATAAGATGGGCCTGATGCATGGAATGATTTCAGTTCAGTTCCTCATCAGAAGGCCAAGTTGTAGGTAACAAATAGAGAGCAATAAGAGTCGTGGAGAGATGATTTAGTGCATGGGCATGGCAGAGCAGCGGCAAGTGATACACCCAGCACCCAAAAATCAGCCCGATCCAAAACTTGTGTCGGCCACAGCAAGGGGAAACTGGGGAATGCGCACCCTTGAATTCCACATCGGCTCTAACTTTCTTAAAATTGCTCCCCCTTCCCCATATTGTGTGCCACCATGGTAGACTGGATTCCAAAAATTAGGTTATGTTTGACTCGCAAGAAAAACTTACATGAAATCCCATATATTTCATGTTTTTCCTTGCAAATCACGTAAACCAACCCCCCAAATCCTCACCATCAAACAGGCCCTCATTGTAAAATCTGTGATTTAGTCTAGAGCTCATCCAAGGTGCGATTTCGCACGTTATCAGCTAGGATCTCATACACATGCCACTTGCACAAACTTTGGACCTTATACATGGGCCGCATGCACAAAATCCAAATACCACAAATAACTTGAATATATATGCATTTAACACTGAAGTCTATCTCACAGAATTTTATGGGTTTACACTGTAATTTACACAAAAACAAAACTAAGAAACTGAGGCAGATATTAGAATATCGCGACTTCCAGGGGAGCCGCCCCCTTACATGATGCCAGTTCTGGGGGGCCAACATCCTTAAAATAACCAAGATACGCTCAATCAGGCTCAATAAAGGCTGGCTAGATTACCCCATGGCACCCAGCCAATTACAAGTTCCTTCATAAGACCGGGCAACAGTGGCCTGGTACAATGATTGCCTCTCTCTGCCAAGTAATAGAAAGCACCACATTTTTATTGTAAAATAACTAGTGGTGCTATCTCATATCACCAGGGCATTCCAATTCTCTGATAATAGAAAAACGAAAACAATCTGTGGCACTGCCTCTACAGAAGCTTGAGCATTTTCAGACGTCCCTCGTGTTCTGGATCCAGCTTCGGTGGCGTATAACACCCTTGGAGATCCTCCACTACATATTCCTGCATCAACACTCAACGACTTAGATAAGGAACATAAATACAACCATCCCTCCGAGGAGAGAATAGAGGGATGGATCATAGCTTAACACAACCCTCTCGCAATCTTGTGTCCACATGCATATGCCTATGCCTGTGCCTGTGTATGCATGCGCATCTTTCAGAACATAGGCATCTCCCTTGATATGATGGAGACCAAGTGCATATCAGAATAATAGATTTGACCTCACTCTCATTTCATGTTCTTCTCTCAAACCTCACATCTCCATATCACTCAACACTTGGATCAAAGGAGTGCCTGATGTTTTTCAAGATCTTCTTTCCATGCATCTTACATTTTAAAATCTCCTAGTTTTTTATGCATTTTATGTTTTTAATTTGATGATATATCCTAAATGTCGTTTAAATTAATAATTCATTTTTTCACACTTCACTTTGTGCCTGATGTTTTTCAAGATCATCTTTCCATGCAGCTTATGTTTTTAATCTCCCATCTTTTTATGCACTTTATGTTTTTAATTTGATCACATATACTAAACGTCGTTTGAATTAATATTCCATTTTTTTACACTTCTCACTTCTTCTTCTTCTTCTTCTTCTTTATTTTTTTAAAGAGTAGAAAAAAGACTAACATCAAAGCATCATGCAACTAATAAATGTGAGTTTAATGTATTGGGGCCTGCCATTGTGTTGCTTCAAGCCGATAATATTAAAGGAAGAAAGAAAAGGAATGACAGGAAGCTTGCCTTTGTCAGCTCTCTCTTGGTGAGGATGTGGTAATGTCTTTGCCAGATCCTCTGGATTGCCATGGTTGCAGCGAGAAACCCATACGCGATGCCAAGGATGGCAAAAATGACAATGAAGACGATAAGCAACGCGAAGCATAGCTCCATGGATGCTGGAAAGCAGTCCAAGATGCCCCATCCATAACAGCAGTTGCGGCATCCAGCCATGCATGGGTCGGTATGGTTGAACGAGGAGCAGTGTAGTATCAGCCCGAAAAACCCCAGCAGCACGAAGAAGATCAATACCCCTGTGCAACTTTCCCAGGTGTTAAATCGTAGGATAAATTTTAAGTAATGTTCAGAAACTAAGACCCAGAAAATCAGTCCTTTTATTTGAAGCACAATTCTGCAATACATGTCAACTGGGATTTTTTTTTTTAAATTTTTTTGAAACTTCATACAGCAACCTAAGGTTGCAACAGGTCTGGGTGGACTGGGGCTGGATTGCTTTGGGTTGGTTTTGGGCTGAAGTCAGTGGGAAGTGGGCCTGTGTTTTAGGTCCAATAACTAGTTGGGTCGGCCTGGGATTGCATCTGCTTAAAGACCCAATAACTAGGCCTGGCCTGGCTTGACTTCTTTAACATCGATGGGGACGAATATTTGGATGATGGGGCAAGCCTGGTCATGCACTGGACCTGTACAAGCTTTGGCACATCCTGGTCCAGTTGCAACCCTACAGCTGCCTGACTGTAGCCTACTTGGTCAGATTGCAAGCGTCAATGATTTGTGACTGCAATTTGCGAAATTCAATGAGAGATAAAAAGTTACCAGCGAAAAAAGAAGAAGAAGAAGGTTATAGCAACAGAATGAACACTCACTCCATTTAGGCAGAGATATAGCAAGGAAATTCATCTAAAATACTAGGGTGATCTGAGGTCTAGTGATCACAATAGTCTTTTGGTAGTCTTTTGGTGATTCTTGATTTCAAATACAAGTTCAGACAAAATATGTCCTACACATGAGTTTTGGCATAGAGGCATGTATTGCTGGATTGTGAATCCATAGGAGAAAAGCAAGATAATTACAACATACTGGACCGAGATAGAGACATCTGAGTGGGAAGAGAAAACACATACCTACACAATAGTAGAAGGGTATGGGATGCTTCGACAATATATGGTCCCAACCATCACTGAAAGAATTCCTGAAATTGCCATTTTTGTCCATGAAGTACGCAAAGCCACCCATTGCAGCGATTGCCTGCAAATCAAAGCGACATGTTGACCAACAAGGGGCATTTTCAGTATTTTCTGAGCACGTAGTAAAACTTTGATCCAATATATATATATATATATATATATCTATATATATATATATAATATATATATATATATATATATTTGAAAGATAACAAGAACTTTATTGAAGTAAAAGAAGAAAACAGAAACAAAGGGGAAAGCTGGACCGCTGAGATAGCCGACCAACTATTCACCCAAAAAAAGCAAATTACAACCCTCGAGCTTTTCGACAGAAGAGGCCCACTCAACTATTAAGTGAATCACCCTATGCACAGAATAATGGTTTGATATTTTGATAGATGTTACCGAATAAAGTCTTTCTGGAATTATTTTCCGAGCTGACAAGCTTATAAATTTCAAAATTCAAGGCATTTATCGGCACTTGGCGCATGCAAAATGGTTTAAGTAAAAGCATCTCCAAATAGAAGAATATACCGTTTTTGTTTGAAAGATAACTGGGATTTTATTACAAGGAGAATGCTTCATTGGGGAATATGAAATGACATTGAGCTTTTGCTCTGCCCAAGAAAGTACATAGTGGGTCCACCTTTTCGGTGATCAAAAGGGTTTATATAGTGGGGCCCATTGTAGATGGGGGATACTCCAATAACCTTCTCCATTGGATGATCCAAAGATTCCCAAGTCCCACGGCTTCAATTGTTTCCCATTAAATGAGGAATGCTGTTTGTAATTGTCCATTTTCATAGTGCCTACTTCCATTTTCATTACAATTGTTTGTAATAACAAACATGTGTTTATTAGTGCCTACCTTCGGAGAATTAACAATAAGGTGATGTGGAATCCAGGAATCTTCTGGACCGGGAAATACGTGAGCCCTATAATTTGCTTCACACTGTTGGAAGGGGTTTATATCCCTAGAGAGCGAGTGGACAGGAACACTAGGACTCAAGCCAGATAGTATTCTCTCAGTCAGATTGGTTTATTCCTTCCCTTCTGAAGACAATAGAGCTGGTGGAAGCCTTTTCTCTAAGGTTTGGGCAGCCAGCCAGGACACCTCTCAAGGTGAAGGCATTTGTTTGGACCATAAGTCTCAACAAAATAGCTATGAAGCCTTTTCTCTAAGGTTTGGGCAGCCAGCCAGGATACCTCTCAAGGTGAAGGCATTTGTTTGGACCTTAAGTCTCAACAAAATCCTAGCTATTGATCCAAATAGGTGTCCAATGTGCTGCTCTAGTGAGGACTCTTTTGACCAGCTGCTTATCCATTGGTTGTGTGCGAGAGAAATTTGCACAGAGGTGATCTGGAAGTTCGGAATAGCCTGGCTTTTACCAAAACCTGTGTAAAACTTGATTCAGGTTGGGCAGCTACAGCGTGTATTCTGTGGAACAACATCCTTCGAGCAACGTTGTGGTCAATTTGGTTGGAGCCTAATGGGAGGGTCTTCAAAGGTAAAAGGCATCAGGTAGAGGTTATTGCTAAAATGATAACCAACCTGATTAATCTGTAGGCTAAGGCAAGATGTAAGGCTCCAGCATACTCCACAGGTCATATTCGACGCTAGCTGGGGAGAAATCTTGTACCTCAACATATTGAAGCAGATCCTTCCAAGGTGGACAGCACCTCCAGTTGGAACAGTAAAAATCAACTAAAACGGGTGTTCATCTGGGAACCCAGGGCCGGCAGGTGTTGGGGGTAATGGGGTATCGCTTGAGACGGCAATTGCCCAATGTTGGGATCAATCAAATGATCCCCATATGACGATTTGCAAAAGACAGTCCAAACCATAGAGGGCAATTTATGACTTGACGCCTAACAATTCAAGCATATTAGAACTTTTGTTCCATTGTCAGTCTATCTTTTCATAGAATTTTCACCAGATATCTTCTGGACAATGACTCAAGAGACAACTTTGACAAGACCACAGGAATCATGGTATTCATTCCTAGAAATTGCATGGAGAAATAAATTAACAGACACTTGCGCATTTTAGAAGGCACACGCAAGAAAAAAGAGAAGCACGATGAATCATATAGAGATAGCATTTTAACCAACACACACTAACTGAATGTGCATGTACAATTAACATAACCAAAGATAAGCCATTTAAATAAGAATAATGTAATGTAAAGACAGACAGGGAACAACTTCCTTACAGTTTGTACTGCTAAGAATACAAGGAGCACATCCCTAGCCACAAAAATTCTGAATTTTATCTTCCGCCAGGAGTAATCCTCTAGCAACTCTACTCGAAGATGGAATTGTGCTTTGCAAGTTGTGCAGTGTGAAAAAGCAAATCCCTCCTGAAGCCAAATGTAGCAGTCACATAAACTGATTTGTAGATCAGAATCATCAGATTCCTTAATAGGAAAACATTAAATTTAACTGATGCGACACACATTTTGGGGCATACCTTTATTATGAGTGGGCCGCATGTGAAATATATTGGCGTGGCCCTATGTGTGACTTGACAATGACACGTGGTTGGAAAATTGAAGATCCTAATGAGGGTCAAGTCATTCTTCATTTGGAAAGAGTTGTTGAGAAAAAATGTCATTGCATTTCTTAAGCATGAATGAGAAAGGAGACATGGAAAAGGATGAGAAGCTTGGGAGCGTTTATAATGTGTCATGGGGAAAGGTGTTTGCTAAGAAACTCTATTAATGGGTGTTTTTCAAAAAAGCTAGTTTTGAATTTGAGGGTAGCTGTGGATGTCATTTGCTTCAGTTTTATGTCGTTTTAATGTAATCTCATGTGATCCTGAGGTGGCTATTGCAGGAACGTACATTATTGGGGTAAAATGTGATGTAAATGAGGATCTATGGGTAGTTCTATATGCTCAAAGGGAAAACGAATTTGGCCATCGAATCCTCATTTGGCCAAGTAAAAGTTTGCATTTTGGTTAAGCTTGCTCCCTTGTGATGACCCTTGCAGTGAGCGCTAATCTATGAAGTGTAACTTTCTTCTTACCTCATAGTTCTTGCAATATTTTTTCCTCTTTTAGCATCCTCTCCCTCTTTCCACATCATTAACTATTCATAAAATTTTGCTATTCTTTATCAGAATGACTATAGGAGCTGATGTAGTTCCTCTGGAGGCATGGGAGGACCCATGCTTCCATGCTAAATTGTCAATGCTGCAAACCTAGCAAAGATGGATTAGATTGAACAGTTCATTTAGGATGTCCAATTGTGAATGGGCCATTACCACAAGTTTTCAGACAATCCCAACCCTAACCAATGGCGTACAAATGGAACCTAACAGGCAAAACTCAGAACAACTCACATTCAGTCATAAAACTTCATCATTGGATGATTAGGATAGTCCAATCAAGGCAATTTTGGTTCATGGCCAATCAGAGGAGCCTGCTGGATGCATGATTTTGAAAATCATAGACATGTACTGCGTTTACAGCACATGATATAGAGGCATGAAAATTCCTTGCCTTCAAAGACACTGGATCCCCACTAATACTGGCATTACCAACAGAAGAAAATTCACCTTTACTGAGCGCCAATGATCAAGGCATGAGCGGTGAACAAATTGCTGGGTGCCTTTGCACATGCATGGAGAAATCAATTCTTCACCTACACCAGAAGAATTGCCAATATTTAGGGCAAAAAATATTTAGGGCATACATGTCAAAGAAATATTAGATAATTTTGAATTGGCTGTGACTGCCATGTCTACTGTAGGATTTTGGCATAAGCCAAATAACTCATGCACTTGAAATGCCAAAGATTTGAATGAGAGCAGCAGCTATATAAAAAATGGGACGCCAGCACAAAACGTCCAGTAGGAGAATTACCAGTAAAAAATAATGAGTCACCATTCACCAACAGTGTAAAAACCCCATTGGCTAAATGACATTTTAGCCATGCTCCTAAACATAAGAACTTAGGAACACTTCAAAAAGACCAACAAAAAAGTAGTAGCTAGTCTAATCTCAGTGACATTTGAGAACCGTCCAAACATAGGTGCGGGAAAACATAATTCCAGTTATGTTTGTCAATAAGCTTTTAAGCTATAATGGCTGTCATGTGCTTATATAACCTCATCACACAAGCCTCTATCATTAGCTGATGTAATCAGCTTTTAAGTTCTCCCATTTTCTGCTACTGGGCGGTGATTTATTGATTTCATCCATTGCCCATCCATGACGAGGTTCGCTGTATTGAAGTTTTGGATCAGAAAGCAATGGGTTAGATGTTAAATACAAGTGATCTAGTGCTCTCGTAGCAAACTCAGCTATAGTGCATTGAGGTACATTTAGATACCTGGACATCCCAATCAATCAATCTGTAAAATCCATTAGGTATGGCGCAGTTCTGTGAAGATCACATGAATCCTACAATCATAAAAAGTGCAGGCCTTTGATTTCAGGACTGTATCACTCACCCGTATAGCATCTTTGTGTGTGTGTGTGTGTGTACACACTCGCGCGCATGCGTGCGTGCATGTGTTTAACATGTATTCAATGGTAAGAATGCTGTCTGTCAGCTTGACCTGCTGAAAGTTAACCAAATAGGTCCTAATCAGACACAAAGAATGATTTAGTGAATTAAGGCCCACTACACATGAATACAACTAAAAGATGAAGATGGTTTAACCCTTCTCCGATATTTCAAAAAATGGTCCATTTGGCTTCAATTCATCGAATGCCACTCAAATCTTGTGAGCTGATACTCAAAATAGGCAGATGGAGTCTACAATTAGTCTAAAGCCTCCTTCATGGTTGAAATGAATAAGTGGAAAAAAGAAAGATTTTTTTTTTAAAAGGATAACGAAACTTTCATTGAAAGACCACTGAGCCAAAAGCCTTGGCGGGAAAAGAATACAGCCCAAACTTACATCCTAGAGAATGACAAAAGATTAAAAACATCCATGGCTCTAGAGCTGGACACCCAATCCACCACTTTGCTCTTAACCCTCTGCACCACCTCTGCCACAGACTCTCTCCTAGGTCGAAAGCATCGGCTATTCCGCTCCCCATAAATGATCTACAACATAGCCAATAGGATTAGTCATCATATGACCTTTCCTTCTCGCACCCTCTACCATGCCAGGCCTGCAAGCAATCATCTACTGACTCTGGCATCAACCAGTCAACGTTGAAGATTGCAAAGAAGCCCTCCCAGGCCCTATGCACGAAAGGGTAATGAATGAAGAAGTGATAAATCAGAATGGGTCCTTTATGCCACATCGGCCCTGAATTGATGCCAACACATGGCGTATTGGCATTTATCGGTCGATACAGTTTGATATGGGGCCCATTCTTTTCTTAACAGACTGGTTCACACTGTATCACATAAAGGGTGCGGCCGATATGGCTGACATTTAAAACCATGCTTAACGGCCTACGAAGTGTGGTCCAAATTGATCAATCAGACCATCAATGTGTCCCGATGAACTCCTAGTTCCACCACTTACAAAAGTGTTGGGCCAAAACAAACATCAGATCACACATGTACATGCCCTCATGGTGAGATACACAAATGAACTGCTAACTCCACAACTCACAAAAGTTGTGGGCCAAAACAAACATGGGA
The DNA here is from genome assembly GCA_021015155.1 of Magnolia officinalis. Taxonomy (NCBI): domain Eukaryota; kingdom Viridiplantae; phylum Streptophyta; class Magnoliopsida; order Magnoliales; family Magnoliaceae; genus Magnolia; species Magnolia officinalis. The sequence continues at coordinate 22,088,586 of JAJHSJ010000001.1, read as the reverse complement.
TTACAGACGTACATGCCCTCGTGGTGGGGTTCACAAATGACATGGATCATCCAAGGCTGACCAAGCTCATTGCCACCCATAAATGGAATTGAGGGAAAAACTATCCAAGATGTAAAGAAATCCAAAGAATTAAAAAAGTACAATGGTCACTTTGCCCAAAACATGAGGCACAACATGCTTTAAGGCTAAGGCTTATGTCCCATGTGACAAATACGCCTTGAGGCTGCACCTTGTGTCTTGCGTATATTAGACTTAAGCCTAATGTAACAAACCTTAAAGAACTGCCTTGAGGCAACTTTCTTCTGCCTCACAATCACAAAGCATATGCATCTAGGTGTGAGGTGCCCACTTTCAAAAACTATGGCTCGGCTGAACAGTAAATGATCTGATGTACTTTGTGTTACTCAGACAGCTAACAGAATGACTCTAATATCCCACAAAATTCACCAACAGTGCACCTGAATTTCAATTTAATCTACATAACCTAAATTAAAATAATAATAATAATTCAATTAATTGAAAAAATCACCTGGTTCAGCATCATACTCGAGACAGATGCGGCAGCAGGCAGCGGAAGCAGCCTCGATTTCCTCATCCCTAATCTCATCTGAACTTACAGGAGACGAATCTGTACGATTCTCGAGAAGGGGATCTGAGTCTGTTGGGTTTGTTTCTATGGTGGGCTCAAGCTGCAATTCCCCTTTCATCGGCATTTGAAAACCCTAGAGAAATCCAAAAACATCACCAAACAAAGAAATTTCAAACCTGAGGAAGAATATTGAAACCCATGGAAATCTGTAAATCATGGGGAAATTTATCCCACAGAAAGGTCCGGCAGTCCACAAGAAAACCGTATGCTCCTTGACAGTGCAGGGGCCCACCTTCACTCATATGGACCACATCATTGATGGCAAGGGATCCCAATCATCTACTCAATGGAACTTTTACTCAAAGCTTTAGTAAATACTCATTCCGGTTGAGGGATCCCAATTCATGGAATTTTGCGTGTAGAATATCAGCCGTTGACCTTCTAGTTTCAAAGTCCACTTTGCAGGCCACAATGGGGCTCACCGCATTGTCCAATAGTGATTCTCACAATCAGGGCCATTCATTGGGGGAGCCACTGGCTGACCAGTTACAAACAAGCAGGGTGGACCCCACTAGTGATTACCCAAACTTTCTCCCTACAGGATCCCAAAATAAGAAATCATGGAGCACTGATACATCAGGATGTGAATAGCATTCCAATGCTCGGGTAAGTGTTAGTGGGGCCCATGAATTGGGCTTCACCGTCAATACAATGAGCCCCACCTTGGACATGGAATGCCTCCAAAACCTCCTCTCATATCGACAGATACTAATGCTTTGATCGCCTGCAAATAGACGGTCCACAAAGGGAAAGAAATACCAATGGTGGAGAAATGGCCCACGACGGCTACGGTCATCCGTTCTGGACCCCACCCACGGTGGGGATTTATCAGATCAACATTCTGTATCTACAAACCATGGGCCCCACTTGCACGGAAAACATGTATCCGGACATTATTGAGCGCATCATTACCCTATAATTTCTCTTCGAAATGTCAATAAATGACAGAAAATTAACCGTCTAAACCCTAATGAGAAATCCAAAACCATCAAATAATCGAGGAATTCCGCAATAATGACAGTCAAAACCCTGAATTCGAGCAAATACAACCCGGATACCTTCACAAATCCTAGCAAGAGCGGAAACTCGCTACAGAGAGGATTTCAGGACCCGATAGGTGTTGAAATCCTAGAAGATCCGAAAGAGAGATTTAAAAAAGGGAAAATCGAAAATTTCTTCTATACCGTGTTGTAGAAAGAGAATTTCTCATGAATTGGTGTGAATTCACAGAGAAAAAATGATGAAAAATCGCAAAACAAAATCTCAGTAATTGAAAAATGGGAAAAGGAAATGAGAAATTACCTGAAACTTGGAGAGAAAGATGGAGAGAGAGAAACCCTAGAATTAGAAGGAGAAGAAGAAGCCGAACGCGTTTCAGCTGCAAGACGAGGAAAGAAGCGGATCCGAATAATGGTTTTGGATGGCTTGAAGTTCTACCTTACGCCGCGTGTGTGATACGCACCTCGGCGAAGGCGAACTAACCTGCGCGCGAGTTGGGTTTTGCGTGTCTCGCGGTACATTCTCTATCCAGTCTGGGTCTACATCCAACCATGACCAGATAATCGGAACCGTTCTTATTCTGATAATTTCTATTGATGGGCCATGATCCAAAATTTTGAGTTTGAAACACTTTTTCGACAAGACATCAGTGGAATTTAAAGGGATGGTTTGCAACAAAAAATTCAACTGTCCAAAATCAGCTTGAAAATTTGATAAACACCTGGGTTATGATCATCCGTTCTATGTGTATTTTGGTTCATGATCCATCCAAGATGGTTTTTATCAGTTGAATGGTTTTGATCATTGAAGATGGCTGCATGTAGGTCCCACCGTGTGATCCACGGTGGAAATACACTAAAAAGGCCGGACGCGGATTGCATACTGCCACTGCGTGTAGCGACTCGTTACTGGACGGTGCTATGTGGGCCCACCGAGAAGTATATATTTTATCCACTCCGTCCATCCGTTTTTCAGGTAATTTTATAGCATAATTCCCAAAACTATACATGAACAATTCTCAGGACAACGACACCATAGGAAAAAAGTAGTCATTGAACGGTTACCATTAAAAACTGCCTAGGCACTGTAATGTGTATTTTCCATCCAACTTGAGGGCCTACAAGTTTTTTATCAATCTGATATTTTTTAAAACCTTTTTTGTGAACTAATCAACAAGTTGGATGGCAAATAAACATTATAGTGGGCCCTAAACTGTTTTAAATGGTAGGCGTTCAATCGCCACTGTTTCCTGTAGTGTGGTCCGCCTAAGATTTTTATCCATCTCAATTTCTGGCCTATAAACTAAAATAGTGATCCAAAATAGATAGACGGAGTGGATAAAACATATACATCATTCTGGGGCCCACAGAGAACCGGCTTTCTACTGGTCGCGTCAACATGCAATCCGCGTCCAAAAGCGCGTCTACAGAAACTTGGGTCCCACATAGTTCACGCGTGAAACCCAAAGAGATTTCATACTCTGTAAGAGGATGATGGATGATAGGCTGGCGCTTAGAAATTACTTAAAGATTTTAAGAAGTGTATCGTAATTCAAATTGAACCGTTCAAATTACGTGTACCAGTTTAGATGTATTATGAACCGGAATTGATGGCTATACGATTATTTGGCTGTTAGATTGCTGGACAATAGTTGGACGGCTGAAAATGAGAGGTTAAGATTATTCAATTAATGTGATTTTGGCTGTACCTTAGCTACTGTAATTTCCACAATTTAGCCTGTTTAACTTGAGCTAATATCTCCCACGTTTACCATTTTCAAGTGCATGTGTATCAAAGTGTTATAAACTGCAAGAGTATGCAATAACTACCCAAACGCAAAGGCAAAGCTACCTAACGCTATCCCATCGAAGACGTGGCATGTGTAATGTTCGAGACGGTCTAAAAAGAATTAGGTGATCCGAGCCATCCGCTTGGATGGACGCAAATTGCCTGTGATCCTGCCCCTGAGTTTCAGTTGGAGGAAGCTAGGGACCGCAGCTATGCTTGTGAAAAATTGTCCGTACATTTTGCCAGCCATGACGTTAGCTAAAAAAATGAGGCAGATCCAAAACTCAATGTAATTACCACTAACTTAAATGTTATCGTTTTAGTTATTAGATTATTCATGGATTTCATAAAGTCAATTATAATTATTTCATTTATATTAATTGTTACACTAAGTAATGTTTCGGATATAAATGTTTGAATTTTCACTTTAGTTTCTATTATTTGCCTTAGCTACTGTAGTTTGGTCATTACAATATAGTGTAATTGACACCGCGGGTTTACCCTACATGGGTATGTATGAAAGTAGATTATTCAACCATTTTAATTCTTCACGTGTAATTATATATAGAATTAAAGTATCTTCGAGAATTTGGTACTTAAGGATTTTATGATAGAGTTGGTATCAATATGATTGTGAGATTTTAACATTAAGAGTATATATATCTTGTTATTTTGCACATGGCTAATAAATACATAATCAATTATTTTGTTTCATAATTTTATTTTCTTAGGTAAAGATAATCCTATCTTAGCTAAGGCATCTCACACATCTCACACACTTTGAGATACCTTAGATTTCAAGTTTTCTTCCTCTACAGGTTATAAGAGGTCTTATTTAAATTCTTGTGAGGTACATGGTTAATGATATGCCATATAGTTTAGAAGAGATTATCTCTATAAGTTAAAGGGTAAACTATAATTTAAAAACATAGCATTTACCATATTCATTAGTGTTCTATTTTTTCCTTTCAATTATGATATTTTGTTGGGGTGAATATGAAACAGTTATTTCATGTACAATTCATTTTGATTCACGGTTTGATGCAAAGTCATAAGAAAGATGTTGATGCAAAAATCTGGTCCACCCTCTTTAGACCTTCGAGTACCTGCACAGGAAGAAGACAAAGGAAACCCTGGCTAGAGCAGGGGACCCTCCGATGCCAAAGTCAGACTAGGAATCCGAGTCTTATAATATTGAGGGGTTCTGGGAGAGAGTTTTTGGGAATCTTTCCTCCTTTGAATCTTTCTTATTTATAGGAGAGGGAGGATCCCGCCGTACCGGGATTCTTTCCCCATATCTTCGGAGATTTGATCCTTTTGACAGATTTCACCCGATCCCGAGATCCTTGGGATCGGACACCTATACTTTTGGATTTTCGGGACGGTATTTGATTTCATACCGTCTTTCCTTGGCTCGGCTCGGCCGTTTCCGACTCTGGAAGAGTCTCGGCTGGCTTAGGAGAATAAGTTTTTTGCCTTCTTACGGACGAAATAGGCTCGGTTTTTATCCGTCACCCTTCCTTACTCTGTAGCCGATGTAACCAACTTACCGAGTCAGTTTCTTATTGTCAGTCGGAAGGCTTATAACTTATTTAGCCTTAGTCGGCTTATGCTGACGTTGCTAACTCGTCGACCGAGTCAACTTATCAGGCCTCTGACTTCGTATCTCGGACTTAGCTACTTTCTTCGAAGACCGAGAAATAGGGGGGTAGGGTCGGTTCGCTCCTTACCCGAGTCTTCGGACTTAGCATATTTTTTCCCTAATAGTAAGCCCCCCTTACTCCTTGTCTCTTGCAGTACCAAGGAGTAACGAATTTTTAGGTCGGTCTGGAACGGAAGCCGAGGTTATGATGAGACAATTAATGCTCTTTGGGTCATCCTTTACTTGCGACGGTTCGTTTTTCGAGGTCGCACGAGCAGTTAACCGTCAAGACGTTATTCCCGCGAATGGATGTCGGACGCGTCGCGAAGGCATTACCGTGGTCAATCGGCGTGCGTCGGCGTGCGCCAGGTGTCGAGCGAGGGAGTCGAGGCAAGTGCCGCTTCGTCTGTCCATTAAATGCTCTTGCCACGTGGCGTGGCTATAAAAGAGGGTGGGAGAAGCGTGCGAATTTTAGTTTCGCCATTCTCTCTTTTCCCGCTCTTCTTGTTTTCCCCTTTTTCTTCTTCTTCTTCCTCCGCGGCTTATCGCTAGGCCTTCATTCATGCCATTTTCTTCTCCACCATTTTCTTTTGCATCCATTGCTGCCTTCTCCGGTGAGTTTTTCCCCTCCCTTTCTAACAATATTAATGGTTACGCATGGCTCTCAGAGCCCCCGGGAGGGAACTTCCGGTGAGGAGGGTGATTCGCAACGTTTCTGGAATGTTGCGGAGCCACCCTCTTTACTGGCGGAGATCGCCGTTGATGCGGACGCTGCTTTCCAATTCGTCAGAAGGGCCGCTGAATCATCGGCGGAGCGTCCTGCTCTGACCAGTGCTTCTGCTCTGGCCGGTCCTTCTGGTGGCGGATCATCTCTGGTAACCCACCCAAGGAGATCAAATCCTGCATTGGATGCGCTGGAGGATGAGGAAGAGGAAGAAGAAATACAGATCGCCGAGGGAGCCTTTGTGTCTGCCCCTGTGACTCGATCGGCGCAGGCTTCTAAGTCGACTCAGGTTTCTGAGTCGTCTTCCAAGGGAGAGGGGGCCGAGGATGATCTGAGCGGTCCCGTTGCATCAGTTTTAACTGAATCTGACCTGAACCAAATCCGAGCCGGATACCATGTCCCAGACTCAGTTATAATTCAGCTTCTTCGTCCGAATGAATTACCTGATTGCCCCCCTGTTGGGATGGTTGCAATTTTTCAGGTCTCGATGCAATGTGGCTTGCGTCTGTCTCTCCAGCCCATTGCTCGAGATTGCTTGTCTCATGTCAAGCTTGCTCCCGGCCAGATAGTCCCGAACGGGGTAGAAGAATTTGTTCGGGTGCGCAGTGTTATGGGCTGAGTTGGAGCAGCCCCCACTGACAGTCGATGAATTCCTTTACCTATACCAAGTAAAACCGACTCCAAATTTTTCCGGCTTTTATTTTCTGAGTGCGTGGCGGGACAAAGGTGGCTCTCTTATCACTGACCCACCGACTTCCAATAAATATTGAAAGGAGAGATGGTTTTGGGCGTGTGGACGTTGGGAGTTGGTTGATCCTTGGCCCTTCGAGTCTCGAGTTTCCCGATCGTTTCGCAAAGTAGGTGACTTGGCTCTATACATTTTGTTTCTTCTCATCATAATGCTCTGAATCTGATCTTATGGTGCCTTGTAGATATCCTGAAGAAAAGGGGGAAGCTTGGATCCGGTGACCTAGCTCGGGTCAGGGACCTGAAAAAGTTGAGTGTGGAGGACCGGTCGTGGAAGTCGTTACTGCAACTAGAGCGTCTTCACTTAGCGGGTTTAGACTCGTTCGTATCAGGTAGCTCCTGTTACATTGCCATGCTCTCTCGGTACTTCGTCTGACTTGCCTTTGTTCTTCTTTTCAGATCTACCCGAGGCTCGGCCTTTTCTTAAACAGGCTTCCACAGACATGGCTGAGTCTCGACCTTCTCTCCTTCCGATCTCAAAGGTGAAGGCTCCTCCAAGGTCGGTCCTTCTGGGGAATCGGCCTTCGAAACAGCCAAAGACAGGTCCAAAGGTCCAGGAGCCAGCAGTCCCATCTGCCTCTGTTCCGGTTGCTCCGCTCGTAGTTGTGCTCTCCGACCCTGATGAGAGGGCGGAAGAGGTGAATGCTACGCCTCCTATGTCTTAGCCGGCTTCGGAGTCGAGATTCATTGCTGAGGAGGTTCTGAGGTAGAGAGAGGGGCCGAGTGGAGAATCCTCGAGAGAGGAGATGACTCAACAGGAGCCATCGCCCTTCCACAAAGTTATATCGGGGATGATCATTTGGGCCATCGCTCACGGGAGTGAAAAAGACTTCGCCAGCTTTTACAATGCCCCCACGCTTCAGACCCTCGGTCATACGGCGAGGTTACTCTTCGAGGTAATATCTGTTCTTTTTTTTTTTGTGACTCTAATCTCGGACTTTGGTTACAACTCGTTGTTTTCCGTTTGCAGTTGGCCCCCTGCGTGGTTAAGGCTTGCTCGGAATTGTCTGCGGCTCAGAAGCTTGCGGCTGAGGCAGAGACGGCTAGAAAACTTGCGGCCGAGGCAGAGAGACGTTGCGAGATTGCCGAAAGTCGGATCGACAGTATGACTAGCGACTTGTCACTTGCCAAGAAGGCCGCTGAAGATGCGGAGACAGCTCTTGAAGGCATTAAGGTTGAGAGTGTTCGTTTGGCGTCGCTTCTAGTGAAGGCCGTGGAAGAGAAGCGGCATCTTCGTCATGTCCATAGTACTTGTGAGAGTACTTTAGCTCGGGCTAGGGCCGACGCCGCGACACTTATCCAACGGGCTCAGGAGGAGGCCAGCCGAGCCAAAAAGCTCAGGACCGGGCCGTGGATGTCTTTCTTGAATCTTCGGAGTTCGGGGAAGAGAGAGATCGCCTTTATCAAGGTGGATACTGTTGATGGTCAAATATTGCATATTAGACCCCATTTATTACCTGGATTTACGAGCGTAATACTGTTTAATGCCCGATCTTAACTGTGTATGTGATGCAAGGTACATTTGCAAGCGTAGACTGAAAAAGATGCTAAAAGTATGGATTTAACGTGTAGGCATCACCAAGGTAAGGGATGGACTCCAGAGGATCAAGATCGATGGATTTAAATGCCAGAGATCCAAGAAAATCAAGCCGTTCACGTTAAAGAGGCCTGAAAGCCTTCCAGAACGAAAGATCACGGGGTTCCCACCATCCGTTCATCTCAAAACTTCATACGTGGCCTGAGAACCATAAATTAACTGTACACGTCAAAAATCATCGATTGAATCGTTGTGGAAGTAGCCTAATGAGCAGATCAACCCCTTAAATCTCGATTTGGGGCCCGCCTAATATCTGGATATATTTAAATTTCATTGTCAACGCTTTAAATTGGATCTGGAAAGGGATGGACGGATCGGATTTCTCACAAACATCTCTGTGGGACCCAAGCATACAGTGAATGTGCACAGTGCACTAGTGCACTAGGCATGCACCAAAAATTCCGAAACTGATAAAACGCAACGGCGTTTTTCCCGGCTCGGTTGGGTTTTGCTTGTGGGCCCCACCTATAATCCAAATCATCGATCCAGACCGTCCATCAGATCCCTATGGAGTTTCTTAACACTGCCTAGGTGGAAGAATTGAAAAATATTGCGAAAAACGAAATCCATCCGTTCAAGCGGAGAATAGACGGCAGAGGAGAAAATTTGTGGGCCACGCCGAAACAGTCTCAAAATCTATCTTTTCCCATTATTTTTTTGGAGAGGAACGCAATGGACGTATTGGATTTACCCACTGACATCAACCATGGGCCCACCAACCATCACAGAGCCGGATGCGAAGCTCTGTTTTGTGGAATTCTTTGTGGCTTGCGGACGATTCTTGTGGGCCACCACCATACAAAAAAGATCTAATCTGGACCGTTCATCAGGAGCCCACGGGTCCTCTTACTCTAGCCTAGGTGTCAGTTTGACCCCATGTAAGCTATAGGAAGATCCTAGCCGTTAAACGCAAGATGGACGGCGGAAGAAAGATCCCATGGGCCGCCACGTTTTGAATCCAAAACTGGTTTTTTCCGAATGGTTTTTCGAGGAGATTTTAATGAACGGTGTGGATCTTTCACCTGACACCAAGAAGTGGGGCCCACCAACGTTCAGCGTATGCTCTGTTGTGCGTAACGTTTGCGGAAGTTTCAACCGCCTCTGCTGCGAACGAAGCTGACCTTCCTGTGGAGTTTTTCATGACCGACCCTTCCGTGCTATAAAAGGAAAAGAAGAAAGAGAGAAAGGGGCATTCAGATCAGGAGGCTTGGGCAGACGGCTGGGAATTCAACAAGGGAGAGAGGGAAGCTTGTTTCTTTTTCACTATTTATTTCTTTTCTTTTCCTGTTTTCTTTTTTTTCATGGAGTTTAATCTAGCCATGTTAGGCTAAACCCCTTAGCTAGGGCTAAGGGGTGAAGCTTGTAGTGAGATGGGGGACTCTATTTCATGCCTTTAATTTAATTTTGATTTACGAATTGAGTTTGATTTTAGTTGATTATTAAGGGAATGTTCTTAGTTTTTAATGGTCTGTTGTGACTAAAATTACAATGGGTCTGTGACGGCTTTGAGTATTTCCTTTGTTTGGTTATGTTTATGACGCCAGGAAGCCCTGTTGTTCACCATCGTCTCCTGGGCATGGTCGGATGTTGGTACCCTTCCTAACCTGCATAACATTCTTGATTGGTTGGTAATTAGTTTAATTCTGTTGTTTACTATTGTCTCCTGGGCATGGTTTGGTGATGGAATCCATTCTAATTCATATACCTTTCATCTTTTGAACACTATATCAAATAAGTTCAGTTTAATTTCCATGATTCTTGAAGCAAGCATAAGATCTCCCTGATCTCTATAAGTGGATCCTCTGAATCCCTAGTGTCCCTCCTCTGAATTTCTCCTAAGTTTTAGATAATAATTTCACAATTATTCCACAATCTATTTGATTTGGAATTCATCTTAGTCTAGTTCTAATTCTACTTAATTTTAGAGTACGTACAAGTTTTAGTCCCTTGGGATTCGACCTCGGTCTTACCGAGTTTATTACTACATCACAACCCTACACTTGGGGAGTGAACAGATACAAGGCCTGCGTTCTGGAAATGAGGGCCACCTTCCCCGACCTTGATCTTTCTGCATTCGGAGCTATTAGTCCGGAGGCCGAGGATACCGGGGATGGTCATGCCGATGCCACTGCCGATGAAGAAGTTCCCACTATGTTCACTCCCCAAGTATAGGGTTGTGATGTAGTAATAAACTCGGTAAGATCGAGGTCGAATCCCACGAGGACTGGTCGTCACAATTCAAATCTGTGATTCTCCTTAACTAATCCAACAATTAATATAGCGAATTACTAACACAAATTTATGGAAAATAACTATTGAGAATAAGGAAGAAAATTCAATCAGAGGAAGCACTAAGACTTTCGAATCCACCCCTAATTATCCTAACCTTTGTTTTGTCTGTTGATTCACCTTAATCTAGATTGATACCACTTGTATAGAGAAAGCACAATCTGTGTCCTTACTCGGGCATACAGAATGTCTAATTCCTTAAAGCAATGCCATGAATAACATATTCCATGTCCTTAGTCGGGCACATGGAATGTATAGTTCATTAAAGCACCCTGTTTCTTCCTCTATAGGAACCTGTTCATGATCAGATACAAGCACCTAGAATAAGCATCCAAACCACATCCATCCATAGACTCTGATCAAAGTTCATAGATGGAGAAGTATAGAATTTAAAACAATCAAGCACACTAGGGAAAGAAAGAAATCAATCTAATTAAAGTAAAATCAACATAGAACAATGGGTGTTCAAATTAGGGGTTTCATCTCAGCCCTAGCTGAGAGATTAGTTACCCATAAAATCCATTAAACAGATGGATAAATAAAAATCATAAAAGAAATCAAACAACAAATCTCTCTCTCTTCCTCTCTTCTTTCTTCTCTTCTTCTCTTCTCTCCCTTGCTCTAGATCTGGACTTCCCTCATTCTGAATGTTTTCCCACGTCCATCACTCCTCTTTTATAGCTGCTGGAAGGCTGGAGTCAGTGGCAGAGTTGTAGCAGGACATGGAGTGCAAATTTTCACAGCCATGATCGGTGGGTCCCACCGAAGTATTTTCTGAAAAATCCACCCCGTCCATTGGATTCAGGACGAAATTTCAGTCAAGAATGGGTGGTTTTGACTGTCCATTGACGCGGCCCAGAGAAGAAAACACAGAAAGATCAGATTTGAACGTTGCAGGGCAGCCTTTTTGTGGCCTCTGTATCATGCACGTGTGTACGCATGGGAGTGGAATATCAGCATGGGTTTGTAGTGCTCGCGGCCGTCTACAAGATGGATGGATTGGATCGGCCGTACAGGCCATGGGTGGGGCCCACTGCCGTTCGCAAAAACGGACAGCGTCCGGTTACGCGCTGACGCTAAACAGGGACGCGGATTCGCTGTGACAATGGTGGGGCCCATTTTGTAGTTATTTTGGGAAATCCACTCCGTCCATTGGATGGAGGAGAAAATTTCGGTCAGGAATATGTAGTTTTCACCTTCTGTTGACGAGACCCACACGTTATCTCTCTCTACCGTTCAACCTGCTTTTGAACGGTTAGATTTCCATAATCGCTCTTATTTGAAATTCAGCCACCTACACCTTGGTAACATTGACCTCAGACAGAGAATGAACGGATTGGATTGTCCGTTTGGACAATAGGTGGGGCCCACAACTCGTCCGAAATCAACCAGCATGCGAACGCTGTTTCCAAACAGCGTTGCGAACGCTTTTTGCGGAAGAAGTCGGTCAAAGCCGACTTTGACCGCTGGTTCGGTCCAGTGCACACCGAGTGCACTTGTGCATTGTGCACTCTCAACTCATGTGGGGTCCACCTTGATAGTTATAAAAAATCTAATCCGACCATCTGTTTTCTCACCTCATAAAACAGGATGAGACCAAATTTGAGGCATATCCAGATTGTAGGTGGGCCTAAAATCTATGGTTTGTGGGCTGATTTGTCCGTTGGGGCACTTCCCGAGATATCCAGAGGTTGAAATTTAATATGTACGGTTAATTTATGGCCCTCATCCCATGTATGAAGTTTCGAACTGATCGGATGGCGGGAAACATGTGATCTTGCATTCTGGACCAATTTCGGGCCTCTTTAACGTGAACGGCTTGATTTTCTCGGATTCCCGTTGTGTAACTCCGTTGATCGTGGTTTTCTGGAGTCCGTCTCTTGCTCTGGTGTCTTCGGAGCGTAAAATCCACGCTTTTAACATCATTTTTCAATCAACGCTCCTAATTTCATCCTGTAACAAAAATACCGTTAAAATACTCCATTAAGCATTATCATATACGTAAAATCTGGTAATGATCGGGGTCTGATATACAATATTTGACCCTCATCACACTACTACTGCTGCTGGCCTCGAGGCTAATCCCTCTGGGACTGCTTCGGGAGTATCTCCTACCAAGGGATAGTAGTCGTGCTTCATTTTTAGCACTCACACCAGCGCTGTGTCGGCCGAGTCTAAGCTTCTTTTGGTACCATCATTAGCTCTTCTCAGGCTGACTTTTATCCCGAGCCGATTCAAGAGCATCCATAACCGAGAGAGATCATTCCCTTTATCAGAACTAATTACGTACTCCTTTAATACAGTCGAAGTAGAGTCTGATCTAACCCGATGTAAAATACTTAGAAATAATGAATGGAAAGTTTCAGTTTTATTGAATCGACACTGTCTACATGTCCACTCTGTTTTTGTTTGTGGACGACTTAAGGGTAATAGATTTTGAGATGCTCGGCGTTCCACGGGTGAGACAGAAGCTGCCCATTCAGGTTTTCCAAGCGATACGCTCCAGGTCGAATGGTACTCGAGACCACATAGGGTCCTTCCCATTGGGCCCTAATGTGCCTGCACCAATTTCTTTGGTATTTGGGAACATTTTTCGGAGAACCATATCCCCTGCACGGAATTGTCTAACTTTAACTCGGGTGTTGTAGAACCGAGCTACTCGTCTTTGCCGAGCCATCACTCGTAGCCGAGCTTCTTCTCTTTTCTCTTCCACTAAGTCAAGCTTGAACGACAGGAGTTCTTCATTTTCTTGTTCACTGAATGAATTAACTCGGGCCGAATGTATCCCGATCTCAACCGGGGCAACTGCCTCCGAGCCATAACAAAGGGAGAAGAGAGTTTCTCTCGTGGCAGTCCGAGCTGTGGTTTGATAGGCCCACAATATATTCGGAAGTTCTTCAGCCCAATGCTCCTTTGGCTCGATCGAGCCTCCTTCGGAGATGCTGTTTGATAATCTTGTTAATAGCCTCGACCTGTCCATTCGTCTGAGGATGATGAGGCGAAGCGTACGCGTTTCGGATCCCGAGATTACTACACATTTCACGGAACTGTCTATTGTCGAACTGCCTTCCGTTATCGGTGATAATAGTTTGCGGTATCCCGAACCGACATACGATGTTTTTCCAAACAAAGCTTATAATCTTCTGTTCAGTTATTTTTGCCAATGGCTCGGCTTCGACCCATTTCGTGAAATAGTCCACCGCAACTACAACAAACTTGGCCTGACCCTTTCCCAAATGGAATGGTCCGATGATGTCTATCCCCCACTGTGCAAAGGGCCAAGGACCAGTCATTGGGGGCAAGTCCTCGGGGGGCTGCCTTGGGACTGCTGCGAATCGCTGACACTTGTCGCACATTTGGACGAACTTTTTAGCGTCATGCTGTATGGTCGGCCAATAATACCCCTGCCGCAGGACTTTATGGGCGAGTGAACGTCCTCCCGAGTGGTTTCCGCATATTCCTTCGTGTTCCTCCAGTAATACGTAATCAGCTTCATGAGAATTCAAGCATCGTAATAAGGGAGAGCAGAAACCTTTCTTGTACAGGACCCCGTTTAGAATAGTGTATCGTGATGCTCGGATCTTTAGCCGCCGAGCCTCGGTGCGATCTTCAGGTAGCTTCCCCTCGTTGAGATAATGGATGATAGGGTCGAACCAGGTCGGTTCCGACTCAATAGCATGTATAGTCGAGTTGATCGGTTCAGTAATACTAGGCTTAACGACGTACTCGATTGGCACTGATCTGGGTATGTCGTCTTCGTCGGCCGAGGTAAATTTTGCTAACAAATCATCTTTGACATTCTCAGTTCTGGGGATCCGAATTATTTCGCATCGTCGAAATCCATCGATTAATTCTTTGGCTTTCTCCATGTAAGCTTTCAGTTGTTCTTTCCGTGTTTGGTAAACACATGTGACTTGGTTGACAACTAACTGCGAATCACTGAATACATTGAGATGAGTTACACCTAAGCTCGCGGCGAGTTGAAGGCCAAGTAGCAAGGCTTCGTATTCTGCTGTGTTGTTCGACGCTTGGAATCCAAGTCGTAAGGCATATTGCATATAGGTTTGATCGAGAGTTTCTAATATTACCCCAGCCCCGCTTGCCTTAGAATTGGAGGAGCCGTCGACGAATAATTTTCAGGGGGTAAGGCCGGGTGAGGGGTCGAGAGGAGAGGATGCCGCTGCTCCGATAATTCCGTCAGACTCAGATATTTTGTCGATCTGTGGAGTTACTTCGACAATGAAGTCGGCCACGACTTGTCCTTTAATGGCTGTCCTCGGCCTGTACTGTATATCAAACTTGCTCAACTCGATAGCCCACTTTGTAAGTTGGCCGGAGGCCTCTGGTTTCTGAAGGATCTGACGCAATGGTAAGTCGGTCATGACGACGATTGTGTGAGCTTGAAAGTATGGTCGGAGTCGTCGCGAGGATACTACCAGGACCAAGGCTATCTTTTCAAGGGGAGGATATCTTGTCTCTACCGGTAGTAACGCTTTGCTGACATAGTACACTGGTAATTACTTTTCGTCATATTCACGTATGAGGGCTAAGCTAATCGCTGCGTCGGATACAGCCAGATATAATAATAAAGCTTCTCTCGACTCAGGTTTGGATAATAAGGGTGGAGACCCAAGGTAAGACTTCAATTGCTGGAATGTTGCTTCACACTCTTCCGTCCGCTCCATCGATCGTCGTCCCTTCAATTGTTTGAAGAACGGGAGACATTTATCGGTGGCTCGGGACATGAAACGGTTGAGTGCGGCTACTCGTCTGGTCAGCCTTTGTATGTCTTTAATCGTCTTGGGAGACTCCATGTCGAGTAGAGCCTTGATTTTCTCGGGATTCGCTTCGATTCCTCGCTGACTGACAAGGAACCCGAGAAATTTCCCCGAGCTTACACCGAAAGCACATTTGCTCGGATTTAACTTCATTTCATATTTGCGCAAGGTTACGAACATCTCTTCTAAGTCCGCTATATGGTCGGTCGCGTGTATACTTTTGACGAGCATATCGTCTATATATACTTCCATGGTTCGGCCGATCTGTCGAGCGAATATTTTGTTCACCAACCTTTGATACGTCGCTCCAGCGTTTTTCAAACCAAATGGCATCACTGGGTAACAATAAAAACCTTTGTCAATGATAAAGGTAGTTTTAGATTTATCGGACTGATGCATTACAATTTGATTATACCTAGAGTAGGCATCCATAAAGCTAAGTAATTCATGTCCCGCGGTACTATCTACCAATTGATCAATCCGGGGAAGAGAGAAGCTATCCTTGGGGCAGGCTTTGTTTAAATCTGTATAGTCAATACAGACGCGCCACTTCCCATTGGCTTTTTTCACAAGCACCACATTGGCTATCCATTCCGGATAGTATATTTCTTCTATGAATTTTGCCTTGAGGAGCTTACCGACTTCCTCTTCGATGATAGCATACCTTTTTGGGCCGAGAGGGCGTCTTTTTTGCCGAATTGGCCGGTAGGTCGGATCAATGTTGAGTCAATGGGTCATGACCGAAGGATCGATTCCGGGCATATCTTCGTGGCTCCATGCGAATATGTCAGCATATCGTCTGAGCAGAGCTATCAGATTGTCCTTTAGTGGTGACTTCAGGGATGAACCGATCCGTACCACCTTCGACTCCTCTCTCTCGGCCAGGGGTACCGATATAAGATCTTCCATCGGTTGCCCTCATTCGTGAGTTCCGACCCTGGGATCCAGTGATTCAATCATTGATACTTCAATCGAAACTTTTACTGCAGTGGCATAGCAGCGTCGAGCGTCTTGCTGATCTCCTTTTACGATTCCTACTCCTGACTCCATCGAAAATTTCATGGAAAGGTGGTATGTGGATACTACCGCTTGCAAAAGATTCAAAGTAGGTCGACCGAGTATGACATTGTAGACAGATGTTTGGTTAACGATCAGAAAATCTACCATTACTGTCATCTGATGCGGGGGATTTCTGATAGTGAGCGGTAATGAGGCAATTCCTTCCGGGAGTATCTGTCCGCCTGAGAATCCTATCAACGGAGTTCAGACTGGACGTAACGCCCATCGTTCAATTACCATTTTGTCGAACGCCTGAGTGAACAACACATCCGCAGATGATCCAGCGTCTACGAGTATACGAAACACTTTTCTGTTAGCGATGGTGAGAGTGATGACTAGCGCATCATCGTGAGGATGATGGATGCCTCGAGCATCATCTTCAGTGAACGAGATGCAATACTTTTCCCGTTTCTTTTCTTTCGGAGGCCGATGTAGTAGGAAAATTTTGGACTCGGGCTGACAAAGGCTTCTAGCATGATTTTTTCATGCATTATTAGAATCGCCCCCCCTCGATGACCACCGACGATCGTTCGGATTTCTTCCGTGATTCGGTTTTCACTTGGGCGTGCTTCCCCGGACACGGTCTTTTCTACGTGCTCCCCGAGTCAGCCTTCCCTGATGAGTCGTTCGATTTCTTCTTTTAGATGATAACAGTCACTCGTATTGTGCCCGTGATTGCGATGATAGTGGCAGTACTTATCTTTACTCCGCCGGTTGGGATTACCCCGCAGTTTATTAGGCCAGTTGACAAAACCTTCACTTTTGATTTCCATTAACACCTGTTCCTGAGTTTTATTCAGGGGAGTGTATGTGAAAAACCTTTGGTCGGGTCGCTTTCTTGACTTTTGATCATCGTGTACTCGATCATCCTTACGCTTTTTCCCTTCAACCGAGTCGGTTCCTTTTTTAACCGACTCTTTGGCCGAGGATTTTGCATTATGAGCGGTCTCGCGCAGGAGTCACGTTTCTTCGGCATCTGCGTATTTATCCGACCGAGCCATAAACTCGGTCAGGGTCTCCGGCGGATTTTTGTCTAGAGATGCTAGAAATGGCTTGTCTCTAACTCCTTGCATGAGCGCGTTGAGTGCTGTTTCTTTCGAGTGTTTTCGAACCTGAAGAGATTCAAAGTTGAAACGTCTGATATAGTCCTTTAGCAACTCTCCTGTCTTCTGGATTATATTATTCAGATGCGCCGGCGGCTTTAGTTTCTTCTTCCCACCAATGAAATTGGTGAGGAAAGCGTCGCTGAGTTTGGCGAATGAACCGATAGATCTCAGTTTTAGTTGTTTAAACCAAAGTTGAGCCAGTCGGTTAATGTGAGAGAGAAGACTCGGCACATGACTGCATCCGAGGCATTGTGCAACTCTATATAAGTTTTGAAGCATTCGATGTGCTCAGTTGGGTCAGTTTTTCCAGTGAAGGGTACGATTTGCGGTAAACGAAACTTTTTCGGTAACCGAGCCTACATCACTTCATCTATAAAAGGGGACGCTTTAGCCTCGAGTCGAGATGGATACATATTTCGACCCTGTTTTATATCTGCTATATCTTTCGCCATCTCCTCTCGAATATCTTTCTTGAAGTCTTGGATGTCTGCTTTCCAGGGCTCTGTGCTTTCTGCCGTTTCCTCAGCGGGAGGCCGACTACGTCTCCTTTGATCTATTCTGTGCCGTAGATCAGAGGACGGCAGTGCGGCTGTAACCGAACGGGCTAGTGCTGGTTCAGTAGGAACGTTGGTGTTGACTTGGTTGATGGGACGTTCGCGGAGCTGCGGGCGGAGCAGCACGCAGAGGGCTGGAAGCAGGTGGGAGAACACGCGATGTTTGTCCTTTTTGATGCGGTAACATCTGCTGGTTGTTCATCTGTTTCAACATCTTTTTCATGACGTTCATATCGGATCGGATCTCTTGAACCTCCCGACTTAACTGTGCGTTCCCCCAGTTTCGCTGGTTGTTGGATACAGCTGGGGCCACCGGCAGCGCAGCTGGAAGGACCAGTGGTGGAGCTCCTAATGCTGCACTGGCGGCGGCCTCGTTTGCATCGTTCTGATCTGTTCTTCTAGTTATCACCATTAGAACTTGTCTCACTGCTCTTTTGGGTAGAATATGAGAAACGACTTTTTGTCCGATTCCCTCAGATGGCGCAAAACTGTTGATGCAAAAATCTGGTCCACCCTCTTTAGACCTTCGAGTACCTGCACAGAAAGAAGACAAAGGAAACCCTGGTTAGAGCAGGGGACCCTCCGATGCCAAAGTCAGGCTAGGAATCCGGGTCTTATGATATTGAGGGGTTCTGGGAGAGAGTTTTTGCGTACCTTTCCTCCTTTGAATCTTTCTTATTTATAGGAGAGGGAGGATCCCACCGTACCAGGATTCTTTCCCCATATCTTCGGAGATTTGATCCTTTTGACAGATTTCACCCGATCCCGAGATCCTTGGGATCGGACATTTATACTTCTGGATTTTCGGGACGGTATTTGATTTCACACCGTCTTTCCTTGGCTCGGCTCGGCCGTTTCCGACTCTGGAAGAGTCTCGACTGGCTTAGGAGAATAAGTTTTTTGCCTTCTTACGGGCGGAATAGGCTCGGTTTTTATCCGTCACCCTTCCTTACTCCGTAGCCGACGTAACCAACTTACCGAGTCGGTTTCTCATTGTCAGTTGGAAGGCTTATAACTTATTTGGCCTTAGTCGGCTTATGCTGACGTTGCTAACTCGTCGACCGAGTCAACTTATCAGGCCTTTGACTTCGTATCTCGGACTTAGCTACTTTCTCTGAAGATCGAGAAATAGGGGGGTAGGGTCGGTTCGCTCCATACCCGAGTCTTCGGACTTAGCATATTTTTTCCCCAACAAAAGATATTATACAACTCTATATAATCTTAAAATCTTCATTTTTATTTCTAATTATAACTCTTCACATGGGCATTGAATTTATCTTTCACTTCATTTTTACTTATAATTATATGTAACTTTATATATCTAAAGCAATTATCTATAAAGGTTATGAAATATTTATTTCTTCCACGAGTTACAATATTTTACAGATCACATATATTGTTATGAATCAAATTCATGACTCCAGTGTTTCTTTCAACTCATTTGAATGATTTTCTAGAATGTTTTAATTATACACATATTTCACATTTATTTTGGTTTTTCGTTTCGACTTTAGGAATAAGACCACATTAATCATACTTTTAAGAAAATGATAATTGGCATTGTCCTAATTTTGTATGCCACATATATAGAGGTTCAATCAAGTAAACGGAAGAACTACTATTTTTATTTACAATACTAAGCTAAATAACCCATCGCATACATGACTTTTATTACAAAAGTATCATTTTTTTAAGGTTACACATTTTTTAGATTCAAAAACTAATTTAAATTCATTCTTATCGAGTGCAGATATGGAGAAACGATATTTCCAAATGTTCAGTACATGTAGAATGTCCAAAAGAGTCATTACCTTATCAGAGGTAAGTTTCAAGCTTAGTTTTTCCTTGCCTTGGACGAATTTTTTTAATGAAAATGTTTATCTCATCATTTACCTTCTCATAGGAGGAAAAAACATTTTAGTTATATAATAGATGCTTAGTAGCTCTCAAGTCAAGTTGCCACTCGTTCATGTTTCAAGCAATGAGTACTTCAGTGATGACCCCATAATTTTCTTGGCAAAATATGCTTGGTTTTTTCTATTTTATCTCCTTTATGGAAGGGACATTCTTTGGCAAAGTGACCAATTTTTTCACAAACATAACACACTTCACTTTTTTTTTTTTTAAAAAAAAATCTATTTACATATTCTTTTGGATATGCAATTGCTTTTTCTTTGGTGGTCTAAACTTTTGATTATATTGACCATTCATATTACTTTTAAAAAGATGCGCCTTTGTGACGTAGGGATGAACGTGATGAGGATAACTACTCCGAATCCACGGAGCTTCTCCGGACTCCTCACAGAGACTTCTCGAACACACGAGGAAAGAAAACAGAAAATAGAAATAAATTATAAGAAATTCGAAATTGATTAATTGATGACTAAAAATGAATTCATAACCCTTTAAATAGGGGTACCAAGCAATGGGAAAGAAATCAGAATCAAACTACAACTAAAACTCCTAGAAATCGCGACTTACTATAAATAGTAAACTTACTATTTATAGCCGGTCGTGTTGTCTACTAGTGCACAAGGTTTTCGGCCAAAAATAGTAAGTGTCCTATTTGGTTTCACCAAATCGTTCTCCTAATTATTCTAAGTTCTTTTCACATTGGGCGCAACTCCTAAAGCCCGACGGATGAAGAGTTATAATCAAACTAAAACTTACTATTTATAGTAAAAATGAAATTAAAATAGGAAAACGACCGTCGATCCAGGGGTTTTTCACAATTCCTGACTGCGCAACCTGACATAGCAGGGTTGGTTGGATAAAGTAGCTCATTCTACCCCAAAATCATATATTTTACGTCAGGTAACTCATTCCGGATTGCGAGATACGACCGATCTAAGGTCCGACGGTCTGGATCACTTCTGTCGTCGACTGGGCCTGATCCATCTTGGCCATGAAACTATCCGCGACCCACTTTACATCACTTTGTTATAGATTCTAATTATAGGGAATGTTTATTTCGATTTCTTACATCTTCCTCAATTTATATATATATAGGATGTGGTCATCCAAGCTTATATATTTTTTCTTGTGCTTTAGAGAATTTTTATATTCCTTATAAGATGGTGATTTTTTTTTTAAAAATAATTATAATAGTTTATAAGGTCTCATTAATCACTGTATTTTGATATGATACTTCATGAGCTCTTTATTTATTTATTTAAATTTTTATGTAAATCATGCACATAATCTAATATAAATTTATCATCTAACATCTTAAATTTAATATAATAACCAACAATGTATTTATTGTTTTCAGTATCCTTTGTTTTGAATTTCTTCTTAAGATGGTCCCATAAACCTTTGGTCGATGAGAGATGACAATAGATATCATAGTTATCATTTGCCATCACATCGAGAGTGTAAATTTCTCACATATAGTCATCGTTCTTTCATTTAGATTGTTTAAAGGATGCCACTGGTTTATTTGCTTTACGCAATGGAGCATGATCTTTAATTACATAGAACAACTCAAGGGTAGTAAGATAGAACTCAATTTTCTGTTGACATCTCTTAAAGTTCTTCTCACAAAAAATTTCAATTCTAGAATTTTCAGAAATAATTGTTATAGAGGTTGAGATTTTGAGACAATATTATATTTAAATTGTTAGTTTTAATAAAGTGATAAAACAAAAAATTAGAATATAACAAACAATAAATAATAGAAATATTATCTAGAGAGCCGATGTACATTATAGTTGTTGTCTTAAAGACAAATTTGTTCCCATAAGGAAGATCCTTGATGCACTAAGTCTCAGTAATTCGGCCATCAGGATACAACAAATTGTTGTTTTTGAAGTCTTAAATCATTCGAAAATAGGGTCTGTCAATGCCATCGACAAACTATTCGATGTCATCGAGAATTGTTCAATGCTATTAAACAATTCTCGATCCCATTAAGAAATTTCGGATTTTCTCCAATTGGTCACTGGACTAACTGGGTACTTTTCGATGTCATCGATGATGGTTCGATGACATTGAAGATCAGTTTGATGCCATCGAAGAAAATCGAATTTTCATGTCTCGTCTCTAGACTAATTGGGTATTAGTTCGATGCCGATACCATCGACATGGCTTCGATGCCATCAAATGATAAGTTTCGATGACATCGAAGTGTGTTCGATGACATCGAACGGATCCGCGCAGATTTTTGCAGAGTTGCGATTTTGTAAGATTTGTTTCCTATTCCGATTGTGATTCTTCCAAAGGTTATATATTGGGGTGTAATCGGGATTGAGAGATATTCAGAGCTTTCTAATTCGTTCTAGGGTTTCAAGGGTGTAGCTTGGGTTGATTCAAGTTTGTTCGGATCGAGTAATCTCTCTACTCTTGTAATTTTCTGCTTTCATAATGATATATGTCGCTTTGTGTAGTGGTTTTTTCTTGCAAGGGTTTTTCCACATTAAATTCGAAGTTTTTGTATTGTGCTTGCTCGGTGTGATTGGATTGCTTCACTCGATTCCCCACCCTCCTCTAAGATGAATGACTTGGATAAGGTGCACAAACAATTTCAGCCACATATGAACCCAAGTTTCTCCATTTGATTTGCCCAAAGAAAGAACGCAGATAACAAACCAGAGAATAAGTAGTGAGAAAAAGAAGAAGATAAAATTTTGTTGTGTATGGAATGGGAAAATGAAATTTCGCATTAATAACACGTCGGTGCATGATGACTCATTTATTGTTGTATCAGTGCATGACGACTCTCTACTCACCCGTGCATACACATGATGTCACATATAAAGAGAAAACATATGTAGTAGAATAAAAAATGTACCGGACCATGACTTGCCGTTGTCTCCTATGCTTGTGTGCGAGGTTGCTCTCATGACATACCCTTGGTTCCTAATACAAATAATATTTGAAGAATTTTCACATAAACATTTTTCTTTCTCATCTTCTTTTCAATGTGGGGAGATAATTAACACTTTAAAATAAGACAAAACTATTTTTCTTATTTTTAAATCCATTATTTTCTAACAGAATCATCCTTTTAAGTATATATGTGTGCAAATCATTTGACTAAAATGACTAAATCAATGGCCGAAATGATCGACTTGATGGCCGATTGATTAGAATTGCTAATTTAATAGATGGAATGTTTGATTTCACGATTGATTCAACCAAAATGGTCAATTTGACGATTGGAAAGTTTGATTTTACTACTAAAATAGTTGGTTTGACAACTGACTGGATGACAAAAAGTCATTTAACACCTCTTCACATTATCTGAATGTAAAGAGATGTGAGGGCCATTGTTTACACCTGGTCAATCCCAACCAAATTGGATAGTCTAAAGATGCCATGTGACAGCCATGCCACATGTTGTGAGGATAAACTTCAAAGCCAAAAGGCTAGTAGCGTGTTTCTGTTAGGAAGAACAGGACTGAAGTTAAGAAAAAGTAACTCTCTACATTGCAAGAGTCCTAAAAAAAATCAACTATGCAAAAGAAAAAAGTCCAGTCATGTCAAGACTCTAGTAAAGCTTCTTACGAATGTTACACAACTAGAATAACAAGAGGCGTATGGGATCTTTCCCATATATGTGACTTGATATAATTGGTTACGTTTATCAAAGAGATTCGCATGACCAATTTTCAAAATATCTCATGATGTGAAATCTTATGTAAGGCCACCATATCTGAGAAGGTTATATAAGTAACAATCGATGGAGAACTTGAGGCACCAGTCGGGACATCGTACACAACCTCTCACAACTAGAGGTGGGCATAAGACGACTTGATCTGGCTAACTTGACTCATCTGACTCGTTCAAATCCGACTCGACCTGAACCGAATGGGTGAGTCGGTCTGAACCGAGTAGGCTTCGCCCAATCCGAACTCAAACTGAGTCGAGTTCCAGTTACCCAGTAACTCGACCCGACTCGACCCAAAACTCGATCCAGTTAGACTCGACTCGATCTGAAACCCGACTCGACCTGGCTCTCTAACCCTACCCATCACACCCTACGCCGACCCAATCCCAAACTCTCTCTCTCCCTCCCTCACCCTCCTCCTCTTCCAAGCTCAACAACCACCCACCACCATCACCCTCCTCCTCCTCCTCCTCTCTCTCCTCTCCATTCCCTCCCTCCCTCATCTCTCAATCCGACTCGATGCCAACTCGACTCAACTCGGTACTTTTGACCAAATCAGACTCAGTTCGGATCAGTCTAGGCCAGATCGAACTCAAATCAAGTCAGGCATGCTGACTCGGTATCGAGTCGGATCGAGTTCGAGTCAGGCCTATTTCAAAACCGGATCGAGTCGAGTCAACCCTAACTCGGTCCGACTCGACTCGATGCCCACCTCTACTCACAACGCAACATTGTCTTATCTTTGTTTTAACTTCAGAACCCCTCACTTCTGTCTAGCCCCGCTGCAGAATGTCTGAAGTTTAGGGTAGCTTAGATCGTTATTGTCTAGCGTTATCGTTGTAGTACACTTAATAGTATAAATATCTATGACCTACCATCATCGGATCTCGATCAACCAAGTCCTTACTCGGAAGATACACTTTGTTCACATCTGTTGATCATCCATCTCAATTGTTTGTCCATTTAGACGATCGCGAATATTTATCTTTATTTTATTTCTTCACTGATTGTACCGAACTTCATCATAAATCAATAAAATCGACAATTCAACATTGAGTTTTTAATTCTTTTGTTCTATTACCGTATTACTGAAAAACTTAAAGGCCGCGATCACCATTGAAAGAAAAGTCCTTGACTCAAGGCAAAAAGAATCCATCAGAAGGACCAGCCATCTCCTTTCAAATCACTTGATCGTTACAACATTGGTGGCTAGATAGGCAAGTCAACCTTCATAGGTTCGATCATACAGTTATTTTAGTGCTTGTGGTTGCAAGTGTTCAATCAAACTCGAGTCGAGTACGACTTTGGCATGCCTGCATTATCTCAATCGCACACATGTAACTGAATACAGGTTATTCATCAACACATGTGCCCTTGTATTTGATTAAATAGCAACAGAGAAGGAACTAATCTAAATTGAAACACACAATTTGAATGGTTTAATTTAAATTACATGTATACCATGCAAACAAGTATTAAGTAATTTTTAGGTGCCCACATCTCATCCATCGGACTCTACTAAAGTAGTAGAGAAGTTTTATATATTTATAGCTACGTATAAAGCCTGATATGAAGGCACTTACAAATGGCACACACTATAACCAACCAATAAAACTGTGGAATCTACTATTGCTAAATCATATGAAGAAAATTAGATGGCTGGAAACATCCTAACCTCTTATTCAGGAACAGTTAATTGTTGAAATAAGGCCATTAAATATGTTTCTGTATTTAACTGTCCAATTATAAGGAACCAACCTAAAATTCAGATAATCAAATAAGAGTAATATTACCGATCGATAATTTAAATGGTTTTGCTTGAATCACTTGTATCCCATGCCTGCAATTTCTAAGTGCCTGAGTATCATCCTGGGAAACAGGATTGTGTGGTGTGTCACACAGCACTGACTTCAGTGGTGTGTTGACGTCATCAAGTTCTATAGGCCCTATGATACATGTTTTATATCCACCCTAAGTTCCATGGGTCCCATGATACATGTTTTATATCCACCCTACAAAACAGTGAGGACAATGATGCCCATCATTGAATCCTTCCTAGGGCCCACCGTGATGTTTGTTCTCCATCCAATCTATTCAGAAGGTCACAAGGAACTGGATGAAAGGAAAACACAAACATCAACTTGATCTAAAACTAAGAAGTTTTTAATGGTAGACATTCAAACCCTATTGCTTTCTTTGGTGTAGTCCACTTGAGTTATGGATCTATATCATGTTTGAGCTCATGAATTAAAATGATCTCGTAGAATGGATGGACAGTGTGGATATAATGTTGGAATTATTTGGTTGAATTAAATAGACTATTAAAATCGAGAACAAAAAAAAAAAGATTTTGAGAAAGAATAACTTATTGAATTGAGTCGAGGCGTGACTGAGTCATTCGGCTTGAAATCGAATTTGCTCACCTTGGACAGCATCCCAAGTGCAACAGGTTTCCAGAGCAATCGACCTCCAGGATACAATGACTATGACCCGATCCCAGCGGTGCACTCACTGTACGCGGGCTCGAACTACTTGCAGTTTAATCCAAAAGTGCTGAGTTGACTCAGCGATGAACTCAGTAAAATTCTTAAACCAGATCAGAGAGAGTTTTATAAGAGATAATAATTTTCGTATTTTGAAACTAGAATCGGTAGTCTTTATATAGACTTCGAAGTGGTGCATAAGCACCCTTTACAAAAGGTTAGGTCCATTGGGTTTAAACCAAACAAGTGCGACCAACCGGAAGAGATGCATCTCTCTGGTTTAAAACGAAAAGGCGCACGTGTGAGTACACTCTCACAAATAAAGTCTCACGAGTACCCATACACACACACCCACGCGAGTACACTCACACCGCACCCGCGCCCCGGCTCAGCTCGGCCCGTCCCGTTCCGTCTCGTCGTGTCCCCCACGCGCACACGGACACGGACACAGACTCGGACTCGGACTAGGACTCGGCACGGATCGGCGCGCGCGCACGTGTGGTCAATGTCATAGATTAGAGCTATTGGTATAGCCCTCCCACAGGACCAAATTCACATGTCCCCTGAAAGGGGCACAAGCCCTAGGCAAAAAGACTATCTTATATATAAGATAGTTTACTTTGTCAAATCTGATGTGGGACAAAACCCACAACACAAAAGTACCAAATTTTTTTAAATGTGGAGGGAAATTACTGAAAATTTAAAAATTCAAATTTTAATAATATTTTAAAACAAAATATAACAATCCCCAACATGTTTTAAAATAAAACTCTTTCGGATTCAAGCGTAATAGTTGTGCAATGGTGCCGGTGTCACCATATACTTGAACCGACATTAGAGTAAGCAAGACAGGTCTATAAGAATCAGGTGACACCATAGTCTTGAACCTGAATCCTTTTAATGTAGATCGCAAGTACATGTCATTCAAACAACTCTTCTTCTGCAAGTGATTCTGCAGTTCAGTGCGTTTCGGCCATACACCATTACCTGGATTTCATGAGTGCTCTAGAGAATTCGCCAAGATTCTCATATGAAGTGGCCTCCACCTCCACACCCATATAGGTGAATTCCATCAAGTGTATGCAACAACTGTATACACCACCAAATATATGGCTATGGATTCATTAAGAGTTCTAACAACTCATCCTTCTGCGTTACTGCTCGCACTGTACACCATAGAAGGGGCTCATACAACTCAGTGCAATCGTCTACCTCGTGTCTTATTGTTTACCCATTGAACCTATCTCATGGGATCTCCACTTGTATAGGTTGGGTTGCCGACACTGGCTGCTCATATATTAGGCTCAGCCCCATTCTCTTTGATGTATCATTGACTAACATTTTAGATAGTCCTTTAGTCAGAGGATCTGCTAAATTCTTTTCTGACCTTACAAAATCAATAGATATGACTCCATCACGCGACACGTGTTTGAGTCTAATATGCCTGCTCTTTCTATTATATATTTTACTTTTTGCTTTCGCTATAGTTGCTTGACAGTCACAATGAATAGACACGGCCGATACAGGCTTTGGCCACAATGATATATCAGCTAAGAGATTTTGTAACATCCCGGATTTTCACTGTTTTGGATTTCCAAAACTCCTTGATTTTTTTTAATTAACTTATACTATCACGTACTGACCATTAGCACTCAATGTTAGCTTATACACGAGTTAATTAATCCAATATTAGCCCAATTTAATAGACCAGACAGGCCGTGATAAGGCCTGGTGCAGGCTATTAAGCCAGATGACTGTTTGCACATAAAAGACCGCTCGTGCAAGCCGTACAACGACCGAGGATGGTCGAAAAATTCTAAAACTTGGTGTGGCCGTTGGTCTCACTGGGCTTGAAGGCCATCGCGGACCGCAGCCCCTGCAGACGCCCAGAAATGGGATCTGGCATAGGCCCAATGCATCCCACCAATGCCAGAATTAAAATCTGGCACTGACAAAAGAAACTGAGACTTCGGGCCTTCCAGCCGTCGGATTTCTTCCAAATTTACGGTGAAGGTTTAATGTATTTTTCAACGCCTGCCCACCAAATCTAGGCCCCGATCGTGGCACGATGACCGTTGATCGTAAATCGGACCCGTGTGATCAAACCCCATATCCGATCGCTCCCAAATTTTGCATGGCCCTTCATCGGGCCATGAATCACTTACCCTATAAATTTCATGGCCAGAGGGCCACCAGAAATGCCCCATCAATAAGAATGGCCCCCAAAGGGCCACTTAAAGGTCGGAAACGCTTGCTCAGATCATATATCCGTTCATCCGTTCGCCCTAAAATTTTGCATGGACCCTAGTCAAGCCATAGGGCACCTACACACCAAATTTGGTGGTTAGAGGGGTGTTAGGGCCACCCCAACACCAATAGGGAATCCCATAAGTCTATTTTAGGAAATTGTGGAAGCTTGGGGCCTTTTTCACCAAATCTAGAATTATAAAAAGGGCCTCATTTGGGCACCCCTCTCCCCATACGAATTTTGCCCTAGAAGAGAGAAAAGGGAGAAGAGAAAGAGGAGAAAAGAGAAGAAAGAGAGAGGGAAGAAGGCATGGTGGACTCTCAATCAAGGTGGGGCCCAAGAGGATCAAACCCACAACCTCCTACACCTTTTCCAAGAAGAAATCATGCACCACAACCACCAAAATCGTCCATTGATCGTCTAGGTAAGGCTTCTCATCCTTTGTCTTGAAAACCCTTTTGATGAAGGGGGATTTTACATGGATTTCTCATGAATGAACTTACTTTAGGGATTCCGACCAACCGGCCCCAAATCGACGTTCCTAGGTCATTTTTGAGTCTCCAACGAATCACAAGGTGCGGACTATTGATCTTAGGTGGCCTAGCACCATTTATAGTATGGGTCTAATGATTTTGGTTGCTTGGTTGTGGTATTGAAAAATCTAGAGGAATCTAGGAATGGGTGTTTGTTGAAACTACATGGATTTACATGCTTAACTCTTGTTGATGTTGATCTTATCCCTCATATGTTATTTTGGCTTGTGATCACTTCATGTTCTTGTTTGTGATTGTTTTTCACAATGAGTTACTTCATAGTGCATAGTAATCTTGACTCTTGTATATGGTTGATCCCTTGAAATGTTGGAAGTGCCTAGCTTCCTCTCTAACCCACGGCACACACATACACTTGTTTCTACTAATTATCATGCTTGTTAGGTAAATAGACTTGTATGGTGGAATGTATGCAACATGACACTGGAATGTTGGTTGATAAGCTTGATGTTGGTATGTTATATCTCATCGTCAAACCTTGGATTGTCGGGAACTCGAGGTTAGACGGTAGTCCCATTGGTTGGACTACCCTAAGACTAACCACGCAAGTCGGACGAGTGCGTATGGGCGGCAGCAGTTCGACTGCATGGGTCTAGTACCCGATGTCGTTCATCTCGTGCTCGCCTGACTCGTGCGGTTTAGTTTACTTACTGGTAAATCATATTTTTTAACCCTGTGTGCTCACATATGTATGGAACCTGAACCACCCTGCAACCATTGTAGCCCATTGATAATCTACTTGTAACTGGTCCACAGCCTCGTGAGCCGGGCATGGTGGAATGGGACACTGTGTCCGAGCTGTCGGCCTACGCTGGGGTACCGCGCCTCCCCGTAGTGACCGCGAGCGATCCCTTCCTTTTGGCACTCCTCATGTGCTTGGAGTCGGGGATGAGGAACCCGACGGGATCACGGATCGCGGTGCCCTGGCCTCGTGCATTGAGGGGTCTCGGTACCGCAACTAGTTGAGGGCATTGATACGTGGGGTGAATCAGTTTTCCAAACATGCTGGATGAACGGAATTAACTAAGAACTTGGCTAACATATCATTGCATCGCATTAGCTAGGGTGGCGACTCGGCAGTCGAGGTCGCTCTGAGGGAGTGTTGTCATATGCGATCGTAAGATGGAGTCGCTTGAGGGAGAGTTGTGGCGAGGGCATGCATCATTTCATCCATCATGTATGCACATTAATAAGATTAGTTTAGTGACTGTGAATGATTGTTTTTCATTAAATCCGTAATATAACTGATGTTTGTGATAACTTGAGACTAATAGTTCACACTGAGTTGATCACTCACTCCCACTCTGGGACGGTGTTTTAAAACACCAACCAGATTCGCTCATAGATGCAGGTGATGCAGAATTGTGGAGCTGGGCGATGCGGGCCTCGAGGAGGACGACGAGCGGACTCAGCTCTACTCTTGTGGACATGATGTTGTTGTGATTTTGTTAAGTAACGCCTTATGCGACCCATTTATTTTCCTTTGGACCTGTATATATTGATCTCTTCATTTCAGCAGACTGGTTGTGGTTGTGTTTCATGCTCCAAGAAATTCCAGGCTGCACATTTAAACTGGATTAATCATAAAATTATAAAATTGATGATAAGTGACACTCGGGGACTCGGGAGTCGAGTCTATACACGACCCCCGATTTTCCGGGGCGTTACAGATTTCTAAGCCACTCGGATTCTGATCCAGTCTTTTCTAAGGTAATAAACTCGGATTCCATAGTAGACCGAATGATACATATCTGCTTGGTAGACTTCTAAGAGACCGCTTCTCCACCCAAAGTGAAGACATATCCACTCGTGAATTTTGTCTCATCTGAATCACCAATCCAGTTAGCATCACTGTATTCTTCTAATACAACAGGAAAATCATTATAATGTAAACCATAGGCTATACTGCCTTTTAGGTATCTTAAAATCCTAAACAAAGCATTCCAATGCTCTTTTCTAGGGTTATGTGTATATCTACTTAGTCTTCCTACCGCAAAGCTATGTCTGGTCTAGTGCAGTTTGTTAGATACATGAGGCTACTAATTATTCTGGAATAATTCAATTGAGACACACTATTTTCTGTATTCTTCATGAGAGTCACACTATAATCATAAGGAGTACTGACAGATAAACAGTCAAAATGGTTAAACTTTCTCAATATTTTCTTAATGTAATGAGATTGTGATAATATAATAACACTATTTTTCTTGGTTACTTCGATACCCAAGATTACACTAGCCTCTCCTAAGTCTTTCATGTCAAACTTAGATGACAAAAATTTCTTAGTTGCATTAACTAATTTAATATTAGTTCCAAAAATAAGCATGTCATCAACATAAAGGCATATAATAACATAATCATTTTCAGAAATTTTACTATATACACATCTATCTACATCATTTATATGATAACCATTTGATTTTAAAACACCATTTGATTTTAAAACACTATCAATTTTTTCATGCCATTGTTTAGGAGCTTGTTTTAAACCATATAGTGATTTATTTAGTTTACATACTTTATTTTCTTTACCTGATATCTTATAACCTTCAGGTTGCTTCATATATATTTCTTCTTCTAAGTCTCCATTTACGAAAGCTGTCTTAACGTCCATTTGGTGTACTACCAGTTTGTATATGATGACTATCGCTATTAAGACCCTGATTGTTGTAATTCTAGTCACAGGGGAATATGTATCAAAGTAATCTATTCCTTCCTTTCGTTTAAAGCCTTTCGCTACCAACCTAGCCTTAAACTTATCGATAGTTCCATCTGATTTTAGTTTCTTTCTAAACACCCATTTACAACCTATTGGTTTGTTTCCAGGTGGTAGATCTATAAGTTTCCAAGTGTTATTAGATATTATAGATTCCTTCCAAAAGGTTGCATTTGGAGAGTTAATAGCTTCTGTATAGGTTGTAGGATCATCTTCTACTAAGAAGGTGAAAAAATCATCTCCTAGGTTAGTTTCTCTTCTAACCTTAGTCATTTTTCTTATACTACTTTCTCGTAAGCATTTTTACTAGTAGACACGATATCTGATTCATTGACTTCCTCTATTCCTATAGATTTAGATTTTATAGGGAATACGTTCTCAAAGAATTTTGCATCCTTAGCTTCTATAATTGTATTAGGATCTATAATATTATCCTTAGTTTTTAAAACTAGAAACCTGTAGGCCACACTGTTTTGTGCATAATCTATAAATACACAGTCGATCGTTTTAGGACCTAACTTTCTTTTCTTAGTTTCAGACAATCCTACTTTAGCAAGACACCCCCAAACTTTAATATATTTATAATTAGGAATATGATTCTTCTAAAGTTCATAAGGTGTTTGTTCAGAAGATTTAGAAGGAATTCTATTTAGGAAATAACAAGTAGACAGAATTGCTTCTCTCTACATATTTGAGGGTAAGCCTGAACTGTTTAACATGACATTTATCATCTCTTTTAGAGTTCTATTATTACGTTCTGCTATTCCATTATATTCTGGTATATAAGGAGCTATAATTTCGTGAACTATTCCATTCTTTTCACATAATTCTATAAATTGAGAAGATTCATATTCTCCTCCTCTATCTGTTCTAAGTCTTTTAATTTTTATATTTAATTGATTTTCAACTTTAATTTCGTATTTAGAAAAAACATCTAAAGTTTCATCTTTGTTTCTTAATAGATAGACTTTAGTGAACCTAAAGTAATCATCTACAAAAGTTATGTAATATTTTTTTTTACACCTTTAGACATGTGATTTCTAAAATCACTTAAGTCACTGTGTATTAACTCTAATAGAATAGATGATCTTTCTATTCGTTTAAAGGTTTTTCTAATGAATTTTGATTATACACATGTTTCACATTTTTCGAATTCTTCATTAGATATATTAGGTAATAAACCTAATCTTTTCATTTTCTTTAAAGATACTATATTCACATGACCTAATCTACCATGTCATAGATAAAAAGGTTCAACGATATAAACAGAACTGGATGTCTTTTTATTATTATCATTGGATACATTTACAACGAATAAACCATCACTACAGTATCCTTTACCAACAAAAGTTCCATTCTTAGTCATTATAAGCTTATCTGAATCAAATACTAACTTGACACCAGCCTTATTGAGGAGCGAACCAGAGACCAAGTTTCGTCTAATGTCAGGCACATGTAGGACATCATTCAACATAAGAGTCTTTCCAAAAATGAGTTTCAGAAGTACTTTCCCTTTCCCTACAACTGGAGACGTTTTAACATTACCCATGAACACTTGTTCATCATCTCCTGATACTTGGTAGGAGGTAAACATGTTACGATCCTTTCATAAATGCCTAGTTGCACCAGTGTATAGAACTCACTCCAAGTTGTTTACAAGAAAGACTTCTGATACCACAACTATTATCATGTCAGACTCATTTCCTGTTTCTATAAGATTAGCCTGCGGCTTATTTTTGTTTTTCTTAAGCTTGCAGGTTTTAACATTATGCCTAGGCTTTCCACAGTTGTAGCAGTTTCTCTTTTTCTTGAATTGATTATTTGCATTCTTCTTTTTGAGCCTGCATTCATTTGCCTAATGTCCAGGTTTGCCACAGTTATGACAGTTGCCATTTTTCTTATTATTTGTCCGACTTGATTCCACAAGATTCGCCTTTGAATCTATCTCATTTCTATTTTCTTTTTGGTCCCTGATTCTATTGACCTTCTCTATTCGTATGTGTACGATAGTGGTTTCCAAAGAAACATCATTTTTTTAATGTTTCATTCTATTCTTATATTCTTTCCAGGAGGGTGGTAACTTTTCTATTAGTGCTCCTGACAGAAACACTTCATCCAACTTAATTCCTTTTGTCAATAGTTCGTGAACTGGACTTTGAAAATCGTGAATTTGATTTGTGACAGGTTTATCGTCTGTCATTTCATAATGAAGGAAATTAGCGATTGCATGTTTCTTAGCGCCTGCATCTTTCAATATGTATTTCTTTTCCAAAGCAGTCCATATGTCTTTAGTAGACACGTAAGAAGCATACACATCATATAGTTCGTTGGATAAAGAGTTTAGAATATAGTTTTTACAATTATTTTCATCTGTTACTTTGGTTTGATTTGTTGGATCTATAGTAAATGATTCAGATAAAATGTATGAAACTTTCATTTCGGTTCAAGTGAACATCAGTTTTTGTTTCCACCGTTTAGAGCATTGTCCAGCGAACGGCTCGATTTTGGTTAACTCAGCAGAAGCATTTACTGTTACTGTAGCCATAGTCTATGTAATTCAACAATTCGATTTCAAGATTGTTGGAATTATTTGGTTGAATTAAATAGACTATTAAAATCGAGAACAAAAAAAAAAAAAGATTTTGAGAAAGAAGAATTTATTGAATTGAGCCGAGGTGTGACTGAGTCACTCGGCTTGAAATCAAATTTTCTCCCCTTGGACAGCGTCCCAAGTGCAACAGGTTTCCAGAGCAATCGACCTCCAAGATACAACACTATGACCCGGTCCCAGCGGTGCACTCACTGTATGCGGGCTCGAACCACTTGCAATTTGATCCGAAAGTGCTGAGTTGACTCGGCGATGAACTTAGTAAAATTCTTAAACCAGATCAAAAAGAGTTTTATAAGAGATAATAATTTTCGTATTTTGAAACTGGAATCGGTAGTCTTTATATAGACTCTGAAGTAGTGCATAAGCACCCTTTATAAAAGGTTAGGTCCGTTGGGTTTGATCTATCTATCGATAGAAAGATATAGATCTCTATCTGGATCTATCTCCATATCTAAATATGGAAGAACCTTAACTTAAAGGGCGTAACCAACGGAGGGTTCTCCCCCTGTCCCCGACATTGTTCTCCGACGATGTCCCCTGGGCGAAAGGGGCCACCATTCTCTTTCTTTCCTCAATCGTTCCTATCAGGACAAGTGGGTTGGTTCGTTTCGTCCTCCATCTACGCAATTCTCTGTCTTCGTTCGTGATCATGTTGGGCGAAAGGTATAAGTAGAGGGGCGGCTGTGAAACGGCGATTCCCCCTTTTCCATTGAAGTAGGGAGGGCCTCCTTCCCCACCATTCCGACCTATTATTGATAGGGATTTGACCGATGCTGAAGGTAGCTTGCTTACTAAGCCACCCACTGGAGAAGCTAGTCGCCAGAAAGAAGCGACGAGGAACCTAACAAGTGCGACCAACCGGAAGGGATGCATCTCTGTGATTTAAAACGAAAAGGCGCAAGTGCAAATACACTCTCGCAAATAAAGTCCCACGAGTACCCATACATACACACACTCACTCGAGTACACTCACACCGCACCCGCACCCGAGCCCAGCCCGGTCCGGCCTGGCCCGTCCCGTCGGGCACACGCACACACACACACACACACGAATGCTTGGCGCGCGCGTGTGGTCAATTGCATAGATTAGAGCTATTGGCATAGCCCCCCCACAGGACCAAATTCACATGCCTCCTGAAAGGAGCACAAGTCCTAGGTAAAAAGACTATCTTATATACAAGATAATTTACTTTGTCAAATCCGATGTGGGACAAAACATACAACACAAAAGTACCAAAACTTTTCAAATGTGGAGGAAAATCACCAAAAATTTGAAAATTCAAATTTTAATAATATTTTAAAACAAAATATAACATATAACACATGCATCATGGTGGAGCTTAAAGAACTCAGTGAGTTCAACACACCAGGAAGGTCATTATGTGCACTGCTCAATCCTCCTCCCATACTAGGGGTGTGTATCAACCTGACCAAAGTTCAAATCAGATTGGAGTTTTTCAACCTGAACAACCAGGGGACCTTGACCACCTGGTCCAACAGATCCAAACTCAGGTTAGGTCAGTCCGGTTTAGATTGATTATATCATCCATCACACACCGCTCAAGTTAAGTTTTTCTTATTGTTTATCTTATTTTGACTGATTATCTATAGTCTAAAGGTAGAAATGGGCTGGGATAGGGCCCAACCCTACTCCCCTAAGATCTGGTCCTAATCTGGCAAAAAAGCCCTGGACCCTTGTACCGCCAGGTCGAGTCAGCCTTACAAGGCAAGCTAGGTCAGGGTTAGCCCATGTAATTAAAGGTTAGAAAAAGTCTTAAGATTTTTTATTTTATTATTTTTTTTTAATTTTAATTTTTTACTTTTGTATTGTCCTTTTCTCCTGAGAATTAGGTCCATCATATAAATGGCTTTGATCACAAAAATGTAACCTTACATAATAAAAGTGCTTTTAAACTACACATATATAGTAAATGAGATTACTTATAAGTTTCTCAAATCATCATTCTCCTAACAGTGACCCACTTAATGATTGGACTAAGTCAATGGGCCAGGCCAGGCCATTCATTGTTTGCTGCAGCCCACCCCAGACACCAGGCCTAAATTTCAAGCCCAGGCCCAGCCCTAAGGTCAAGTTTAGGGTCCCAAGTCCAGGCCCACCAAAGGGGTGGGCGGCCAGCCCATTGCCTCCCTTGGTATCTGGAGGAAGAACGGAAAAGAAAAGGTAAGCCTTCTCTCCAAATGATGCAAGGCGTGCGGATTAGCAAACACCGTTGAATGCACAGAAATCATAATTTTTTTAGTTGCTACTGTTTAACATTCTCATTTACTTTAGGGATTGCATCCTGCCCTGGCCTGAACAATAATCCATCCAGGCAGGAGCTATGTGGGGCCTACCATGATCCATACGGTCCATTTATCTTTCCAAATTATTTTAGAGTATGAGCTAAAAAATGGGTCAGATCCAAAGCTTAAATGTACAGTAACATAAGTAACAATGAAACTAACACACACACACTTAAAACCTTTTTCATGGCCACCGTGATGTTTATTTACCATCCAACTTGTTCACAAGGTCATGTGGACTTGGACAAAGGGACAACACAAATATTACCTTGATCCAAAACTTTTGTTGCTACCGAGAAGTTTTTAATGATACCTCATTTTTGAGTTTGTGCTATAAAATGATATGAAAAAATAAATGGACAGTACATCACAATAAGTCCTGTTTGGATGGATTATCATCCAGGCAGGGCATTACACAAGCCGCTTCCATTACTACACCTTCCCAATATCGGCTCAGCAAAGGCCTCTATGAGGGTCACCATCATGTATGACTTTTATCCATGCTGTACGTTCATTTTGCTATATCATTTTAGGGTATTAATCTCAAGTAGACGACAACATAGGAGAGCATTGATAACGCCACTCACCCTTCAGTCTTCCTAAAGCTTGCCATTATATTTATTTGCTATCCAACCTGATCATAAGGTTGCATAAACCTAGACGAAATGGAAAACATAAATATCAGCTTGATCCAAAACTTCTGTTGTCCTTATGAAGTTTTCAATAATAGTCATTTAATACCCATTGTGTGGTTTACCTAGAATGATATGGAAAAATGGATAGACAGTGTGGATGAAATCAAAACATCATGGTAGCCCCTGCCTGCGCCAAGCTCCGGAGAGGGGTAGTACCTAATCCACGTTTTGCTTCCCATGTTCTGGTTTGCGGCTGTTCACCTCCTTTATGGTGGGCATGGATTAGGTGGTGTGGTGATGTGGGGCCTACTTTTGCATTGCTTTATATCTATGCTGTTTATTTATTTATTTTAGATCATTTTATAAAATGATGCAAATCCAAATCTCATGGAGACCACACTATATATAAGAAACAATAGTCATCGAACGCTCACCATTAAAAACATGTTGGGGCTATAAAAGTTTTGGATCAAGTTGATATTTGTGTTTTCATTCATTTAGGTATGTGACCTAATCACAAATAAACATTATGGTGGGCCTTAGAAAGTTTTTAATGGTCGGTGTTCAATCATGACTGCTTTCCTATGATGTGGTCCACCTGAGATTTGAATTTGCCTTATTTTTTAAAATATGTCCTAAAATAATTAATGATTCAAAATTGATGGACATCATGGATAAAACACACGATCCTCATGGGGCCCACAAAGCACCATCCAATAGCAACGCCATTACGCGGCTAGTACGTCCTTAATAGTAATGTTGGTATGCACGTCCATACGGAGGGTCCACTTGGTCATTCAACATACAAGACCTTAGGTGATATTGCTCACACAGTGCTTTTTCATCTGGGCAATACATATAAATATTTTTCATAAGTCTTGAGCCACCATCAATCAACTATTTTTTTGATGAGCCCACCAGCTCCTCTCTTACCGTGACCATTTGAAACTAAACTCAGATTACAAATGAACAAATTTAAAAATGAAAAATATCTTTTTAATTCTCGAAAAATGAAATATGAAAGGACTGGTAGAGATATTATATCACTTGCTCTTATTATAATTATAAGATTGTAATGTGAATAATCTTCTCCTTTGATCATAATATAAAATGAAAAGTGTTCAATAAAAACATGAAAACGCGGTTAAACCTTCAAAGTTTATCTTGAAAAACCCTAGCAAGTGGGCCACATTCATTTGATTCCACCTTAGGAAAGGAACTCTTTCAGCCACCAAAAGTGTGGGCCTGGGATGTTGGTTGTATCGCAGTTTTCTTCAATTTATCGTTTAATTTTAAAAAATTCATTGGTCAGCATGCTTGATCTTCATCTTCGTCTTCTTCTTGTTATTATTATATATATATATAATATATATATATATTATATATATATGGGAAAAAAGAGACTATGCACTGGACTCCACGATAAGCTCCCGTAAGGTCGAGCTGTGTGGGCCCCACCGTGATGCGTTTCGACCATCAACACCATGCATTTGATGGGTCCCCTTTAAATTATGGGATTCTCAAAAATCAACCTTATACGAAACTCAGGTGGGCCATACCATCTAAAATTATGTGAAGACACCATTAAAACATATAAAAGCACTTGGCGAGGCCCACCTGAGTTTTTCATGCACCTGAAACATGGTCTGAACCCTCATTCAAGTGGGACACACATAATGGATGGGCTGGATTTTCAAACCACATCTCGCTGGGCCCTCAAAAATGGTTATGAATGTTTAATGGTGCACGACCCCTCTCCACTTCTGTATGTGGTTTGGCCCACACAAGTCACGGATTGACTTGATTTTTGAGACCTAGGCCCACGATGGAATGGTACATCTGACTGATGGGGTAAATGTTCGAAACGCATCATGGTGGGGCCCACACAGCTCGACCTCATGCGACGGACTCGTAAGGTCGAGCGCATAGTACCTTTTCCCTATATATATATATATATATATATATATAGGGGTGCACACGGTTCGGTTCGATTTTGGGTGGTGAAACTGGAACCGAACCGTTCCCTACGGTTCTAGAATTTTTGGTACCGGAACGGACCGTGTGAAAACCGGTTCGGTTCGGGGTTCTGAGCTTTTTAAATAGGTCAGAAAAAAAAAAAAACACAAACACCGTCAACATATAAAGGATAAAGGCCAAAGATTTGATGGCTGGAGTCGAACAATCTTGGATATTTTGAATATGGTCCATCAACGGTGGTCCCATTCATATCAACTGTTTAGATCATTAAACCATCAGTCCCACATGCCCAAATAAAAAAGTCCAAATATACTGGGCAAAACCTTTGCCTCAAGGGTCATGTTATGCCAGTCCAGATTCCACATTTCTAATGAAAGGCTGAGATCAAGTTCAGCACCTCTGAGTGATATGGTAGAGCTAGAGAACTAGAATGCAGTAGATCCATCTCTTTTTAGTTCACATAGTAGGATGTTATGTCGATAGGGACTGTTCATCTAGTGGGTCTCATTAGGATGGCCAATGTTATGAAAATAACTATAACAGACGATCATAGCTGTCAAATTTCTTCACTTTCAAGCACTTTAATGTGCATTAATCACTTCTCCTCTTTGCCGTTGCTTTGAAGGCCACTTTTCATATGGTTAGGATCATCCACTTTGTGTATTCTTGAATCATTTACCATCCTTAATAAGCTCGGATCCATGGTTTGGATCCACGGTTCGGATCTACAGTTTGTGTAACGGTTCGGTTCGGTTTTACAGGGCCCTAAACCGGAACCGATTTGTAATCACCGATTCTGAAAATTTTGGAACCGGAACCGAACCGTTATCACCCTACAACCGGACCAAATCGAACCGATCCAACGGTTCCGGTCCAGTTACACGGTTCCAACGGTTCAATGTGCACACACACACACACATCTATATATATATATATATATAATATATATATATATATATAATATATATATATATTATATATATATATTATATATATATATATATATATGGGAAAAGGTACAATGCGCTAAAGTTGAGTTTATGTCCCATGAGGTCGAGCTGTGTGGGCCCCACCGTGATGCATTTTGAACATCAAAACCCTCAATCAGATGCACCATTCCATCGTGGGCCTAGGTCTCAAAAATCAAGTCAATTCGTGACTTGTTTGGGCCACACCATATACAGAAGTTGAGAGGTGCCGTGCACCATTAAAACATTCATAAACATTTTTTTGGGCCTACCGAGATGTGGTTTGCAAATCCAGCCCATCCATTATGTGTGTACCACTTGTATGAGGGTTTAGACCAAGTTTCAGGCACATGCAAATTTTAGGTGGGCCCCTCCGAGTGCTTTCATATGTTTTTAGCATGTCTTCACAAGATTTTAGATGGCATGGCCCACTTGAGTTCCGTATATGGTTGATTTTTGGGATATCCCATAATTTAAATGGGATGCATCAAATGAATGGTGTTGATGTTCGAAACGCATCACGGTGGGGTCCACACAGCTCGACCTCATGGGACGTTAAAATCAGCGAGTCGCAGTTCGCATTGTACCTTTCCATATATATATATACACACACCATCCATCTAAAATCATGTGAAGACATGCTAAAATCATATAAAAGCACTTGGCGAGGCCCACCTGAGTTTTTCATTGCACCTGAAACATGGTCTGAACCCTCATTCAAGTGGGACACACATAATGGATGGGCTGGATTTTCAAACCACATCTCGCTGGGCCCTCAAAAATGGTTATGAATGTTTAATGGTGCACGACCCTCTCCACTTCTGTATGTGGTTTGGCCCACACAAGTCACGGATTGACTTGATTTTTGCGACCTAGCCCCACGATGGAATGGTACATCTGACTGATGGGGGAAATGTTCGAAACGCATCATGGTGGGGCCAACACAGCTCGACCTCATGCGACGGACTCGTAAGGTCGAGCGCATAGTACCTTTTCCCTATATAGATATATATATATCTATATATAGGGGTGCACACGGTTCGGTCGATTTTGGGGTGAAACTGGAACCGAACCGTTCCCTACGGTTCTAGAATTTTTGGTACCGGAACCGGACCGTGAAAACCGGTTCGGTTCGGCGGTTCTGAGCTTTTTAAATAGGTCAGAAAAAAAAAAACACAACC
Organism: Magnolia officinalis; assembly: GCA_021015155.1. Lineage (NCBI taxonomy): Eukaryota > Viridiplantae > Streptophyta > Magnoliopsida > Magnoliales > Magnoliaceae > Magnolia > Magnolia officinalis. The sequence goes on along the minus strand of JAJHSJ010000001.1, from coordinate 22,047,372 downwards.
ACCGTCAACATATAAAGGATAAAGGCCAAAGATTTGATGGCTGGAGTCGAACAATCTTGGATATTTTGGAATATGGTCCATCAACGGTGGTCCCATTCATATCAACTGTTTAGATCATTAAACCATCAGTCCCACATGCCCAAATAAAAAAGTCCAAATATACTGGGCAAAACCTTTGCCTCAAGGGTCATGTTATGCCAGTCCAGATTCCACATTTCTAATGAAAGGCTGAGATCAAGTTCAGCACCTCTGAGTGATATGGTAGAGCTAGAGAACTAGAATGCAGTAGATCCATCTCTTTTTAGTTCACATAGTAGGATGTTATGTCGATAGGGACTGTTCATCTAGTGGGTCTCATTATGGATGGCCAATGTTATGAAAATAACTATAACAGACGATCATAGCTGTCAAATTTCTTCACTTTCAAGCACTTTAATGTTGACCATTAATCACTTCTCCTCTTTGCCGTTGCTTTGAAGGCCACTTTTCATATGGTTAGGATCATCCACTTTGTGTATTCTTGAATCATTTACCATCCTTAATAAGCTCGGATCCATGGTTTGGATCCACGGTTCGGATCTACAGTTTGTGTAACGGTTCGGTTCGGTTTTAAGGGCCCAAACCGGAACCGATTGTAATCACCGATTCTGAAAATTTTGGAACCGGAACCGAACCGTTATCACCCTACAACCGGACCAAATCGAACCGATCCAACGGTTCCGGTCCAGTTACACGGTTCCAACGGTTCAATGTGCACACACACCACACACATCTATATATATATATATATATATATATATATATATATCTATATATATATATATATATATATATATATATTATAATATATATATATATATATATATGGGAAAAGGTACAATGCGCTAAAGTTGAGTTTAATGTCCCATGAGGTCGAGCTGTGTGGGCCCCACCGTGATGCATTTTGAACATCAAAACCCTCAATCAGATGCACCATTCCATCGTGGGCCTAGGTCTCAAAATCAATCAATTCGTGACTTGTTTGGGCCACACCATATACAGAAGTTGAGAGGTGCCGTGCACCATTAAAACATTCATAAACATTTTTTTGGGCCTACCGAGATGTGGTTTGCAAATCCAGCCCATCCATTATGTGTGTACCACTTGTATGAGGGTTTAGACAAGTTTCAGGCACATGCAAATTTTAGGTGGGCCCCTCCGAGTGCTTTCATATGTTTTTAGCATGTCTTCACAAGATTTTAGATGGCATGGCCCACTTGAGTTCCGTATATGGTTGATTTTTGGGATATCCCATAATTTAAATGGGATGCATCAAATGAATGGTGTTGATGTTCGAAACGCATCACGGTGGGGTCCACACAGCTCGACCTCATGGGACGTTAAAATCAGCTCGAGTCGCATTGTACCTTTCCATATATATATATACACACACCATACCATCTAAAATCATGTGAAGACATGCTAAAATCATATAAAAGCACTTGGTGGGGCTCACCTGAGTTTTGAATGCTGCTGAAACTTCGTCTGAACCTTCATCCAAGTGGGACACACATAATGGATGGGCTGAATTTGCAAACCACATCTCGGTGGGCCCAAAAAACGTCCCATGAATGTTTTAATGGTGCACAGTCCCTCTCTACTTCTGTATGTGGTGTGGCCCACAAAAGTCACGGATTGTCTTCATTTTTGAGACCTAGGCCCACGATGGAATGGTGCATCTGACTGATGGAGTAGATGTTCGAAACGCATCACAATGGGGCCCACACAGCTCGCCCTCATGGGACGTTAAAATCGGCTCGAGGCGCATTGTACCTTTTCCCATATATATATATATATATATATATATATATATATATATATATATATATATATATATATATTCTGGCATTGGGCTCTGACCAAACACCATAAAAGTCACCATGAGATTTATGTGTTTCATCCATGCTATCCATTCATATTTTTATATCATTTTATAGTATGATCCAAAAATTAGGTAGATCAAAATATAAGGAAAACATCACATGAAACAATGTTTATTGAACACCCACCGTTAAAAACTTTTTGGGCCTACAAAAGTTTTGGATCAATCTGATATTTATTTTTTCCCCTCATCAGGTCTATATGACTTAATCAACGGGTTCCATGTCAAATAAACATTACAGTAGGCCATATGATATTTTTAATGGTGGACATTCAATCACTACTGTTTGACTGTGATGCGGTCCACTTGAGATCTAGATCCTCCTCATTTTTGGATTCAAGCTCTAAAATGACCCGGAAAAATGAATGAACGGCATAGATAAAACGCATACACCATGGTGAGGCCAGAGAGCACCGACTACTAGCCACGTGGCTGATGGCAGGATAACTAGCCAAACCGCAACCACGTCCACAGAGCGGCGGTCTTTAAAACATTACACACATGTTACGGCGCAGATCATGGTCCTTCGGTATGCGTGTGGGCCGTTGCATGTGGACGTCTGCGGACATTTTAATAAAGGAATTATTTAATACTCTGTCAGAGCATGACGCCTGATGCTCAGGCAGTTGGAGCATTCACGCGTGCCAATTATTAAACTCAAATTAAACCAATAAAGCTGTTGAACCCACTCTCTTAACTCACACTTGTAAAATTAGATTGGTGGGGCAATCCTACCTCTGATTGGTCGATGCTTGTTTGTTAAAATAGGACCGTTGGATATTTTCCATTTTTAGCCGTCCAATAAATGTCCCCCAATCCGATATTTAGATAAGCCAATAAGTTCAAACTTTTGAACTGGGCCTTACAACTTGGACGGTTTAATATGAATTACTTAGTGTGCCATGTATGCAATGTCTAAGTAAATAGTAAGTGGCTGTGTATCATCCATCACACTCTACCAGAGTATCAAATATATTCTTTTTTCAGTATGATGGTTGCCAGAACAGTTTTGTTAATTAGTGACATTTTCCTGCCGTCTCCCTCCACTGTGGGGCCCACCTAAGACTGTTGTGTCACTGGAGAGATTTTCCTACAATAGTTCACACGAGATCCACAGTACTGTCAATCACGTGGGTCTTACTGTGTACACTACTGTCCAAAAAAATCAGTCTGGTCCACTTATTAAGTAGGCCATAGACTGGAAACAAATGTAGGGCTGAGATCGATCAGACAAGTTTTCTTTATCTGCGTGTTTGTTTGAACACTGCGGCGTACGTTAGTGACCGGGCCATCTTTATTTTTGGGGGCAAAGCATCATACGCTGGAACATCATATTTGTGTTGTGTAACACAAATATGTTTGTTTGTTTAACGTGGGTTGTGTAACATCATATTTGTGTGAAATCCACTCCGTCCATCGCATAATCGCTGTTATTTTCACCGTACACATAAAAAAATCAGCTCCATCCCAAACTCAAGTGGGCCACACAATGAAGAACAATGTAAAGGATCAATCTGATTTTTGGATTGTCCCTTCGTCCCTGGTGAGGCCCACCTGATGAACAGGTTGGATGGATGATAGACACCATGGTGGGCTCCACGTACAAAGCTATGATTGGTGTCCCATCCCATTCATCCCTGTCACGTGGCCCACTTGAGCTGTTGGTCGGATGATATGCTATGGGGGGCCTAAAATCTAGGTTCGCACCTGATGGATAGAGTAGATTAGGGCACCTCAGGGGTCGCTTGGTAGGGATGAACTGGTCTGAATTGAAAAAAGTTAAAGAATGTTTAGTTGACATGAATCCGTGTGAAATGAAATTAATGAAAAATGATTTTTTTTTTTTTTCTTAAATTTGAAATTACCATATTTTGACGTGGATTGGCGTGTCATTAGACTATTAATCCACCATATATGTGGCACACTTATGACATCTCGAAAACAAAAATTATTGGCTGCATTACTAATATTACACTAATAGAATGATTCACAAAGTTTACATGTTGGCCACGCAAGGGACAGTTAAAAAACATCAGAGAGCTATGTTGTTTGAGATTGTCATGCTTGTGGCTCACTTTAGCTTTGAAATTTTCTCATTTTTCACTTAAAAGTAAATATTTCAATTATTTTGTCAAATATCACACTAGCATACTAATTTAAAGAGCTAAAGTTGATTTTCTTAAATAAATTCATGTCTCCGGAATTACAATGCATTTGTTACCCTATATGAGGATTTTGATTCACATTTTATGGTAATTGTATTTTGGATTCTAATTCACACTTATTTATACTCGTGAAATGACCCCTTAGAAGAAGAGGGAAAAGGAAACTTACAAACTATGACCACGATGCCGACCTCGATGTGTATGTTGTATTTCTATATCATTCATCTATTTTGTAGCTTATTTTAGGATATGAGCCCAAAAATTAAGTAAATTCAAATCATAAGTATACCGCAACATAAAAATGCTCCTAATTAAAAACCTTTTACAGCCTACCGTAGTGTTTATATGCCATCTAACATATTGGTAAGGTTATGTTAATCGAGGCATGCTCACCTCCACACGTGTACACCTTTGTACACATGTCATAGGCCCAAAATCCAAACAGTCTATGTGATCCTGGACCCATAAAATTCCCAAGGACTAATTTTTACCTTGATTCAAAACTCTAGTGGACCATATCAAAGGGAGATGAAAATCAAAGAAAGAATTTGTTTTCTTTTGCCATATCCGCTAAAATTTGGGATTAAGGTAAAAGTTGAGCCCTAAGAATTTCATGGGGTGCTGCATCATGTAGACTATTCAGATTTTAAGCTCACATCATATGTGATGATTTTTCAAAAAATTCTCATAAAAACGGGTGCTCCACTTAGTATTGGGTATGTAAGCTTTTTTTTTTTTTGGTTAGCTTGTTAGTACACACCAACTGTTACATGCACTGTTAGCCACCCCCACTAGGGATCAATTCCAAGACCTCAACTGTTGAAACGAGGTATATTCACTCAGTCTACCAGTTGAACTATTGAACAGGGTGTGGGCATGTAAGCTTGGATGAAGAGAAAATACATATATTGATGCAAAACTTTGTTGGCCTAAGAAAAAGTTCTTAACGGTGATGCACCACTTTTGACATCGGTGGAACACTTGAGATTTAGATCTTTTTATTTTGGGACTGATACCTTAAAATGAGCTGATAATTCAAATGAACAGTATAAATATACAATACATACATTGAGATGGTCCTACAATCGCAGCATGGTATTACACGGGCTGAATTTTATTGGAAGAGAGAAACGTTAAGAAGCCGCCACGTGACAGATTATTCACATAATTTTTTTTTTTGTTGAAAGATCAGAGGCTTGGCGTATTTTTAATATCCACTGAAAGAAAACGTTCCAAGTAATTTACAGGGTGTTTTTGGTAAAAGGCATTGCTTTATTTGACTCTGACCGCAAAAAGTGATGGGGAGGAATTACGCTCGTAAGCTTTTGAACATGACGTTTTTGTCCTTTCTACGGGGTATCTTACCTAGGAAGGCGGCTTGCGTAAAAAGTAACTCATTAACCTAACGAACGGTGACGCATGTGTCCTATCCACTGATGCGGATTGCGTCCTACCCGGCCCGTCTGTAGCCTCGAAAGGCCACTTCTGCGGGTGGGCCCACCGAATGTATATGTTTATCCATGTCATCTATCCCTTTTCTCGAATCATTTTAATGCGTGAATACAAAAATGGGAAACGGATTGGCTACTCCCCCGCCACCAGCCCAGTGGCAGGTGGTCGGTGATCTGTGGGCCCTACCATGATGTATGTATTTCATCCATTCCGTTCATACATTTTTAAAGATCATTTTAGGTCTTGATCCCAAAAATTAGAGGTATATAAATCTCAGGTGGTCCACACCACATGAAAAAAAAAGTGATTGGATATCCACCATTAAAATCCTTCTAAGGCCCACTGTACTGTTTATTTGATATCCACTGTTTATTAGGTCATATAGGCCCAGATGAAGGGAAAAAAAAATCAGCTTGATCCAAAGCTTTTATGACCTCCAAAATGTTTTTAATAATCGACGCTCATTCAACACTCATTCAACACTGTTTCCTGTAATGTGGTCCACTTGAGATTTGGATATACCTTATTTTTGGTCTCATTCTGTAAAATGATATGTAAAAATAGATGGACAGCATGGATGAAACACATACATCATGGTGGGGCCCATAGAGCACTGACCACCAGACATTGGCCTGGTCAGGGGGAGTAGCCAATCCGTTCCCACAAAAATGAGGCAGATCCAAAGCTGAACTTAACCATACCATCCATGATTCTTGCATTTAATGCCACGGAAATTTAATTCTCAATGCATTTAATGTAACCAAGCTTATTATTTGTGTGGGCCACTTTAGCATTGTATCTGTCTTTTTGTTTTTCATACCTTAAAATGATATGGGAAAAGGGACAGACGGCTTGGATAAAAAGATACATCATGGTGGGCCCGCCCACAGATGGGCGGGGATGGGACGCAATCCACATCCCTTATTGCTGTCTATCCATTTTAAAAGGCCATTTTAGGGCATTATCCTAACTCTCAAGACGCCATACATTAATAAAATTAATGTTTAAGGTTGAAAACTTCCTTAAGACCACAAGTTTTGGATCAAGCTGATGTTTGTGATTTCCCTTCATTCATTTTTGTTTCTACGTCAGTTATGTCTACCATTAAATAACAAATAAACATTATTGTGAGCCCTACAAAGGTTTCAATGGTGGACATAGCTATCTCCATTGTTTCATGTGGTGTGGTCCACTTAAGCTTTAGATATGCTTCAATTTTAGGTCATGCCCTAAAATGAGCTGGAAATACAGGTTGAAGGTGTGGATAAGAGACATATGTCTACTTGGTCCCATGGAGTTGACTCCGTCTGCAATTGGGTAACCTGTTTTAGGGCGGATTTGGCAGATTCCAGATAACACGCGCCCAAACTTGATTGGATAATAAGCCGTCCAACCAGAGCTCCGGTGGGGCACATCGTAATTTATCTTTATCCACGCCATCCATCCATTTTCTCATGTCATTTTAAGGTATCAACCAAAGATAAGCAGATCCCACACTCAAGTTAACCACACCATAGATGACCCTTGCATTTAATGCAACCAATCTCACTATTTGGTATGTTCCACTTAGGGCCCGTTAGGCCGGGTGGATTGGAAGGGAGTGAATGGTATTTTGGTGGATGGCGTGGATTTTTAGGTAATGATGGTGTTGTCAGCGGATTGTCTTGAGATCCATGGGGTTGATATATCCCTGGATTCATACATCCAGTCCGTTTGGCACGCCCGGCCAATCCGGCGATTAAAGCTTCCGATCCCTTCCAATCCCACAAACCAAACATGTCGCAGGCTAATTTGAACGGATTAGGATGGATTGGATGGGATTTAAAGGTAACGATGGTGTTGTCAGTGGATTGTCTGAAGACCCGTCGGATTTGGATCAGTTCACCTCCACTGTTTGGCACGCCGGGCCATTCCCGGGATTTATCATCCAATCCCTTCCACTACCATCTAATCCCTTCCAATCCAACCGGCCAAACGGGCCCTTAAGTGTTGGATCTGCTTTATTTTTGGGCTCATATCTTATAATGATCGAGAAAATGGATGGACCGCATGAATAAACAGATGCATCACAGTGGGCTCTATAGAGCTTCGGTGGGATGGCTTATTGTCAAACGGGGGTTTGGATGCAATCTGAGTCACCTACACGGCCTTGCATAATCCCACCTTGATAAATGTGTTGTATATGTTGGGGGAATCGTGGAAGCACATGGAGATGAATCTAGAATAACAATCCAATAACACCAAAGGGAGAAGTACGCAGAGATTTAACGTGGAAAAATCCTCTTGGGAAAATACCACAGTACAAAGCGACAAATAATCACCATGAAAGCAGAAATTACAAAGAGAAAGAGCTTATTTGATTCAAACAACCTCGAATCTCACCCTGATACACCCTTTGAAACCCCATGACAATTTAGAAACACTTAGAATACCTCTCGATCCCGTTTACACTATATATATATATATTATATAATATATATATATAATATATATATATATATATATATTATATATATATATATATAGCCTTGGAAAGAATCTTAAACGAAATCGGAAATAAATCCTGCAAATTCGTAACCTTGCGAAAAATCTGCGCAGAATCTATCGATAGCATCGAACTAATCCTGTTGATAGCATTGAACTAACACCTCAACTGTTCAGATACAAAACATGATTTTTCAGAAATTCTCAATGGCATTAAATACTTATCGATGACATCGAAAAAATGCCCAGTTAGTCCAACGACCAATAGAAGAAAATTCAGAAAATATCGATGAGATCGAGAACGGTTCGATGCCATTGAAGGTGACATCGAACAGATTGTCGATTGCATCGACAGACCCAGTAACAGACTCGATTTAAGACATCTATTACATCAATCTTCAGCATATCTTTAAACTTCAAACGTGTAGCTTCTTATTCTTTTCTCCTTTCTCTGTCTTGCATCATAGCTCCACCAATGCTTCTCGTGCACACTTCGTGTTCCTTTTACGCCATCGTCAAGCCTAGAGAAGTCGCACAGAACTTGAACTTCTCTATAGGAACCACCTTTGTGAGCATGTCCACCACATTCACGCTCGTGTGAATTTTCTTTAGAGTCACGCCTCGTTCTTCAAGCACCTGTCGGATAAAGTGGTGACGAACATCAATGTTTTTAGTACTTGAGTGATAAACACAATTTTTATCCAAATTGATAGTGCTCTCGCTATCACAATTAACCGGCACGGCCTCCTGCTAAAGCCTCAACTGATTTATCATGCCTTTTAACCAAACAACTTCTTTAAACGCTTCCGTCACTGCCATATACTCTGCTTCGATCGTGAAAAGAGTCATCACGGACTAAAGCTTCTACATCCAACTAATTATTCCAACTGCTAGTACATACGAGTAACCTAAAGTCGACTTTTTGGAATGCACACTTCTTGTGTAGTCTAAATCCACATACCCTACCAATTTTGCTCTTGTTTTCTTAAAAGTTAAGACACAGTCTTTTGTACCTCGAATATATCGAAGTAGTCATCTCACTGCTTCCCAATATTGCTTGCCGGGGTTTGACATGTATCTGCTCAGAACATCGACTGTCTGTGAAATATCCGGTCTCATACAAACCATGACATACATTAAACTGTCAACCGCATTCGAATAAGGCACATGAGACATATCCTGCTTTTCCTCTTTCATTTTTGGACATTGTTATGAGGAAAACTTGAAGTGAGCCGCATGGGGAACGCTCACCGGCTTTGCCTGGTCCATCTCATACTTTATCAATACCTTTTCAAAGTATTCTGCCTGAGATAACAAAAACCTGCTCCTCTTCTCGTTTCTATGAATATCTATGCCGAGAACTCTCTTTGTAGCTTCCAGATCTTTCATTTCGAATGTCCCTGATAACTGAGTCTTTAGTACACGATTTTAGACATGTCATGACTGACGATCAACATATCATCAATATACAGTACTAGGATGATGAATTTGTTATAACTCAGTGTCTTGTAATTGACATAGTGATTGTATTCACTCCTGGTAAATTTTTGACTTAACATGAAAGAATTAATTTTTTTTTTAATACCAATGCCTATGTGACTGTTTTAAACCGTACAACGACCTCATTAACATGCAAACTTTGTTCTCTATCCCTTTAACTTCTTAGCCATTTGGTTGCTTCATATAGATATATTCTTCCAACTCTCCATGTAGGAATGCAGTCTTGACATCCATCTGTTTCAGCTGGAGATCGTATTGGGCAACCAGCGCAATACGAATATGATAGACACCTGCTTAACTACCCGTGTGAATATCTATGTGAAGTCGATTCCTTTCCTTTAAGTATAATCCTTCGCCACTAGCCTCGCTTTATATCTATCATGTTTCCTTTTGAATAACCATTTGCATCCGATCGTTTTCGGCCCACTGGAAGCTCCATTAGCTCCCATGTGTGGTTCTTATACAAAGATTCTATCTCATTGTCCATAAACGCTTTCTACTTTTCCGCATTAGGATCATCAAGAGCCTCCTAAATAGTAGACAGGCCTCCCTCATTTGTAATGAGGGTATATGTGATATTAGAGTCGTCCCTGTATCTTGCTGGTAACCTGCAATTATGTGGTGGGTTTCTTTTCATAGGTGGCTGCTCCACTTGCTCCTGTACCTCTGTCTGTGTATTGTCTCTGTCTGAGTATCATCTGTGTCAATCTGCACGTCTATGGTCAACCTTTCTGGTTCCTTTTTCTCATCTTGATCATTCTTGCAGAATATGGAGCTTTCATCGAATCTGACGTTATGACTAGTGATGACCTTATGTGTGACCTTGTTGAATAACCTGTAACCTTTCACATCGACATCATAGCCAACAAAGACGTACTTTTTGACTCTGTGGTCTAGCTTATCTCTCTCAACTGATGATACATGAGAGTAAGCCTCACAACAAAATATGCGTAAATATGAGCAGTCCATCTTATGACCACTCCATACTTCCTTTGGGATCTTACAATTAATTACCGTAGAAGGGGATCGATTCACCAAATAACAAACCGTGTTAAAGGCCTCAGTTCATAGGTCATTGTCCAACTCAGTGTTACTTAACATGCATCGGGCCCTTTTCAAGAGAGTCCGAATCATCTGCTCAGCCACACCATTTTGTTCGGGCGTGTGGCGCATCGTGTTGTGCCAATGATCCATTCATCCTTGCAATATTCATTAAACTCAGTGGAAGTAAATTTTTCACCATTGTCAGTCCTTAAAACCTTTATTTTTCACCCTTACTATTTTTCCACAATTGCCTTCAATTGTTTGAATGTGGTGAAAACTTCATATTTACGTTTCATGAAGTTAACCCAAACTTTTTAGGAGTAGTCATCAATGAATGAGACAACTACGATGACCCTCTAATGGAACCCTTTGGTGATGACCCCCGTATGTTAGAGTGCACATAATCAAACACTTCCTTACATACATGTTTTCTATATTTAAAAGAAAATCTAGATTGTTTACCATATGTACAATGCTCGCATATATCTAAATTAGAATTCTTAAAAGCTGGAATAAAAAATCGATCAAAAAGTACCTTCATGCCCCGCTTGCTCATGTGGCCCAGACGAACATGCCACATACGTGCAAACGTGGGATCTGCAACGGTCGCTGTCGCTTCACCCACTGAAGTGCTTCCGATCAACTTGTAAAGGTTTTCGTGCCTCTGTGGTCTCATAATCACGAGCGCCCCTTTTAAAACTTTAAAGACACTATTAAGATCGGTGAACTTACACCCTATAGTCTCGAGTGCATCGAGAGAAATCAGACTTTTCTTCATATCAGGAACGTGCCTGACATCAGTCAATGTACGATCCATCCCATCGAATATCTTGATGCACACCGTGTCAATAGCTACAACATTACAGGCATTGTCATTGCCCCTAAAGACCTGTCCACCATTGCACTCTATGTAATTGGCGATCTAACTCCGAGGAAGAGTCATGTGATATAAAGCTCCTGTGTCAAGGATCCACTCGTCTCCACGATCATCGTGCAAGTGTTCGATCATAGACACAAACAACACATCACATGTGTTTATCTCTTCATCAGATGTGACAATATTGGCCTATTTGGAAGAAGCCTCTGAGTTTTCTTTATTCGCTTTAGGATTTGTACAATCCTTCTTCATGTGTCCAGTCATTCCACAGTTTCAGCACTTTAATATTCTTTTGCCCTTGCCATTGGATTTGGATCTAGGTTTTAAAGATCATGTACCTCGCTCAGTATTCCTACCTCTCGTGAGCAGTGCATCAGAAGATGTCCTTATGCCGCCGTTTATCTTTCTCATGACCTTCCCTTGAAGGGATGAGATAACGACGTCCACACTTAAGGACTTATTTCTGGTGCTAAATGAGTCCTTAAATGACTCATACGATTTAGGAAGAGAATTCAACAACATACATGCCTGATCTTCATCTTTAACCACTTCCTCCATGTCCAGCAACTTGCAAATCAATTTATTAAAACTACTGATGTGGGCCTCCACATCACCACCCTCTGCCATTCTGAAGTTGAACAACTACAGCCTCAAGTATAGGCAATTCTTAGTGGACTTTTTTAGCATAAAAGTCCTCTAACTTTGCTCACAAACTCCCTACTATTTTCTCCCTCAAGACATTGTAGAGGACCTCATCCGTGAGACACAAACGGATAAAGAATAAGACATTTTTATCAAGAGTATTCCAGTCTTTGTCACCCATAGATGGTGGTTGTTGAGACTCAAATATTGCATAATTTTTCCCATTTATATCTTGGTTTTATGAATATGAATCAGCTTAATGTTTTATTTTACTCATGTTTATGTTGTAAGATGAATTTAAGAGCTTGGATTGAAAAAGGATGCTAAAAGCATGGATTTGATGCTCAAGAATTACTAAGGTAAGAGATGGATCTTAGGAGACCAAGATTGAAGAATTTACATGCCAAAGATCTGAGAAAACCAAGTGAGGAATGAAGAGAATCAAAGATTTGAAGTGAAAAATCCTGAAATCGTCTTGAAAGCATATTCTGAAACTCTAAAGTTTATTTTGGGAAACTTCGCAGCGTGAAGTTTATTTTAGAAAACTGCGTAAATTTGAGGCGGTTTCTAAAGTTTTTCAACTAAGTACGAAAGTTGGAGTTCCCTACTTATAAATAGGACTTCTCAGGGCATTCTTAAATATCATTCAAAGCATTCAAGAGCAAAATTTAGGGTTTTTAGAGAGTTTTCAATTTTATTAAAGTTTTATAAATTATTTTTTTTCTTTTAGATTTTTTCTATTTTGCATTTATTCTTTCTTGTTGCTTTCTTTCTCTATTCTAGTTATGTTTTTCTAAGTTCCCTCTAGCCCAAGCTAGAAGGAAAGCACATTGGTTTAATAATTCTTTAAGTTTTGATGATTGATTATTTTAATGATGAGAAGAATGATGTATGCATGTTATCTATTGTTTAGGTTTAGTTTTTTTATCCTAATGTGAGATCCATATGTTTCCATCATATAAGATCCACATTGATGGATAGGCTTACCCTACATCAATTAGATTTCCTAGATAGGAGAGGTTCTCAACTTGCTATATTTCTTTGATATTTATTATCTCATTGATATTGAATTCTTAAAATCATCGGTGCTTAAGAATATATATCAATGATGTAAATCCATGATTTTTTAATCTTTTATATCATTTATTAAAATATTTAAACTGTTTCATTTTTCGATTAGGCTGACCATAGTGCTCAGATCCTAGTTGTGTTATCCAAGTCATCATGATTTTGGAACATTAACTTATGTGTGAAGCTTTGAAGCTTGGGTGTTGTTTTAATTCAGTTGAATTACATCCATCTAAAACTCCTAAAATCAAATCATCAGTTTAGTTTATTTATTTATTTATTTAATTACTTAGTTTGTTTTGCATTTGATTTTCTCCTTCTCGCAATTCATCTCCCTGTGGGATCGACCTTATATTCACGAGATACTATTTACGAACCTCTGCATTTGGAGGCAAGCAATCAGTGGTTGCTCCTCAAGAGCCCTATCTTTACATTGCTTAGTTAATGGGCTAATCATCTTAACCTTCCATAACTCAAAATTATTTTTCCCTGAGTACTTTTCAATATCATACGTAGTGCTTCCCATTGAGACTAATCCTTCAGATTCAAGCATGCGCCCCAACGTTAGTTCTGATACCACTTGTTGGGGGAACCGTGGAAGCACACAGAGATGAATCTAGGATAGTAATCCAATAACACCAAGCAAAAGGGAGAAGTACGCAGAGATTTAACGTGAAAAAACCCTTTCGAAAAAAAATCAGGGCATGAAGCGATAAATGATCACTATGAAAGCATAAATTACAAAGAGAAAGAGCTTACCCGATTCGAATAACCTCAAATCTCACCCTTGCTACACCCTTTGAAACCCTAGGACAATTTAGAAACACTTAGAATACCTCCCAATCCTGTTTACACCCTCATATATAGCCTTGGAAAGAATCCTAAACGAAATAAAAAACAAATCCCGTAAATTCGCGGCTTTGCAAAAAATCTGTACAGAATCTGTCGATGCCTTCGAAGCCCTGTTAATGGCATCGAACTAATCCTGTCGATGGCATCGAACTAACACCTCAACTGTCCAGAGATAAAACATGATTTTTTAGAAATTCTCGATGGCACCGAACACTCATTGATGTCATCGAAAAAGTGTCCAGTTAGTCCAGCGACCAACTGAAGAAAATCCAGAAAACATCGATGGGATCGAGAACAGTTCGATTCCATCGAATGTGACATCGAACAGACTGTCGAATACATCAACAGACCCAATAACAAACTCGATTTAAGACATCTATTACAATAGTATATCTACTCTTTCCATCTGTATTTTTCTAGCTTATTTTAAAGCGTGGCTAAAACATGAAGGGAATCAAATCTCAAGTGGACCATATTAGAGGAAACTGTGGTGATTGGTTATTAATTTAAAAACTTCTTATGAGCCACAAAAGTTTTGGATTAAGCAGATATTTGTGTTTTCCCATCATCCTACTCAGTGTGACCTTATCAACATATTACATGGTAAATAAACATTAGGGTAGAGTTTTTAATGGTGAGCATTCAACCACTACTATTCTTGTGGTCAATATGCATGTATAACGCGGGGCAAGGCTCTTATGCTGTTTTTGACTTGTGTTTTAGGGTTAGTACCTCACTCACAGGCTTTGGGTTCCTTGTGGCGCAGCCTCATGCTTAGTATGCATATCTAATGCGTACATCAAGGTGGGCCCCATAGTCATGATCTGATGGAACTCAGTGGTACCCTGACCTGACCGAACCCGTTCCAAATTTTGCTGTCATTGTCCTTATAACCCAAGGTTAAAAGAACCCCAAGATATGTGGGGCCCACTATGATGTTTGTGTCATATCCGCTCCATCCATTCATCCATTTTTTCGAACATTTTAAGAGATGAGCCCAAACATAATGAAGATAATTGATGCGGGTGTAGAAACTCCACATAGGCTAGCAACTTGATGAAGCACGGATGATCCTTATGAACTGAACCAAAACCCTATATTCTACTTAAAACCTAAGCCATTACCTAAGCCAAGCCATACCCAAGCCATTGCCCAAGTCGAGCCATTTCCAAGCCAAAGCCTCAAACCCAAGCCTTTAGCCGCTCTCCAGGCAAGAACGAGCTAGCTGGCTGAGTTTCAGATAAGAATAATAAGAGACGGTAATCCAATTATTGTTGGCAGTAATCAGATTACTGCCTGCGCCTCTCAAAAGATATGCCTAGAGCTATAGATGTGGCTCCTCTCGAAAGTCAACTATGCTGGACCTATTCAACCTTAGAGTTCCTACTATTTACCAAAAAATAACTACCAACCAACAAAGAGAATGAGAGTGAGGGAGAGAGAGAGAGTAAGTGAGTGAGAGTGAGAGGGAGTGCTTGAGTTCTCAGGCTCCCATCTTTTTCGGCTCCCTCTAGCCTCATCCAGCCATCTCTTAGCCTCTCAGTCCTACTTAGGTTAATCCAATTCTAACCATGATGCACCTAAACCTCCAAGGCATATCAAGTGTAAGTCAAAGATCGTGCCATTATTACTAACATTCATATTTTATCAATCGCATAATTACTTCCCTTCTCAACCCCCTGCTTCTCCAGGCTGCCATCGAATGTATGCTCTGTGACTTGCCAAAACTCCGGATCTTGTCACATCAGAAACTCATGATAGCCTAGTCCTCTTGCATAATATTTTAGTGTCATCAAATTCCTCTTAACCTCCTTTCACTTCTAGACATTCTCTGGACGTATGCTCTATGACTTGTCAGAATTTCGGATCCTGCCACATTTGAAATCCGACTCTGTCTAGTCTCATTTCAACGCTTTACATCCTATCATCTTATCTCCTAAAATCAACTTACCACACGAAATAGAGACTGTACACTTATACGGGCAGAGAGGGTGTCTAACATTTTCTCTCCTTGTAATCGAGGTCCCTTACTCGGAATCCCAGGTTGTAGATTAGGAGTCAACTAAAAGCAAGAGAGTCTCCGGATTCTCTAGCTTTTATAGATTTTGCAGGTTCTAGCCGATTGCCGAATTTTTGAGCTAATTGACTAGTGGCAATTCTAAGTCTACTGTATCATCAATCCAAATCAGCCCATACAACCTCAAAACAAAGATAAATTAGTGTGGGCGCCGATTTCCAGCGTTCATAGCAGGCTACACCTTAGGAAATCGTTAGAACCTACCTGGGGCACATGCAATGTTTATATGCCATCCAACTGGTTCATAAGGTGATTCCCACGTGTGCTTGTGAGACATCCGCACCATGCAAATGATAGGCCCCACAATGACGACCCCCATTGGAAAAAATAAGCTCATCCACTCATTATGTGGGCTCCACCTCTACTTGTGAGAAATCCTCATCGGTGGGACATCTCCTCTGTGCAAACAATAAGCCCCACTGATCCCGAAAATCAGGCTTATCTGCTCAGTAGGTGGGTTTCGCCTGTACTTGAGGGACATCCACACCATGCAAACCCTAGGCGCCACAATGACAATCACCATCATTGAAAAACACTACTCGAACCACTAAATATGCAACTCCATCATCAAAATCACTAAGGGGGCATTTGGATCATATGTTACTTAAAATAAGCTATTTATGCCTTAAGTAATTTACCTTAATTTTTATTTATTAAGCAGATAAGTATGTTTGGTAAACAACATAATAATCAGTTTCCCCTTTCCTGATGCCTCTCTTCAACAACTTATAAAAAGTACAAAAGCTTTTAAAAAAAAATAATAATTAACCGAAGTGATTAAGTAATTTTAAGTAAAAAAATTTCTTATAATTAATCATGAACCAAGCTTACTCATATTAAATAAGTTACTTATCTATGTTGTAAGTAGAAAAGTAACTTATTTGGTATATCCAAACAGGCCCTAAATATGTCTACTGAAATCAATGGTCAGGAGCACTAAACCTCAGGCCCACAGCAAAAAACGTTTACAACACCACGTGTAAAGTGGGCCCCACGTGCACAATGGGCCGTACTTGCACAATCAGCCCAGGTGTACAGTGGGCCCCACATTCACCATCAGCCCACGTGTACAAAGAGGGAGAGACGAGAAGAGTTACAAGGGTTCGTTTTGTGGTTCAGGTTAGGGGTTATGCATGTGTTAGTTGTTGGGTCTGGTTGGGTTAGGAATTAGCTTGTAGAAGGCCATTTTGAGAATTACTTAGATACACAAGCCCATCATACAAAGACCTACCAATGAGGACTTAAGGCCTTATTTGTAAATAGCAAAAATATAAGCACTTATTTAAAATTCCACAAAAAGACATGTCCTTATATGACAAAAATTCCTAATTTATGTTAATGATTAGGGTTTAAATACAATGTATGGTGATATCCATCCAATTAGAACATTTCAGCTAATGTCCAACGTGGAAGGGAGAAATAAGGTATTTAATGAGCCATTTTCCCTCCAGTAAAATCTTGTACCATTTCCCACCTTAAATTGAAATCATCTACAAGACTACAACACTTGTTCTACGCATTGATGAAACACCCAACCTCCGTAGGGTTTACTATGGTGTACATGTGAAATCCACTCCCTCCAAATATCAACCTAATTAAAAAAAAGAAGTTCATATGGCCAAACCAATCGAAATAATATAAAATTGCACTATGTATTGTGGGCCGCTTGGGTATTTATTATTATTATTATTATTTTTTGAGTTAGCTTGTTAGTACACACCCATGTGTGTACACACACTCCACTGTTGGCCACCACCCCCACTAGGGATCGATACCAAGACCTCAAGTGTTGAAACGAGGTATCTCAACTCAGTCTACCAGTTGAGCTATGGATCTGGGTGGCTGCTTGGCTATTTGACGACGTCAATTGGTCCATGTGGTGTAGCACATTGCTATGTATGTTTTTTTTTTTTTTTTAAAATAAAAATAAATCCCTGAGCTTAGTATTTAAGAATTCATTTAATGGATGAAGTGAATATAACACCAATAATATAGTAGACCGAGCTTTATTATTTTATATTTACTGCATGGAATATAACGAGATTTTACTCCCTATGTTCAGAACTTGAATTGTATGCTTGTCTTATGCACTTGCTAAACACCCAAGCTTTGTAGGACTCACCTTATTTTATATGTAAATCCACACCGTCTATCAAGTGAGAACACTCATTTGAACCATACCTATGAAAGATCATCCAAAATAAAAACTTTAATGGGGTGGTATCGACTGAAAACAATGTGAAATTGCTCCTAAAACCTCCACATTCAGACAACATGGCCTGTCTGATATTTGTATTTTCACTTCAGCTTAGTAAGTTAAACTTGATTAATTGGTTTGATTAAACATATAAACCATGGTGGCCCAAACACAAACCTACCGTTGGCATCCCAAGCCCATCTTATCTTGTGGTGTGGCCCACTTGAGTCGTGAATCTCGCTGATTTTTTTCCCACAGGACTAGAAAAGAGAATAGAACTTGATGGATGGAGGGGATCATGGTGAGGCCTACAAGTTTGGATGCATGTTTTAGGGTCTAACTAAAATAGGTATTGTAGAGAATTATGTTGTGTCTAGAATCAGTTACAACACGTAAGAACACCCAGGCTTTGTTGGGCTCACCGCATCATGTATGTAGATCTATTCTATCCATCAGGTGAGAACACTTATTTGAGCTGTACATACGGAAGATTAGCCTGATGGAAAACTTCGATTGGCCACACCAATGGGACCAATGTAAAATCCCTCTTAAAACCTCTAAGTATGCAGTGTGGTCCACCTGAGTTTTTAATCAGATTGATTTTCATATCTTTCCTTCACCCATAGGCTGTGTTCCTTATCCACATCAATTTGGATGGGCACATAACTCTTAATCATGTGGAGACTCCTAAGGTGCGTTAGGTGCAGAAGATCTAACCAATTTCTGACCAAGACACTAATGGCTTTTCAAGCATGTTTGATTGTTACTTTGTGATTATGATCTCTATATCATTGATGCGTAGATTGGTCCATTAATCCACAAATTAAGTCTAACAATACATACAACATGGTGGGCTCCACATAGCTTTGGTGTTTTATGTCAAACAACCATTCACTCCAAAAGCTCAAGCTATCAGAGTGTGGTGTATCAATGTATATCAAAGGACTCTAGTACTTCACATTTTACACACGGCATAAAACCATTGTTTATAAAGGATTCTTAATTATATGAGAAATGATATCCGTATGCGATTTTGGGAGGGGAAAAGGGCTCATCCCGTAAACCGCTTCTCCCTTTTTCCACATTCAACATAAGCTAATATTGGCGCGTATTATTTTTCCTTTGTTTAAATATGAAGGGGTCAAGCTATGAGCTTTAACGTCTTAGTATGGGACGAATCTTTAAATAATTGACAGTGAGGTTGCAAGTCAAACAGTACAATTAATGTTATTGTCTTTATTATTTTAAACATATCATGAACTCCTTTTTGTTGTTTCCTTTGTTTACTCTTCACATTTTTCTATTCCAGATTCTAATAAATAATGAAGTCTTGTTGCTAGAAACTATGTACTAGAGATCAAGATGACTAAAATATAATTACTTTTCTACCAGAAATTCCAAACTCTGTTTGGTTCACACAATAAAAACAATTGACAATCGTCCAAAAATCTCTAAATTCATATGATGGCCCACTTGATGGTTGAATCAGCATCATTTTTGGTGGCCCGCTTGATAGTTGAATAAGCATAATTTTTGGTAGTACCATTTTTATTTAGGGGCAACCGTAGACCGGTTGGATGCTAACATACACCAAAGTGGCCTGACACCCAAACTAGTTGCACCTACAACCAGTTGCATGTGAGACCTTTCCATAAATCTTTTTCTTTATATTATAAAAAAAAAATTTATTTTGAACATTTGCCAAATCTTCTTGGTGTTTTACTTGGTGTTTTAAAACTTGGACTGATATGGTCAAATAGATTATTATTTTTTGGAAACTAGCAAGAAAGAAATTACTCTTTTATCATTTGCTTAGGACAGAGCACAAGGACACTCAAATCCAACCATCCATCGATTGACCACATAATCGTCAAGGACTATCGATCATTATGATCGACCAAAGATCTTAGCCATCTACTAGTCGCATTATTGATGGAGAAGCAGACTTTTGATAGTCACGAGGAACTACCAAAAAGATTCTAATGGGACCCGAAGAATAGATGGGGCGGTTTGGTGGGCGGCGCCGCGTTTCTGGTCAAAAATTTCAGCCCAAACTTTAATATATAAAACCTGAAAAGATCACAAGTAAAGAAAAGATAAAGCTCTAAAAAAAGAGGAAAGAAAAAAAAAAATGAATACAAAAGAAAAGAAAGAGCTTAGTTAAAGGCCTGAAACTCAAGTTAGCAATGGAGGTCATTGGATTAGATTTGGACATAGGAAGGAACTGTATCACCTGTAAACCCACTCGAGAGACAACACCACCTCGCCCAGCTGATCCAGTGTTTGGATCAAGTGTTTACCGGGGTTGGACAAGCTCCGAACCCTCAGCCAGATTTACTGTACATTGGCTTGGTTGCTTGAACCATAGTTTAAAAACCTGAAAACTCGACTTGATGAATTGTTCATTCAGGTTGGGTCCACTCAAAGGTTGGTTGACCCAACTCAACTCGGTAGTTAATATCAATAAACTAAAAATAATAAGATTAGGAAGTAATATTTAAATCAGTTACCTTAGTATGTCTTATAAATGAAGAAACCAAGGAACATCTTCACCATGTTGTTCTGGATAATCAATAGAATAAAATAAAAATGTCTGCAACACTTCCTTACCATCACTCCCATGCAATTGGTAACGAGTCATTGGCCATCTCTGTAGGAGACCCGTTCACGATCATCCCAAATGCATTGACAGACAGTACAATTGTTGTCCCGGACACCGAAGGGCGCGAACCTGAAGTAGCCGCTCGATCGACGATCCTGACCAGAATTGTCTGGCCCACAACACAAAAATTCCTTGGTGTGGCTGCACGAAAGGACTGTACCAACAATTGCCTCCCGCAAGCCGCTCCATTGTCCCATATCCCTTCGCTTGCCGCTGCGAACAGATTGTTCGCCGGGAACTGACTCGCATCGTTACCATAGCAAGCAGTGGCTGTAGCTCAAATGAAAGGAAACACAAGAAAAACAGAAATAAAAATAAAAATAAAATGGAAACATATGACAAGTAAGATGATGATGAATGATTGTCTTTCTTTTCTGTTATTGTTTAATGTCTTTGTAATACTTTTTGGGTACTTACGTGTGTAGGGAGGGTTGTAGAATGCAGCCGTGCCTACTTCTGCACGGCAGTGATGGAGGAAGAGAGCCATGAGAAAGGAGAGCCATGAGAAGAGATGTTGAGGTCTTAACATGGCTTGTGGCGGAATGAGAAGGAATGAAATTATCTATTTACTTAAACGGTTTAAATAGGGTGAGAAGATTAGTGGTAGGTAGACCGGCAAATAAGTAAACAGGCTCTGTTTTTTTAATCAATATATACGTATGCAGGGGGAATGCATCAAGAACAAAGAGCCAAATGTACTCAATATAGAATCATATGCATGCCATGTAAAATCTGGAAAATACACGTAATGGACCATGGAGCATGGCACTAAAAAATTAATAGGAGCCTTAATCCACAAGCAATGCGGATGGGTCAGGGGCTGATCTCAGCCATAGATTATAATGACTATAGGTCTCACATGGACAACTTGATATACCTTATTGATTGGTATATCACTTTGAATTCATGTGTATGGGTTAGTTGAGAGTGCGTTCTCTAGTAATTTTTGAAAACTTAAGATTAAACATGATGGTTATTGATCAGGGAGAGTTGCGTGGATTTCAATATTCAAATGTACATGGGATATACTTGTGGACGTTCTATCATAGCATTTACTGTCATCCTATATAAGAAGATTAACCTAGGTTTGGATAAATAGTCTTCAACATTAGGGAGTCAACTTGCTATCAATGTGCCTTGGCTCTTAACTCACATGGAAGTGTGATTTTCCATGGATACATGATTCAAGTTAGGACATTTGAATACTTACATTGGTTGAATCAAGATCAAGTCACCACTTTGGGAGCCCATTGGCTCAAACTGTAACAACTCGAAATTTTGGGTGTGAGTTTATATATATATAAGGATGTATGATTACACTTGTTCAACTCTACACTAGTAGATCCATTAATATTTATGTAGTTTAACTTGAATTTAACCATAGGGAGCATTTTTCAACGGTTGATTAATAGGATAAACCCTTGAATACCTTAGTATTCTCACCCGTTCATCAAACTGACTGTTAAATTAACTATTTACTGCTAGATGAGGATATCTAACTGACTACTTTAAATTTGGACTACTTGATCAAAGTAAAGTAACTATTAGATCTTCATATTCACTTGTACATACGTCAAATTAACATTCTAATCCGTTGATATTATTTGTCAATTATGAATATGCTTAATTTACCGTCAAAATCATGATCTACACATTTTACACCTGTGAACCAATAAGTTGAATCTAACATAATACATTTCTAACATAGATCGCATCCAAAAACTACTTTATACGTATCTATTTACAAAAATGACCATACAATAACCCATAAATATAATTAACATTTTAACCATCTACTTAATTAAAATTTAGACCATCAATTAATCATCCATCACAGTTCGATCTACCAACTGGGCCATCTAAATGTCTAAATGAACCATTCATTAGGGATATCATAGAGTATACATCGAAACTATCGGTTAATTCTTACATAGGATGTCGGTAGACGTTGTTTTGAATTATAAATAGGCTTAAGCCGTTAAATAGGCATCTTGGTCATCCTTAAGAAATCAAGGCCCAAAATTAGTCTGTTTATAGAGCACGCAAAATGGTGATCTTTGGTAAAGTTTCGCTCTAAATTGACGGTCTAAAAATAAAATATTTAACTTTGAAATTTTTTATTAAAAATGTGAGATACGACTCATCCGTCTTCAAGGAATGATACGGATATTTATTGAAAAAAATAAAAATATATATTAAAAAGAAAAAGGAAAACCAACTACAACATTTTAAGACTTCCAGAAACCCACGTTTCTTCATGACACCAGCAACAACACTCTGTTGCCTGTTGCTATCGTCCATCCAGTCCAATATCAATCCATCCGTCACCATCCATTCACCATATGTGAAGCCAAGACATGCATGATCTAGGCCATTTACCTATTGGGCAAGAAGTGGTCAACAACGGATATTTAATCTTCAAGATTTCATATCCTATTGTGTAGTCCACCTAAGCAGTAGATCTTTCTCAATCTTGGATTTGTGTCCCAATGTAATCCGACGAAATGAATGGTCAAGTGGGATTGCTGATATACATCTCAGTGGCACCCACATTAAATTAACAAAAGAAAAGAAAATTAGAAAATAAAATAAAATACCAATGTCCAGTACTGACGTGCCAAAACTGGAGAAGCTTTACATACTTATCTTCCTTCTTCGATCAAGACTGTTGTGGGGACCAATCTTGTGTGAACCGTTAATCATGAGGGGCCTACTTGTAAATCCAAGCCATTAATCAAATCAGGGCTTGAATGAAGTTTTTAACATTAGGTATTCCCTACCAGAACTAGCATTGTATGGCTCATCCAAAACCTAGAAATTATCTCATTTTTTTTTTTGGATTGAATTCATGTGTGACCTGGAGAACTGATGAATGGTGTGGATCCCTTACCAAACCCTTCTATAGACCCCATCTATCATCCTATATTTCCCCAATCCACAATTAGACATTTGAAAGGAAGGAGATCTCTTTTCATTACCTGTAACAACATCAAACCAACACACGTAGATTACGCTTGGGTCTATTGAGAAGTCTTGCGAGAGTTTAAAGACTCTATAAAAGATCTTCCCCGTCTAAAATGAGAGGATGTATAAAATCATAAAATTTAAAGAGAAAATATTATGTATATCACTGAGTCGACCCAACCGAGAGTATAACAACTTGTGTTAAGTTGTATCGATTTTCCTGAGATAGACTAGGGTGACTCAGTACACTGCCATTAAAGTTGTGGGTTGAGCCTTACTGATGTTAAAAGTGTTCAAGGAGTTGATTGATAGAGTTTGAGGCGAGTTGAATCGATGATGAAGTAATTTGAAGTGCGAATAGTTCCGATACGATCTAGATGTAATAACATTAAATAGGTGAGTGATCCCGATGTGTTTCCCATCCATCAAGTTAAAATAGATGGATTGTTTGATGTGTTGTATTATTATCCTGATTTAATTGATATAATTTAATTGTCATGATTTAATTGACATGTATTCTTAATTGATTTAAAGGACTGTGTAATTTCTGTATTAATAATGATATGATTTGATTAATATGTTAGACTATGTTAATTTAAATATGATAATCTAAATAATCTATGCAATACATGATTCATGATTACTTGGTGCATTTATCAATTGCATGCATAACATGTGCTGGATTTCTGAGGGACCTCCCTGGATGATATATCCTGGTAGAATCGTTACCAGAAGCTCACTATACTAGTGAAAGCCTACTCAAGGAGTAGATGTGGACCTTACCTAAGCCTATCATTGATGCATGTATTACTTTAAAAAAAAATTAATGTACAAAACTACGTTAGAATGTTTCCATGTACTTTGATTTAATATTATTTGAACCGTAAAGTTAAATTAAAACATTAAATTCTCTAAAGTCCTGCTGGATAGAAATGGACAGCAGTAGACACTGTAATTATAAATAAAATTTTGATATAGGTGATTCAAAAACCTACTCGTAGTTTTTTTGTTATTATTTAAAGGTCTATGTTAATGAAAAGAAAATATTTAGAAAAAAAGTCTGAATTTGATATTAACTGTACTGATTTAGGGAGTTGGTACATTTTAGCCTAAATTTGTTTGTCTTAGTCAGATCTAATAACAAGAATTTTAAAATATTTATAATTAGTGAAATAAGATAAAATTTTACGAAGATAGTAAACTTATAATAAGATCTTCAAAAATAATATTGATAATAACAATAATCTTATAAAATAATCCAGTGTCTAAAACTATTGATAACATCAATGTGACCAGAAATTATTTTTTTATACTATATTTCAAATTTTGAGGACGAGATTTTATTTTAAGGGTGGTAAAATGCAACAACCTGAAATTTTGGGTGCGAGTTTACCTATACATAAGGATGTATAATTACACTTGTTCAACTCTACATCGTAGATCCATTAATATTTATTTAGTTTAACTTGAATCTAACCATAGGGAGCACTTTTCGACGGTTGATTAATAGGACAAACCCCTGAATACCTTAGTATTCTCACCTATTTATCAAACCGATCGTTAAATCAACTGTTTACCACTAGATGAGGATATCTAACCGACCGCTTTAAATTTGGACCACTTGATCAAAGTAAAGTAACTACTAGATCTTCATATCCACTCGCACACACATCAAATTAACATTCTGATCCGTTTATCTTATTTGTCAATTATGAATATGCTTAATCTACCGTCAAAATCATGATCTATGCATTTTACACCTGTGAACCAATAACTTGAATATAACATTATACATTTCTAACATAAATAGCATAAAAAAACTACTTTATATGTATCCATTTACAAAAATGACCGTACAATAAGCCATAAATATGATTAACATTTTAACTATCTACTTAATTAAAATTTAGACCATCAATTGATCATCTATCACAATCCGATTTGCCAACTAGGCCATGCAAATCTTTAAATGAACCATTCATCAGGGAGATCATAGGGTATACATCGAAACTACCGGTTAATTTTTATATAGGATTCGGTAGAAGTTGTTTTGAGTTATAAATAGGCTTAAGCCATTAAATAGGCATCTTGGTCATTCTTGAGAAATCAAGGCCCAAACTTGGTCTGTTTATAGAGCACACAAAATGGTGATCTTTGGTAAAGTTTCGTTCTAAATTGACGGTCTAAAAAGAAAATATTTAACTTTGAAAATTTTTATTAAAAATGTGAGATAAGACTCATCCATCTCCTAGGAATTATATATATATATATATAAGGAAAAACAACTACAACGTTTTAAGACATCTAGAAACCCATGTTTCTTCAAGACTCCAGCAACAACACTCTGTTGCTATCGTTCATCCAGTCCAATATCAATCCATCCATCACCGTCCATTCACCATATGTGAAGCCAAGACATGCATAATCTAGGCCATTCACCTGTTAGGTAAAAAGTGGTCAACAATGGATATTTAGTTTTCATGATTTCCTGTCCTATCATGTAGTCCACCTGAGCAGAAGATCTTTCTCAATCTTGGATTTGTGTCCCAATGTAATCCGACGAAATGAATGGTCAAGTGGGATTGCTGGTATACATCTCAGTGGCACCCACATTAAATTAACAAAAGAAAAAAAAATTATAAAATAAAATAAAATACCAACGTCCAGTACTGACGTGCCAAAACTGGAGAAGCTTTCTATACTTATCTTCCTTCTTCGATCAGGACTGTTATGGGGACCCATCTCGTGTGAACCGTTAATCATGAGGGGCCTACTTGTAGATCCAAGTCATTCATCAAATTAGGGATTGAATGAAGTTTTTAACATTACGTATTCCCTGCTCAAACTAGCATTGTATGGCTCATCCAAAGCCTAGAAATTATCTCATTTTTTTGGATTGAATTCATATGTGACCTGGAGAACTGGTGAATTGTGTGGATCCCTTATTAAACCCTTCTATAGACCCCATCTATCATCCTATATTTCTCCAATCCATAATTGTACATTTGAAATGAAGGAGATCTCTTTCCGTTACTTGTAACCACATCAAACCAACACACACAGATTATGCTTGGGTCTATCCAGAAGTCGTGCGACAGTTTAAAGACTCTATAAAAGATCTTCCTCATCTAAAATGAGAGGATGCATAAAATCATAAGATTTAAAGAGAAAATATTACGTATATCACTGAGTCGACCCAACCGAGTTGAGTTGTGATCTAGGGTGTTTGGAATTTGAACATGGATTTCTTCCATCATTAGTGCTTATGTGCAATAGTACAACAACTTGTGTTAAGTTGCATCGGTTTTCCTGAGATAGACTAGGGTGACTCAGTACACTGCCGTTAAAGTCTTGGGTTGAGCCTTGTTAATGTTAAATGTGTTCAAGGAGTCGGTTGATAGTGTTTAAGGCGAGCTGAATTGATGATGAAGTAATTTGAAGTGCGAATAGTTCCGATACGATCTAGATGCAATAACATTAAACAGGTGAGTGATCCCGATGTGTTTCTCATCCATCAAGTTAAAATAGATAGATTGTTTAATGTGTTATATTATTATCATGATTTAATTGATATGTACTCTTAGTTGATTTAAAGGACTCTGTGATTTCTGTATTAATAATGATATGATTTGATTAATGTGTTAGACTATGTTAATTCAAATGTGATAATCGAAATAATCTATGCAATACATGATTCATGATTACTTGGTGCATTTATCGATTGCATGCACAACACGTGCTGGATTCCTGAGGGACTTCCCTGAATGGTATATCCTGGTAGAATCGTTACCAGAAGCCCACTATACTAGTGGAAGCCTACTCAAGGAGTAGATGCGTACCATGCCTATGCCTACTAGATGGTAGAAGCCTGTCAAGGGGCAGATGCGGGTTGACGAGTTTCCAACTCAAGCAAGTAGACGGATTCCCACTTGATGCATTGCATTTGTATTTTTTAAAAATTTATATTATGTATGATTATGGCATTCTATTATAATTTGGTGTAAAGAACCATGTCAGGAATTCTCACTAAGCCTGGCCAGCTTATCTTTTTTACTGATGGAAAAACCGTATAAATGTAAATGAGGGTGAGCCGGTGGCTCAAGAACAAGAATACGTGGTCGAATCGAAAAGGACTTAAGGGACACGTGACTCTACTTGACGGAGGAAGAAGTTGATGCCTTATACTAATCATGATATTTTTACTTTAATTATATTTGATTTTCTTAGATTATTAATCAATTCTTTAAGTTGTTGGACATACTTATTTCACTCATAAGACCCCGAATGAGAGGGTCCTTAGTTATGTTTATGATTGATTATTGGAATAAATGATCGTTTCTTATTTTTTTGAGATGTTGTTGAGTATAAATGGATTGTGGATCTACGGTAGAACTACTAGGTAGATGAATAATTGTATAATTGAATAAAATTAGTACACTCAGTGTACGTGTCATAGGCCGAAACTCGGGTCTGAGGGTGCACATTCTATATTCGAATTTCGGGGCGTGACAGAATGGTATCAGAGAAAGACTCGTTTTAAACTTATTGTGACTTGTAGGTTATGATCCCACATACATATATAATTGGTAGATCTCCTTTAATTAGAAATTGTACACTTGGGATTTCCTATTTGAATATTGTGTATTAAGGAGAATGTAGAAAAAAAAAAAAGAAAAAAAAAAGATTCCCTATTCATTGATGTATTACTTTAAAAAAAAAATAAAAAAATGTACAAAACTATGTTAGGATGTTTCCGTGTACTCTGATTTAATATTATTTGAACCGTAAAGTTAAATTAAAACATTAAAGTACCTAAAGTCCTGTTGGACAGAAATGGACAGCAGTGGACACTGTAATTATAATTAAAATTTTGATATAGGTGATTCAAAAGCCTACTCGTAGGTTTTTTTTTTTTTTTTTTTTTTAAAAGGTCTATGTTAATGAAAAGAAAATATTTAGAAAAAAGTCTGAATTTGATATTAACTGTACTGATTTAGGGAGTTGGTACATTTTAGCCTAAATTTGTTTGTTTTAGTCAAATCTGACGGCAAGAATTTTAAAATATTTATAATTAACAAAATAAGGTAAAATTTTACAAAGATAGTAAACTTATAATATGATCTTCAATAATAATAATAATATTATTTTATTATAAAATAATCCAGTGTCTAAAACTATTGATAACATCAATGTGACCAGAAATTATTTTTTTTATACTATATTTCAAATCTCGAGGTCAAGATTTTATTTTAAGGGGGGTAGAATGTTACAACCCAAAATTTTGGGTGCGAGTTTACCTATACATAAGGATGTATGATTACACTTGTTCAATTCTACACTCATAGATCCATTAATATTTATGTAGTTTAACTTGAATTTAACCAAAGGGAGTAATTTTCAACGGTTGATTAATAGGTTAAACCCCTGAATACCTTAGTATTCTCACCCGTTCATCAAACCGATCGTTAAATCAACTATTTACCGCTAGATGAGGATATCTAACTGACTGCTTTAAATTTGGACCACTTGATCAAAGTAAAGTAACTACTAGATCTTCAAAGTAAAGTAACTACTATAATTGGATAGAACACAACTAGGACTAATCTAAATATAAGATTAAGAAATTCAGCAAATAATTAGGGTGAAAAATAGTAATTAAACCAGGTGAGGATCCAGGGATTCACTTCTAGCAATCACAATGTTTAGTTCATCGATTAACTTCGATAACTCGCCTAGAATCGAATAACGATTCGTTATAATTGGAAGATAAAACAACTAATCCATCCATAAACATCCAAATAATATATGAATTCAATTGAATGATTCTCTCATCAATCATAGGAAATTCAATCATCTATTGTGCCCAGAGTTTATAATAGATCAATGAATTTTACAGATTGATTCATTCTTTGATCAAGCTAAGAAATTACTAAATCAGAGCATCTAATGTAACCAGAGTTCACAACGGATCCAGAAATAAACAACTCAAATGCTTATAAAGTAAAATTCAAATATAATTCAATTAAATAATAATCATAAAATCCAATGTATGAAATAAAAAGAACTAGAATATTGAAATTAATTAATAGCTTCACCCCTTAGTCTTAGCTAAAAGATTAGTTAGACATGGCTAACTCTTAAGCAAAAAAACAAAGAAACTATACAAGAAAAGCAAGGAAACGTGGTGGGGATGTCGACGTAGCCACTTCACCCTCGAGTGTCTCTCTCTCTCTCTCTCTCTCTCTCTCTCTCTCTCTCTCTCTCTCTCTCTCTTTCATTCTAAGATGATCTAGGATGTGTTAGAGGCCTCCTTATATAGAAATTTCTCCACCGACCTTGGGGTTCTAGAAAAATTTACCACTTTTTGCATAATTGCGCAACAGCTTCGCACTTTTATAATCAATCGACCCTATCCACAGTCGATTGTAACTTTCTATCCAACAACCCACGATCGATCGTGGAAATTTGTTCTATTTAGTCAGTTATTTCTGAGTTTTTTTGTTAACATTTGGGGGTTGATCGTGAAAATCCATGGTCAGTCGTGTTCATATGGCTTGGAATTGTTCATACTCGAACATTGGCTCCTCTTGCACTATAAAACTTTTGTCTTGGCATGAATGATCTTGGACATTCCTTTCTTTCTTGTACATAGAAAATTAATCTAAATAAGCCATATTATCATCAATTTACATGGGAAAGTACTGCAAATCAAGGGTTAAATAACAATATTTAGAACTCAAAATGTAGAAACCCCACTTGTCCAGAAAATGTAAGAAGGTATACCATCGGCTGGTCACCAACTGAGGGACATCTAGTGTCGCATTCCTCTCTCCCGGAGATTTCTGACAGATCTTACATGAAAAATAACTACCAAGTGTTCGTTGGATGTCTATTAGCCGACGGTTTCGTAGCCTATATAAACAGCATTCGCCCCTGCTTAGATGAGGCAGGAAATGACACCAGAGAGAATAGTCTAGAAGCATGGAGAAATTTTCGTTAGTTTCCTTAGCTTCCACTCCCCAACAACAAGTAAAATCAGCCACCGATGATGCTTTACAACTACCATACTTATATCTACGTTCCACTTCAGTTACCCACAACAATCCAACTTATCAAAGCCAGCTAGTTGAGTCAGAAGTAGAGTTAAGATTAGGGATGTCTAATTATCCATTTTCTGAATCAAGAAAAGGGTGTTTAACTTCCATTTTCTCTGACTCATATCTCAGTCAAGCTTAAAACGAGGTCCATTCCGCACATTCCATTACAATTAATTATATTTCTTGTTCATTTTTTCTTTCTTTACTATATTTACTTTTTATTGCATTTATTTTCTTCTATTTGTCTGTCCATTGTCTTTCAACTTTGTGAAGCAAAGCTAAGATCTATTTATTTATTTATTTTTATCACTTGCTCCTCCCTCTCGTGAATTTTTGCAAAATATAGATACATGATTAACCTATTTACAGGTACTGTAGTTCATTTGATAGCCATGTATCTCCTAAAGTAAAGACCGCACTCGGTGTGGTAGGTGAGGGTGTCTAATTGTTTAATCTCTTGTAACTGAAGTCCTTATTTAGAATATACAGTCGCAGGTCAACCACATGAGTCACTTAAGTTGAAATTTTTTATGATTCATCTATCTTTAACTGATTCTAAGGTTTCTAATCATCTATAGATTCCAAACTTATTTTAGTTAATTAGTGATAACTTCAATTAAAAGCATCTTTTTATATATGAGTCAACTTTGCATTAAAATTAAATCAAAACTAGAATCAGCCGATGGAATGTTTAAAAGTAGGGGGTTCATTCCATCATGTGTTCATGCGCACTTGACGACGTTCACATCGTAGATCCAAAAGTTATGTGGCTCGCAACAAGTTTTTAGCGGTGAATCACCACGGGTTCATCAGGTGTAGTCCACCATTGGCATAACCCAGCAGGACAATACGCTGGATGCATTCAATGTATTGTCCTACTGGGTTGTGCCAATACACCAGAGATTTGATCTGATTCATTTGTGGGTCATATACTAAAATGATCCCGAAAAATAGATGGACAGCATGGATATACAATACATAGATTAATGTGTGCCTTACGGTTAGAGTCGAACCGAAAACGCTCCCGTCCGTGAGTAACTGCTCAGATCAGGAAACGGATGGGCTACTCCCCCTGCCACCAGCCCAATGGCCGATGGTCGGTGCTCTGTGGGCCCACCATGATTTATGTATTTCATCCATTCCGTTCATCAATTTTTACGGATCATTTTATGGCTTCAGCCTAAAAATGAGAGGGATATAAATATCAGCTGACCACACCACATGAAAACAATAGTGATTGGATATCCATCATTAAAATCCTCCTAAGGCCCACTGTATTGTTTATTTGACATCCAATCTGTTGATTAGGCCATACAGACCCAGATGAAGGGAAAAAAAACAAAGATCATCTTGATCCAAAACTTTTATGGCCGTAAAAAGTTTTTAATGGTCAGCCTTCATTCAACACTGTTTCCTGTAATGTGTTCCACTTTAGATTGGTATATAGCTCATTTTTGGTCTCACACCATAAAAAGATAAAGAAAAATATATGGACGGCATGGATGAAATACAAACATCATGGTGGGGCCCACAGAGCACCGACCACCAGCCATTGGCTGGTGGGAGGGGGAGTAACCAATCCGTTTCCCTCAGATGAGAAAATTAGGTCTGTGGACCCCACCTTTTAGCCAGCTGGTTTCATGAAAGAAGACGAACCTTGTTTTGCAAGTTGGACCTCCACGTGCGGTGACAGAATTTCTGGACGAAAATACCCCTCCTTTCACGTAAACGGATTGGGTACTCCCCTGCCACCACGCAATGGTGGATGTTCGGTGGTCTATGAGCCCCACCATGATGTATACTTTTCATCCATGCCATCCATATATTTTTCCACATCATTTATGGTATGAGACAAAAAATGAGGTATATGCAAATCTCAAGTGTACCACATTACAAGAAACAGTGTTGAATGAGCATCAACCATTAAAAACTTTTTGGGGGCCCACTGTGTGTTTTTGTGAGAAATCCTCCCCGTCTAAGTTCGTTCATAGGGTCACAAAGACCTGGATGAAGAGGAAAAACAAATTTCATAATGATCCAAAACTTTTGTAACCCCTAAAGGGTTTCAATGGTAGACATTCAATTCCCCACTATATTTTACAGTGTGGTCCACTTGATAGTTAGATCTATCTTATTTTTCGTCTCAAGCCTTAATATGAGGTCACCAAATAGATGGACGGTTTGGATATAACACAGACATCATGATGGGACCCACAAAAGCAACGCAACATATATAAAAAAAGGAAAAAAAAAAAAACAACACAGACAGCATCGATATATCGACAATATGTAGATATATCGACAAAATAAAGCATCGATATATCGACGTTACATGGAATTTTTTGGTTAAGTCGCTGGACAAATGAGGACTTAATTCGATATTATCGACCATATGTCGATATATCGACAAAATCAAGCATCGATATATCGACATATTGTCGATATATCGACAATACATGGAATTTTTTTTTCCCCGCCGATTTTCATGCTTGCCCCGCCGATATATCGATATATCGACATATTGTCGATATATCGACGATACATGGAATTTTTTTGCCCCGCCGATTTTCATGCTTGCCCCGCCGATATATCGATATATCGACATATTGTCGATATATAGATATATCGACATATTGTCGATATATCGACGTTACATGGAATTTTTTTTGCCCTGCCGTTTTTCATGCTTGCCCCGCCGTTTTTCATGTTTGCCTCGCCGTTTTTCTAGTTTGCCCCGCCGTTTTTCATGCTTGCCCCGCCGTTTTTCATACTTACCCCGCCGTTTTTCATGTTTGCCCCGCCGTTTTTCTAGTTTGCCCCGCCGTTTTTCTAGTTTTGCCCCGCCGTTTTTCATGTTTGCCCCGCCGTTTTTCATGCTTGACCCACCGTTTTTCTAGTTTGCCCCGCCGTTTTTCATGCTTGACCCACCGTTTTTCTAGTTTGCCCCGCCGTTTTTCATGCTTGCCCCGCCGTTTTCTAATTTGCCTCGCTGTTATTATAGGCTACGGATATGGCTACGGTTATAATCCGTAGCTATAGATTTTTTTTATTTTTATTTTTATTTTTATTTTTTTCGCTGTTGTAATCCCACCGTCTTTTGTGGGTCCCATTATGAGGTTTGTGTTATATCCAAACCGTCCATCGTTTTGGCGAGCTCATATTAAGCTTGAGACGTAAAATAAGACAGATTTAACTATCAAGTGGTGGGCCCTACAAAATTTTTAACAGTGAAAATCAGTTTTCCTACTGCTCTTTGTGGTGTGGTCCATTTGATTTGGATATGATTTTTTTTTTTGGATGATGCTCCGAAATGATCTCTAAATATGGATGAACGTTGTGGATATAACAAATACATAATTGTGGGGCATGTAACTTTGATCTCTTTTGAGCCGTTCGCACAACTCTTGGCTGGAGGAGCGTCAGCGCTCTTCTTCGAAAGCGAGGGGTATTTTCGTCCTCAAATTCACTCTCCGTACGTGGTGGTCCAACTTGCAAAAGAATGTTGTCTTCTTTCATAAAACCAGCCGGCTAAAAGGTGGGTCCACAGACCTAATTTTCTCCCCTCAGATCATGAGGCACACACATCAACAATGTGACGTCAATGCCCACGTAATGTCTTGATTTTACGGCCAGAGCATATTAAAAGCCGGGTCCACGCGTTGAACGATTAAACTCTTCCACAAACCTTCTCCGGCCACACGTGTTCTGCAGTCCACCATTTTAACGAGCCAGACACACCGACACCGTACACATGAGTTCATTGTTCACATGCTGGCCATCCAACTTGATTCTTGGGCTCTAGATATTGAGAGCAGGGTCTACACCAGGATTGCATCGTATTCTTCCGTTTTAACTTGCACGTGCCTATCGTGCAGTTCCTGCTGACCATTAAATATTGCGGAGTGCCACCCGGCATCACTCAACTGGGTGCGGCCGAGGCCGTGGAGCCTACCTTGATGTACGTATTATATATCATGCTGTCTATCAGTTCTGCGCACTTATTTTTGGGTATGAGCTAAAAAAATGAAGCAAATCTAATTCTTGGACCACACGATGGAAAAAGTGGTGATTGAAAGTCCACCAATAAAAACTTCCTAGGGCTCACTTTAATGGCTACCGTAATGTTTACTTTCCATCAAACCCGTTGATAAGGTCGCACTGACCTAGATGAAGGGGAAAAACAAATATGAACTTGATTCAAAACTTTTGTGGCCCACCAGAATTTTTTTAATGGTCAATCACCACTGTTTCATTTGATGTGGTCTACCTGAGATTTGGATCTGCTTCATTTTTGGGCTGATGCCCTAAATTGAACTAGCCAAACAGATGGACAGTGTGGATATACAATAAATTTATCAAGGTGGGCACCACCATCAGGGCTGCACCATGTTGGGTGAGGCTGGGCCTTACCCAATACAATCCCTCTCCGCCAGTTCAATAGTCAAAATAATCAAGCAGGGAAAATTAATTTCATTTAATTTTCTTTTTCATTAAAATATTGTTAAATCTTCCAAACTTCAGGCTTATTCGGACCTTACCCATTACAATCCCTCTCCACCGATTCAATAGTCAAAATAATCAAGCAGGGAAAATTAATTTCATTTAATTTTCTTTTTCATTAAAATATTGTCAAATCTTCCAAACTTCAGTCTTATTTGGGCCTTACCCAATACAATCCCTCTCCACCAATTCAATAGTCAAAATAATCAACAGGAAAAATTAATTTCATTTAATTTTCTTTTTCATTAAAATA
Source organism: Magnolia officinalis (assembly GCA_021015155.1). Lineage (NCBI taxonomy): Eukaryota > Viridiplantae > Streptophyta > Magnoliopsida > Magnoliales > Magnoliaceae > Magnolia > Magnolia officinalis. The sequence goes on along the minus strand of JAJHSJ010000001.1, from coordinate 22,011,617 downwards.
TTGTCAGATCTTCCTAACTTGAGTCTTATTTGTTAGGTCGGAAGGCAGGTGGAGTGGTTGTAGGAAAGGCTAAATGATATGAATCCTCTACATTATCTTGTTTTCCGCAACATGTACATCATCATGAGGGCTACGTGGGGTTCACCTTTTTGTACATGCACGCAACATCCACCCCGTCCATCTGGTGTGCCCATTAATATTGGTCCTTATGGAAAAATATCTTCTCAATCCACCACTTTCCATCTCTTCTCAATCCACCACCCATAACACAATGACGAATTGTAATTGGATGCTAATGATAGGTTTATGTGTGGGGTCCGCAATGCTGTCTCTATTCCATATAACCTGTTTATCTGGGGCTAATCACCCAGATTAAGAAACTCTCCAAAAATCAGATTCGTCCACAACTCATGATGCCAGCTCTTCATAAACTTAGAGGATTTTAGTTGTAATTTGACATTTTTCCATATATTGTGGGCCTCCTTGGGTGAAGAAAAAAGGGGCCGGGTACAATGAATGGAGTCGATTTCAAACAAACAACAAGATGGGATCTCACAAAATTCATGCATTGTACCAGCTTTCTCCCATGCGTGTAATAACAGAATATTTCCATTTGGTCATTTAGGTATGCAGGTAAAACCACATCATCCTCTTACTTCTTGGGAAGTGGGCAAGATCTTAATTTCCATAGACTGAGCAAATGGCTGGAGTCGTTCTACATTACATAAATACTCCTTTATTTGGTTAAATACCCTCTACATACCTTTACACAAATTTATGACTATAGGTCTCACATGGACAACTCGATATACTTTATTGATTGGTATCACTTTGAATTCATTGATGGGTTTTTTGATCCATCTTCGACCGGTCGAGAGCCCTCTTTGACTTGTCAAAGGCTGGTAGTTGACCAGTCGAAGATTCGAGTCGTAATTTCGACTCAAAGTCCAGCGAGTTGGTTTGCTGTTTTTTACTGTAGTTAGGACTGGTCGAAGGAATTCTTCGACTAGTCGAAGGGGACCTACGACTAGTCGAAGACTCGGTTCGACTAGTTGAAGGTTACGCAGTCTGTTCCACGATTTTGCGCGAAACTGCGGATTTGAATCCTTTCGCAACAGGGATGCGGAAATGAGTTTCCTAAACTATAAAAGGGGTTGCCTAGGGCTTTTCTAGGCACAGCAAGAGGGTTTTCTAAAGCTTTGCAAGAGATTTGCTAAAGGGTTTAGGGCTATCAAAGGTGTGAGAGAGGGAGAAAGAGAGAGAAGAAGCTTATAGAAGGGAGGTTCTGCTCGTGGAGATTTTCTACTGTGCAATCTATATCTCAGCGCTTCTATGTCCTCGTAATCGGTTAGATCTCTCCGTTTTCTCTATTTCTCTTATTGTTTATCCACTCTTGCGTGAGTGAAGAATGTTGTAACATTCTACTTTATAGTGGATTGTTGATCTGGACGAGGTCCCGTGGTTTTTACCTCTTTGAGGGTTTTCCACGTAAAAATCTCTTGTGTGATGTGTGATTGATGCTTTGATTTATTTCATTGCTTTATTATCCATAATTCTGATTTGTTCTGGAGGGCTAGATCCTAAGGTTTTGTGCAAGGCCCGCAACATTCATGTGTATGGGTTAGTTGAGAGTGCGTTCTCAACTAAGATATTCAAATGTACAAAAGATATACCTGTGGACGTTTCTATCATAGCATTTACTGTCATCCTATATAAGGAGATTGACCTAGGTTAGGATAAATAGTCTTCAACATCAGGAAGTCAACTCGCTGTCAATGTGCCTTGGCTCTTAACTCACATCAAAGTGTGATTTGCCATGGATACATGATTCAGGTTAGGACATTTGAATACTCGATATACCTCATCGCATGTTGTGAATATTTTTTATTATTTTGATATTTAGTGTTGATGGATCATATCATATGGATGTTGAATATTTAGATGGTGATGATAGTTTTTCATGTTGTTGATGCTTCTCATTGAACAATCTTACATGGGCCGTTGTTCATGAATATTTTTATGTAATAATAATTCTGTGTACTTTATATCTCATATGTCCTTTGGATGGCCTGAATTACTTAAGATGTTGATGTTATGTTGAGATTTATAATGATACTTTTCATACCGTTCGATGAGATCCATGGATATCTATAGTTAGAGCTAAGGGAAAAGGCGGCCACAAAGGTTTTCAGGGATGGGTAATCTAATGGACAAAAAGGATCGTAGCCCAAGATGGTAATCACAATCTTATCCATTGATCCTTTTCAAATTCGACGGCGGTGGTCCTTTTCAAATTTGATAGCCGTACGTGCAAACTTATCCATGGCTCCTTTTCAAAGTCGACGGCGGTGGTCCTTTTCAAATGAGGAACGGATTGGCTACTCCCCCTGCCACCAGCCAATGGCTGTGGTCGGTGCTCTGTGGGTCCCACCATGATGTATGTGTTTCATCCATGCCGTCCATATATTTTCCTAGTCCATTTTATACTATGATACAAAAAATGAGGTATATCCCACTCTCATGTGGACCACATTACAGGAAACGTGTATTGAATGAACGTCGATTATTAAAAACCTTTTGGGGGCCATAAGAGTTTTGGATCAATCTGATCTTTGTTTTTTCCCTTCATCTGGGTCTGTATGACCTAATCAACAGATTGGATGTTAAATAAACAGTACAATGGGCCTTAGGAGGATTTTAATGGTGGATATCCAATCAATATCGTTTTCCTGTAGTGTGGTACATCTGAGATTTATATCCCTCTGACTTTTGGTATCAAGCACTAAAATGATCTGAAAAAATGGATGAACGGCATGGATGAAACATATACATCATGGTGGGGCCCACAGAGCACCGACCATCAGCCAGGGAGTAGCCAATCCGTTTCCTTTCAAATGCTGCTCTATGTAACCAAACATCCTCACGGTTCTCGTCGCATGGTGGCAGGTGTGGGAAGAACAAAATGGGAGGGTTTTTAATAATGTTTCTAGTTTAGTGGGCTTGGTTCTGTAGAGTTTACTTTTTTTTTTTTTTTTTTTTTTCCTTTTCCTTTTAATGAATCTTCTATTATCTCTAAAAAAAGAAAAAAATAAAATCATGAAGATTTAGAATTTCTAAATATGAAAATTTATACCAAGAGGACATTCCATAATTGATCAAGACCATTGGATGATGTGTTGTGCATGTTTGTTATCTAAACCGCACATGAGGGCCTAAATCTAACCGTACGACCATAAGGAGGCGTGGGGCCCACCCACGACTTGATGTGGTTCCGGTCTCATGGTGACTGGACAACCTGGATCAATATGTAGGGCCCATGTTTTGGGTCAAAACCGGACCTGCACACGTTATGTGTCACATTAGTAACGGAAAGGGATTGGCTACTACCCCTGCCACTAGCGAATGACTAGTGGTGGGTGCTCTGTGGGCCCCACCATTATGTATGTGTTTCATCCATGACGTCCACCCATTCTTCCAGATCATTTTATGGAATGAGACCAAAAATGATGTTGATCCAAATCTCGAGTGGACCACACTGTTGATTGAACTCCCACCATTAAAAACTTCTTGGGCCACAGAAGTTTTGGATGAAGCTGATATATAATTTTCCCTTCATCCAGGCCTGTGTGACCTAATCAACAGGTTAGATGTCAAATAACTATTACAGTGGGCCCTAGGATGTTTTTAATGGTGTACATTCAATCAATACTTTTTTCCCATGATGTGGTCCACTTGAGATTTATATCTACCTCGTTTTTAGTATAAATGCCTAAAATTACCTTCCAAAATGGATGGACGGCGTGGATAAAACACATACGTCACAGTGGGGTCCACATAACACCGATAACTAGCCATCTGGCTGTGGCGGTTTAGTAACTTAGGTCTAGGCCTAATCAGAGCCCCCCATTGGAAAGTTTGATTCGTTCATCTCATCTCTCATCGAGACATTTAAAATGAATGGTCATTCGTCCAAAATAGAGTTCAGAGTACAAAGATATTAGACGATTAAGATCATGCATCATCACACATCTGGGCCCATAGGTGTGAATATGATGTCAGTGACTTGTGGCCCAGTTTTAGGTGAGATATAGCTCTCCTTTGATAGATCTGGATCGTCCATGATATCCAGTGCATTGATCCCTTCAAATTGAACATAGGGTTTTTCATCCAGATTAGGGCACGGATTGTGATAGAGTTGGATGTCTAAGATTGATCATTCTTTGAATGGGCCAAATCTCCTTAACTACAAGTTTATTTCCGATAAAATTTGGTCTAAGGGGGTTTCTCGATGCATGCTTTGAGATGGTCCGGTTTGATTGGACTGTATATATTGAGATATTACTGGATTTGATCGTGACAATTTGGTTTTGTTTTCAACGGATCTGATTCATCTCAAAATAGATTGGCATGTATTGAATGCATCTAACGGTTTTGAACGATCTGATGGATCCCCAAACAAGGAGATCAAAGCCAATAACATCCTAAGTTATCGCAAGGCGAGATCAGAGGCAAGAAAGAAAGCCGCTTATTTGATGTTGTTCGTGTTTGGACATGATTGTTGCAGTGTATGTTGCCTGATTATGCATTATCCATGATGATTATTCTTTATTGGATATCCACACGTGTAGGACGTGTGGGGCCCACCCAAGCATGCTTAGTGGATGGTGGCGCCATAGATTCATCCACGTGTCGTGCATGCACGATTACTTATCTAGATTATTAATATTAGATTTCCTATTGATCATGCAACCACAAGTATATGACCAAGTTATGCAAGTCAATGGGTTGATGGTCTAATGCTAAACAATGCATGGGGTAGACATCAAATTTCAGAATATTGCACTGTTATCGGACTAAATCATGCTCGTTATAAGTCTGATCGACCTAAAATTTTACGAAAAAACATTATTCCATGTGATATAATTATTGAACAAAGATATTATCAATGGTCATTCGATCCATCCAAGAATGAATCTAGACTGTTGGAACCATCAAAGATGGATCTCGCTCGCTCGTTCAAGATTAAATTGAGCTTAAAATTGCCATATAACCCAATAATGGTTTGTTAATCACACATTTCGGTCTAGATTGTGTAATGAGAGGCCCGATCAAGTGTTTTCTTAATTTTATTAGGTCAGCTCATATCATGCACATAGAGGTATTTGGGGTCATCACTACCTGAGCATCATAATCCCAGGAATCTAATTCGAGTTGCACCCAGAGGCTTTGCAAACGTTGAAAACTGTTCAAGTTGCATTCCTTAGATGCGAGACTCAATGCATAAGGGCAGATAAGACAGTCCAATCAAGAGGGCATCTGGTCAAGCATTTGATTATGATGCATGTTGTTTTGTGGTATCTCGTTATGGGTGTAGTATTGAAACGATAGCCCGGTACATGCCCATTGTGAGGATGAGATATATGAATGGAAAAATACTCTATGAGGCTTAGTTATGTAACCTAATTGTCACCTCATGCAATGAGAGTCATTGGTTGTGTTAGGGACATGACATGACAGACTCTGTGTCCGTGTACCAAAAATGTATTCTTTGGCACAAGAGGGAATGAGCATTTCTAAACCTAAGGTTTTTCATGGTTATAAAGAAACATGTCAAAGTTAAATGTTGTGTCTAAAACAATCATATCGGAGAAGTTGATTTAAATAAATTTTATAAATTAGTCTAAGAAGCTTAAGCTAGCTAGTACTCGCCTTAAACTAAGTACTCTATGCCATTTACGAGCCACCTCCTCTAATTCGTAACCCTGCTAACAATGATGAACCTATGAATGTCTCTACAAAGTATACTAAATGGAAAGAAGACAACAAAGTGACTCTTTTTTTTTTTTTTTTTTTTTTTTAACACACACTCACTGTTAGAAAATTTGATTGGATACACCGAAAATATAAAAATAATAATTGAAAAAGAACAATTTCACTAGGCTGAATCACGTATAAAATACGGTGTCCTTAAAGCGTGATTCGTCCCCTTATCACTGCTGGTGGGTTACAGACGAATTGCTTCCAGGATAAGACAAGCCTTATCTGGATCCAGCGTGCAGCAATCACGATAGGTCCACTGAGGAACAGTTTTAACGCAGTAGATTTCTTCTGGCAGATTTAGACGGTAGAGATGATCACAATATTCTAACAATGGAGCTAAGGACTGTTTCTGATTTGATGAGAGAGATGGTGTGTTGAGATGATGAAATCGGACTGGAATGGTCCAGTTTATATAGGCCTCTGGTTTAGACCCGTTGTTGTGTGGTATTCAATGGTCCAGAACGTTTGAAAAACGTTTCTGGCCGTTGTCCATTAATCCCAGACGTTTCTGGTCGTTAGATCAAAAGATCTGACCGTTGGATCATCCTGGCCCGTCCATTTTCGGACCGTTTGGCTTTCAAGGCAGAGAGCCGTTTTTAGAAACGGCTGGACGTTTCGGATTCTAGATCCGACCGTTCTCAGTCACCTATAAAACCCAGGCTCTTTTCGGATTTTCAGATCCACACCGCCCTAAGGCTCTGACCAGACCCATCGCACCGAGGTCGCACCGACTCGCGTAAGGTCGCGAGGGAGCGACTCCTCTGCGACACGATGCGGACGTGCGAAGTGCAAAGTGCGCCATCTAGCGCCACTACAGCCACACTGCCTCACTGCCCACGGCCTCGCCCACGCCCGTGCCCGTGCCCGTTCCGTGCCCGTGCCCGTGCCCGAGCCCGAGCCGCCCGAGCGCGAGCGCGCGCGCGCGTGCGTGCGTGCGTGTGTTCCAGTGCTTCGCACTGGAACACGCAACCCTTATTTCATCTCCTCCAAAAAGCTCCAAAGTAATAATACCCTTCTCAACATCTCATATAAACCACAAAATTATTTCAACCATTTCCGATGTGGGATAAAGCACACACCGCACTTTTAGATTTGAAATTTTCGGAAAAAGCGTTTTGGCGGCAAAATCCCGAAATTTTGAAAATTTTGAATTTTCTTTTTATTTTTTCAAAAAAACCACTAAATTTCAACAATCCCCCACTGGTTTTTTAAACAATAAAACTCTGCCAGAATAATAACAGTTATTATGCATAAAGAAAGATATCTTGCGATTTTAATCTTTCCTTAGTGTAAGTACTTTAAAGTTATTTCGAAATTCCTGGTTGCCGGAGCATTGAACCAGTTATTCCTATATGATATAACCGAAAATACCACACACATAATAGCTCCTGCGTTAAGTGTTCCTTTATAATCTCGCTTAGCACTTTTAATGGCCATGTGCTTATCCTGTTTCATGAACGATCCCGATATAACTCTAAGTCTCATGAGAAGCGGCACCACTTCTACGTTCACATAGGTGAAATCCTTCCAGTGTTTCCGTTAAAACACTTGTCCTGTTTGACTGGACTTCATTAAGAGTTTAATACTCATCCCTCTTTTATAACGGCCAGCACTATCATCTTGGATGAGGTTGTTGATTTATTTAGTGCTGAAACTTTTCACTTATCAGTGAATTGTTGTTACCCATTAAACCCCAAAATTAGAGATTTTCTAATTTAGGGTTGGGTTTCTTTCACTGGTGAAACTTTGAGTAAAGAGTTTCAACCCCATCCCTCTAGATGTTGTCCTTACTACCTCTCTCGTTAGAGGTTTAGTAAAAGGATCAGCCAAGTTATTACTTGACTTTACATATGAGATCGCAATGATTCCATCTTAAATCAATTGCCTTACATAGTCATGTCTCAAACTTATGTGTCTGGACTTTCCATTATAGGTACCGCTATAGGCTCTCGCTAGAGTGGCTTCACTATCACAATGAAGTGAAACAGCCGGTATAGGCTTCGCATAGAATGGGATTTCTAATAGAAGATCCCTTAACCACTCAGCCTCTTTGCCTGTAGCAGCTAAAGCTATGAATTCAGATTCCATAGTTGAGTGCGTTATGCAAGTTTGTTTCTTGGATCCCCAAGATACAGCTGCACCTCCTAGGGTGAATATCCACCCTGTAGTGGACTTGTTGTCCCCTGCACTCGATATCCAACTTGCATCGGTATATCCTTCTAATACTGCTGGAAATTCTGAATAAAATAGCCCTAGTTCTTTGGTGTCCCCTGCACTCGATATCCAAGTGCAAAGTGCGCCACTACAGCCACACTGCCTCACTGCCCACGCCCTCGCCCATGCCCGTGCCCGTGCCCGTGCCCGAGCCCGAGCGCGAGCGCGCGCACGCGTGCGTGCGTTCCAGTGCTTCGCACTGGAACAGTGCAACCCTTATTTCATCTCCTCCAAAAAGCTCCAAGTAAGAATACCCTTCTCAACATCTCATATAAACCACAAAATTATTTCAACCATTTCCGATGTGGGATAAAGCACACACCGCACTTTTAGATTTGAAATTTTCGGAAAAAGCGTTTTGGCGGCAAAATCCCGAAATTTTGAAAATTTTGAATTTTCTTTTTATTTTTTCAAAAAAACCACTAAATTTCAACACTCACGCTAGTGGAATTTCACCACTTATGGGTACTCGAACCCTTGACTAAAGTATACATATTGGGGTTTGTTATTGCCGCGGTCCACAATCAGATGCGGAATCTATTATTTGTGAGGGATATCTACCTTTGCTTGAAGGTGAGTTTGATGCCCGGGTCACCGCCCACAACTAATTCCTCGAGAGAAAACTATATAATATGAAACTCAAGGAGAGTGCCTCTACGAGTGAGCATGTCTCGAAGATACTTGAGATGGCCAATTGATATAAGCGCAAGAGGGATGACGAGTATGGCATTGGGAGCAGGTAACCCTGCTAACATAAATGGAAAAGGGAAAGATAAAGGAGTATGAGAGATGGTCGTTAGCACTATGGGAAGATAGGGCACTTTAAGAATAAGTGTGAGGCATACAATGAACTTCTTGCTCCGGCGACTAATGCAGATACAACTCTCTCCTCTCACTTTCTTAGGATCCTGTAATTGATGCTTTGCATCTTATTTGACATACTTGTTAACTGCATGCCCATATAAAGAGTCAAATGGAATAATTTGATTAGTGAAGCAGATGATAGGTGTGCATATTGGATGATCACTTTAGGGTCTGTTTGATTTTTCAAAGCTGTTGTAAATGCCCTGTAAATGCGTAATTATTATGCTTTCACCCATTTGAAAATCCATCGGTATTTCTACCTTGGAAACCAATTCAAAAGATGTAGTTTAAATTTTTGGACCCCACGGTAATATATATGATATATCCATTCCGTCCATTCGTTTTACCACAAATTTTGAGGCATGAGCTGAAAATTGAGACAAATCCAACACTCAAGTGGCCCACAACAAACAAAACAATGGCCCCAAGAAGATTTTAACGAGAAGTGTTTGATTCCCTTTTTCCTGTGGCGTGGTCCACTTGAGCTTTGGATGTATATGCCTCAATTTTTTGCTCATGTCATAAATTTATCTGGCATAATGGATGAACGGTGTGGATAAGCGACATGCATCATGGTGAGACCCACAAATATTTTATAGCCTTCTTGATTTTTGTGTCTAAAAAGGAGGAAGAAGGTTATAAATACACTCATGCTCCCATGTGGGGTAATTAGGAAGGCACACAATAGGGTACTGGGATCCATGAACCACAATTCATCCCGGTTAACAATCATTAATGTGTCCAATCTCAAGTTCCTAACGACCACCAAAGGAGCCACTGTTTACGCAATGTATCCATATATATTTAAGATAACACCACATATTAGTTAAGGCATATCTAATTGTCCACTAAGGACTCATGATCATTATGTGATCGACCCTATCACATCCACATGGCATATGGCTTAGGGGTCACATTTGGTTTTTCGAGGAACAAGATATAACTATGGAAGAATCAAACCACTAGATTAATTGATCATTGCGGTTTACAAATTCACCCATCATAGGTTCGACAGAAAAGATTTTTCAAACAAGGGGTTTACAATCCGATGATCAGACCACCTATGAGGCCCACCTATCTGATCTAATTGCCTATGGGGCTCACCAATCTGATCGTAGGTTGCAGATTGTTGCAATCAAGGGCTTGGATGCATGAAAATCCTTTCTCACTGAACTGTTCCATGATTATTTCATGGTAGGTGGGGGCTCAATGGATGAACACTCAAGATAAGGGCTGCAAACGGGCCGCACAAGGGGTTGGTTGGGCCTTGATTTTGAATTGTTCAGCCAAGCCGATTAAATTTTTTTATTTTGATTGACCCAAGCCGTGTCCATCGACAATCCTATTCAAGATTGTGTCCGGATAGCTGTCACATGTACAAATTTTTGTACTACGTCACGTGCACAGCTCATTAATGGAGCGCCTCACGCGTACAAAATCCTACCTATAATAATATTCTTTCTCTAGACTACTTTGCATAAAGAAATATACTAAGGAAAAACCAAAGCATGAAGCATTGGGGGGCCTTTAAGATGATAAAAAGTAAAAACAGAAAAGGGGAAAAAAAAGAGAGCAAAGCAAATAACAATGTATGACCATTCACAGCCATCTGATCTTGACCAGAAAAATGATGGCAATGGAACCTTATTGGTTGTTAGGCTGTGGGTGCTCAAACAATATCTAATTAATATGGATTATGGACCAGCATTAATGCATGCACACGCTAAATGGATTGGATGTCTTCCACCCATCACAGTAGGCCCCAAATGTAATCTTGAAGTTTTTAACGGTGGACGTCCCACTCTTCCCTCGTGTGGTCCATTTGATAATGGATAAGCTATATTTTTAGGGTCACAGGAGAGCATCAAAGGAAATACATGATAGATAGATTGGATGTACTATACACATTATGATGGCCCCACATATAATGAGTATATAGTAACCATCATGTTCTAACATGTTTAATGACTTTTTAGATATAAATACTTTACCTGTAGCATATGAAACATGACTTGTTTACCGGGTTTCACATTAAAAGATGTAACCTATTTACAACATTTAACACACACACACAGAGATATATATATATATATATATATATATAATATATAATATATATATATATATATTATATATATATATATATATATATATATGGAAAAGGTACTATGTGCTCGAGCGTAAAGGTAGTCCATGAGGTCGAGCTGTGTGGGCCCCACTGTGATGCCTTTCGAACATCAACACCGTCCACCAGATGCACCATTCCATATTGGGCCTGGACGGCCCAAAATCAAGTCAATCCGTGACTTTAGTGGGCCACACCACATACAGAAGTGTAGAGGGGCATGCACCATTAAAACATTCATAACCATTTTCGAGGGTCAACCGAGATGTGGTTTGCAAATCCCTTTACAACTTAAGGAATTTGCGGACATCCAAACTACCCTTTAGAAATATATCGTGGAATGCTTCATAGGGCCCACCGTGATGTCTGTTTGCCATCCAATCTATTCATAAGGTCACACATACTTAGATGAAAGGAAAACACAAACATCAACTTGATCCAAAACTAAGAAGTTTTCAATGGCAGACATTCAAACTCTACTGCTTTCTTTGGTATGGTCCACTTGAGCTATGGATCTATATCATGTTTAAGCTCATGACTTAAAATGATCTTGTAGAATGGATGGACAGTGTGGATATAGCACATACATCATGGTGGAGCTTAAAGAACTTAGTGAGATCAACACACCAGGGAGGTCAGTATGTGGACTGCACAATTCACCTCCCATACGAGGGGTGTGTATCAACCTGACCCAAGTTCAAATCAGATTGGCATTTTTAAACCTGAACAATCAGGGGACCTTGACCACCTGGTCCAACAGATCCAAACTCAGGTTAGGTCAGTCCGGTTACGATTGATTATATCATCCATCAGACACCGCTCAAGTTAAGTTTTTCTTTTCGTTTATCTTATTTTGAATGATTATCTAGAGTCTAGAGGTGGAAATGGGCTGGGATAGGGCCCAACCCTACTCCCCTAAGATCTGGTCCTAATCTGGCTAAAAAGCCCTGGACCCTTGTACCGCCAGGTCGGGGTCAGCCGTACAAGGCAAGCTAGGTTAGGTTTAGCGCATGTAATCAAAGGTTAGAAAAAGTCGTAAGAATTTTATTTTTATTTTACTTTTGCAGTGTCCCCTTCTCCTGAGAAGGTCCATCATATAAATGGTTTGGATCACAAAAATGTGACCTTAGATTATAAAATTGCTATGTAAATGAGACCTACGTATAAGTGTCTCAAATCATCATTCTCCCAACTGTGAACCACTTAGGCCCGTTTGGCCGGGTGGATTGGAAGGGATTGAACGGTATTAGGGTGGATGACATGGATTTCAAGGTAATGATGGTGTCGTCAGTGGATTGTCTGGAAATCCATGGAATTGCCATATCCTTCGGTTGCTTTATCGAGTCTGTTTGGCACGCTCAGCCAATCCCGGGATTAAACCTTCTCATCCCTTCCAATCTCTCAATCCAAACACGTCTCGGGCATATTTGAACGGATTAGGCTGGATTGAATGGGATTTAAAGGTAATAATGGTGTTGTCAGTGGATTGTCTTAAGATCCATGGGATTGCTACATCCTGGGATCAGATTACCGGGTCTGTTTGGCACGCCGGCCAATCTCGGGATTTAACTTCCAATCCCTTCCAATACCATCCAATCCCTTCCAATCTGCCCGGCCAAACGGGCCCAATGATTGGACTAAGTCAATGCGCCAGGCCATACATTGTCTGCGGCAGCCCACCGCAGACACAAGGCCAAAATTTCAAGCCCAGGACCAGCCCTCAGGTAAAGTTTACGGGCCCAAGTACAGGCCCACCAAAGGTGTGGGCCGCCCGCCCATTGCCTTACGCAAGATGCATGACGTGCGGATTATCAAACATCGTTGAATGCACAGAAAATCATAAAATTTTTAGTTGCTACTCTTTAACATTCTCATTTACTTCAGGGATTGCATGACGCTGGCCTGTACAGTAATCCGTCTAGGAAAGAGCTGTGTGGGGCCTACCATGATCCACGAGGTTCATTTATCTTTCCAGATTATTTTAGAGTATGAGCCAAAAAAATGGTCAGATCCAAAGTTCAAATGGACAACAACACAAGCAACAATGATACTGACACCCACACTTAACCTTTTTCATGGCCACGTAATATTTGTTTACCATCCAACTTGTTCATAAGGTCATGCACACTTGGACAAAGGGACAACGCAAATATCACCTTGATCCAAAACTTTGTCGCTATCAAGAAGTTTTTAATGATAAGTATAAAATCTCTACTGTGTGTAGGGGTGCACACGGTTCGATTTCGGTTTTGACACTGGAACCGAATGGCCAAGGATGTAGATGAATTGGTCCTGCCGGCTGTCGATATGGACCGTTAATGTGAAGGAGGCCACCTTTAGTTCTCATCCCTTTTGGAACCGGATCCGAACCGTGTGCACCCCTAACCGTGTGGTCCACTTGAATATTAGATCTACCTCATTTATGAATTTTTGCCATAAAATGATCTAAAAAAAATAGATGGACGGCATGTTGTAAAAATATTGATTTTAAATATATTTTAATAATAAAAATTATATACATATTATATAAGTTGTTTTGCAAAAAAATCATTTTTCAGTGTTTTGGGATTAGTCTCACGTTGCAAAAGAGGAAGGAAAATTTTGTGTTTACATCAGAAAGGTGGAGTACCTTTGTGTTTACTTGCTTGGTCCGAAGTGCATCGGAGTTGCGTATTCCAGTGAAACACCTGCGCGCAGGCTCGGTGCGAGGGTGTGGCCATGTGAGGTAGTGTGGTTGTGTGGCTGTAGTGGCACACTTTGCACTTCGCACGTCCGCATAAGATCGCTCATTCGTGACCTTACGCATTGCAGTGCGACAGAGAGCTAAGGCAGGTGGCTGGGATGATTCTAGAGGTCTGAATAGAGGCTGAAAAAACTAACTATCGGAGTGAGGTATAACTCATGCACTTTAAGACATACCATGTAGGGATGCACACGGTTCGGTTTGGTCCAGTTCTGGGGTGAAATCGGAACCGAACCGTTCCTAACGGTTCTAGGAAATTCGGAACCGGAATCAGACCGTTGGCACCCTAGAACCGAACCGTTAAAACCGGTTCGGTTCCACGGTTCTGGGCTTTTTATAATCCGGCCCAATTGCAAGCCCATGTCCATCCATGTTGTGGTCCATTTGATGAATGGTTTAGATATTGTATAAGGTGTGTAAAAATACATTTACGAAAATAATTGTTCTAGAGGAAATAATAATAAGGTGTGCAAAAATACATCGGTTCGGTTTGAGATTCAGTTCCACGGTTCGATTCTACGGATCGGATCCACGGTTTGGTCCTATGGATCGGTTCACGGTTCGGTTCAGTTCTACATACCCCCAAACCGAGAACCGAACAGATGTCACCGGTTCTTTAATTTTTGGAACCGGAATCGAAACCAGTGCACTGTAGAACCGGACCAAACCGGACCATTTGGTCAGTTTCGGTCCGGTTCCACGATTCTACCAGTTAAATGTGCACCCCTAATACCATGCAGCCACTGTTACATGTGGCTAGACCAACGGTTAGAAATGACTAGCCAATGAGTCTAAAGAGTAGTATGCAACAGCTTTCACACCACATAAAAAAACCGTCAGAAACGGTAAAGGTCACATGCACAACGTTCAAGAACGGTAAATGTGATGGACCGAGAAGGGGTTTGGCTATTGGTGCTATGTGGGCCTTACCATGATCTATGTGTTTCATCCATGCCGTACATTCATATTTTCATATAATTTTATAGTATGAACTAAAAAAAATTTTATGTGGATCCTAATACGAAGTGGACCACATCACATGAAACAATGTTTATTGAACACCCACCATTAAAAATTTCTTGGGCCCACAAAAGTTTTGGATCAAGCTGATATTTATTTATTTTTCCCTTCACTGCGCCTGTATGACTAAATCAACAGGTTTGATGTCAAATCAACATTACAGTGGGCCTTAAGAGTTTTTTAATGGTGGACATTCAATCACTACTGTTTTCCTGTGATGTGGTCCACCTGAGATTTAGATCCTCCTCATTTTTGGGTGTAAGTACTAAAATGATCTGGAAAAAATGAATGAACGGCGTGGATAAAATGCATACATCATGGTGGGGCCAGAGAGCACCAACTACTAGCCACCTGGCTGATGGCAGGATAACTAGCCAAACCGCAACGGCGTCCACAGAGGCGGCGGTCTTTAAAACATTACACACATGTCATGGCGCAGATCATGGTCCTTCGGTATGCGTGTGGGCCGTTGCATGTGGACGTGTGCGGACATTTTTTTAATAAAGAAATTATTTAATACTCTGTCAGAGCATGACACCTGATGCTCAGGCAGTTGGAACATTCACGCGTGCCAATTATTAAACTCAAATTAAACCAATAAAACTGTTGAACCACTCTCTTAATTAGATTGGTGGGGCAATCCTACCTCTGATTGGTGGATGTTTGTTTGTTGAAATAGGACCGTTGGATATTTTCCATTTTAGCCATCCTAATGTCCCCCAATCCAATATTTAGATAAGCTAATAAGTTCAAACTTTTGAACTGGGCCTTACAACTTGGACGGTTTAATATGAATTACTTAGTGTGCCATGTATGCAATGTCTAAGTAAATAGTAAGTGGCTGTGTATCATCCATCACACTCTACCAGAGTATCAAATATATTCTTTTTTCAGTATGATGGTTGGCAGAACAGTTTTGTTAATTAGTGACATTTTCCTGGCATCTCCCTCCACTGTGGGGCCCACCTATGACTTGTGTCACTGGAGAGATTTTCCTACAATAGTTCACACGAGATTCACACTGTCAATCACGTGGGTCTTACTGTGTACACTACTGTCCAAAAAAATCAGTCTGGTCCACTTATTAAGTAGGCCATAGACTGGAAACAAATGTAGGGCTGAGATCGATCAGACAAGTTTTCTTTATATGCGTGTTTGTTTGAACACTGCGGCGTACTTTAGTGACCGGGCCATCTTTATTTTTGGGGGCGAAGCATCATACGATGGAACATGCACTTGCATGTGTTGAATCTTTGTTTAATGTGGGTTGTACAGCATCATTGTAAAATCCACTCCGTCCATCACATAATTGCTGTTATTTTCACCGTACACAGAAAAAATCAGCTCAATCCCAACTCGAGTGGGCCACACAATGAAGAATAATGTAAAGGATCTATCTGATTTTTGGATTGTCCCTTCGTCGCTGGTGAGGCCCACCTGATGAACAGGTTGGATGGATGATAGACACCATGGTGGGCTCCACGTACAAAGCTATGATTGGTGTCCCATCCTATTCATCCCTGTCGCGTGGCCCACTTGAGCTGTTGGTCAGATGATATGATATGAGGGCCTAAAATCTAGATTCGCACCTGATGGATGGAGTGGATTTTAAACAAACAGTAGTGTAGCTAAGGAGAGAGACTTAAAATGTATTTTTTAAAAGGATGGATGGTGTGGATAACTCACAGATATCATGGTGGGGCCTACATATTTAAATCAGTAATAACAGGGTTTGTATGGACCGGTTTTTGAAACGTAATTCCGGCAAATTTCAAACAGGTGGAGTAACTTATTTCGGTGTATTTACCAGGGAAATTAAAAATCAAACAGCGCCTTAGTACGTGGGCTGAATTGAAAAATGTCCAAGAATGTTTAGTCGATATATGAATCGGTGTGAAATGAAATTAATGAAAATTGATTTTTTATTTTTTGTGTGTGTTTCGAAATCACTGTATATTGATGTGGATTGGTGCGTCATTAGACCATTAATCCACCATATATGTGGCACACTTATGATACCTCTGAAAAATTCAATTATAGGCCGCATGACTAAATTATAATAATAGAATGATTTACACTATTTAAATGTTGGTTATGTAATGGACAGTTAAAAAACATTGGCAAGCCATGTTATTTGTGATCGCTATGCTTGTGGCTTACTTGAGGTTTGGAATTTTCTCATTTATGTACTTGAAATAAATATTTCAATTATTTTGTAAAATATCATGTGAACATACTAGTTTAAAGCACTAAAGTTGATTTTCTTAATTAAATTCACGTTTGAATGAATATGCCCTAGAATTACAATGCATTTGTTACCAAATGCAATTGAGGATTTCGATTGACATTTTATGAAATTTGTGTTTTGGATTCCAATTCACACTTATACTTGTGAAATGACCCCCCGGGAAGAATTAGGGAGAGGGAAACTCACAAAATGTGACCATGAAGCCCACCTTGATGCATGTGTTGTATTTCTATACCATTCATAGCTCATTTTAGGACATGAGCCCAAAAATTAAGTAAATCCAAATTACAGGTAGACCGCAACATAAGAATGCTCGTAATTATAAACCTTTTAAGCCCACCTTAGTGTTTATATACCATCTAACATATTGACAAGGTTACATGCATGCTCACTTACACATGTACATACCTTTGCACACCTCATGAGCCCAAAATCCAAACGGTCTTTTAGGGGACCATTTTTTTTTAATTTTTACCTTTATCTAAAACTCTGGTGGTCATAACAAAGAGAGATGTAAATCGAGGAAATAAATTGTTTTATTTTGCCATGATTTATTAAAATTTTGAATCAAGGTAAAAGTTGGGCTTATGGATTTCATGGGGTGCTTCATCACGTGGACTGTTCAAATTTTGGGCTAACATTACATTTGATGAGTTCTAAAAAATTCTCATGAGAGCGGAGGGCACATAAACTTGGATTAATAGAAAATATAAATATTAATGCAAAACTTTGGTGGCCTAAAAAAAATCTTAATGGTGAAGCACCACTTTTCCCATCGCGTGGTCCACTTGAAATTTAGATCTCTCTATTTTTGGACCAATACCTTAAATGGAGCTAGTAATATAAATACACAACACATGCATCAAGATGGTCTTATAATCTGAGCCTGGTATTATATGGGCCCAATTTTATTGGAAGAGAGAAACATGAAAAACCTGCCACATGACAGATCCTTCACACACACACACACATATATATATATAGAGAGTAATGCTCACACACAACTAATTGGACCATTCAATTTGGTCCAACTAGCTGTGTATTAAATACCACAAATTCCTATTTCAAATTAATGTAATATACCATGTGAGAATGTGTGACACTATGTCTTACATATGTGTGATGAGATTTACATGTTAAAGATCTAACCTGTTCATCAAATAAAGTCCATTAATTAAAATTTATCTACTAAAAATTATTAAATGGTTCTCTTCGATATAGCCACACTTGTAAGTTGAATATGGATAGTTGGAATGGATTTCTAACTGTCTAATTTTTTCAGAAAAAATATTATATTATTGATCACGATAAAAACTATCTTCACCAACTTACAAGGGATGTTACCTAATTAACAGATTGGATGTCTTACATATGCCATGCTTAGTCCAAACACATAACATACGTACATTTTTTTAGTCATCCCATTTTCTCCAGAAAGAAAGTCTTTCCTCTTTTCTCTCTTCATTAAATGCATCTCTGTTGTTTAAATTTATCTCCCCCGGTACAATAATGGAAACGAACCTACTCCAATGCTACTTAGAGAAGGCTCCATGAGCCCCGCCATGATGTATGAGTTTTATCCACGCTGACCATCCATTTTTCTGATCATTTTAGAGCAGTAACCTAAAAAAATGAGACAGATCCAACTCTTAAGTTAACCACACAATGGGGATTGAACGTCCACCATTAAAAACTTCTTAAGAGCTATAAGTTTTGGATCAAGTTGATATTATCGTTTTCCTTTCATTCATGTCCGTGTGACCTGATGAACAGGTAAGATGTCAAATAAATATCATGGTCAGCCTTAGGAAGATTTGAAGGGTGGGGTCATTGACGCAACTGCTTTTTGTGGTGTGGTCCGATTGAGTTTTGGATCTGACTGATTTTTGGGCTCATGCACTAAAATAATTTAAGAAAATGGATGAACAACGTGGATATAACACATTCATCATGGTTGGCCCACAGAATTTGCCACGTCAACACAGCACCAGCTTGGGTGGCTGTGTCGCTGCCCAATCCGAGTCAGTTTGTAACTCGGGTGTTAGTTTATAACCTAGGTCACACCGTATTGGTATTGGGTGTTTCACTGACCGTGGGGCTACGGTCATATAATCATTGTATATCTAGGACGTCCATTAGTTTTTCCAGATTAATTTAGGGCATGATCTCAAAATTGAGGCAGCTCCAAATCTCAAGTGGATCACACCACAATGAACAGCGGTAATTAACCATTAAAACTTTGCCGGGGCTACAAAAGTTTTGGATCAAGCTTATATGTGTGTTTTCCCTTTAGCCAAGTCTTTCTTACCTTCTCAACAAGTTAGATTTCAAAAAATCATTACGATGGGCCTCGGGAAGTTTTTAATGGCAGGCTCTCAATGTTTATTGTTTCTTTCGATGTGGTCCATTTGAGATTTACATCTGCTTCGTTTTTTAGAACATGTCTAAGATTATGCGTAGAAACTGATGAATGGCATGGATTACAACTCATACATGAAGGTGGACCCCACGGTCTGGGAAGCACCTCACTACTTCTCATTCGATCCAGTCCCACTTCTTGGGAACGTCCAACGTTTCTAAGAACTAACTGTTAATAACAATGCACACCCTATATTTTGTACTGGGGCCACCATGATGTGTACCATGAGATCCACTCTGATCATTGGATGTGTAATTCCATGTAGGGCTCAAAGCATGAAAAAAATCAAGTTGATACCTGATTCAAGTGGGCCATACTAATGTAAACAATTGGGAGAGACGTCGACCCTTAATTGTTACCAGGCTCAATGTGATGAGAATGTAAAATCCACTCCAACCGTTAGACGCCACACCAGATTATAGCCCTTATGCCTAAAATGCGAGCCCATACATGATTCAAGTGGGCAATACCAAGGAAAACAATTTCAAGGGTTAGCTTTCCCTGCACATTATTTTGGATCTTGTGGTCTTCCTTAACCACAACTGGGGCTGATTTTCAAGCTTTGGGTATAACATGGGGTGACTTATCTAATGGATGGAGTGGATTTTACATAAACACCATGTTGGGGCCATCCCGAGCCAGCAACTCCTCTCCCTCTTTAATTAACTTTTCCATACGAACCATTTATTAACATTAATTAGCATTTACTTCAGACAGCTAGTTGGACGTCCAACTAGCTGTGTGTGAGCATTTCTCATATATATATATTATATATATATATATATATATTATATATATATAAGATTAGATGCTTAGCATATTTTTAAGATCCACTTAGATGGATGGCCTAGATCTTATGCCTTTGCCGGCTCGCACATGCTAAGAAGTAAACGTTCAAAGTAATTTACAGGGTGTTTGTCGTAGGAGGCACTTCTTTAATTAACGTTTTGGTATGTACGGCCAAAAATGCCCCATTTGACTCTGACCGACAAAAAGTGATGGGAATGAAGGACGTTCATCAGCTTTTGAAAATGACGTTTTTAGCATTTCTAAGGACGATCTTGCCGGGGAAGGCCGGTTGCGTACTAAATAACTCAATAACCTGTATAAAACGTACCTAGTAAACTGTGTGGGTCAACCTTGATGTATGTGTCTTATCTATCTGTTTTAAAAGATCACTTTAGGACATTAGCTTAATTCTCAAGTCTACCATAACATAAGAAAATTAACGTTTACTGTTGAAAACTGCCTTAAGACCACGGATGTTTTAGATTAAGCTGATGTTTGTGATTTTCCTATAT
This sequence comes from Magnolia officinalis, assembly GCA_021015155.1. Taxonomy (NCBI): domain Eukaryota; kingdom Viridiplantae; phylum Streptophyta; class Magnoliopsida; order Magnoliales; family Magnoliaceae; genus Magnolia; species Magnolia officinalis. The sequence continues at coordinate 21,990,863 of JAJHSJ010000001.1, read as the reverse complement.
TAATTTGTGTTTACATATCATCTATGTTTGTATGACTTTATATACATGTTAGATGACAAATAAACATGATTGTGGGCCCTGTAAAGGTTTTAATGGTGGACATCATTATCTGCATTGTTTCATGGGTGTGGTCCACTTAAGCTTTGGATATGCTTCAATTTCGGATCATGCCCTAAAATGAGCTGAAAATACATGTTGACAGCGTGGATAAGAGACATGTTTACATGGTCTCATGGGGTTTACTAATTTGCCTTTATCCACGCCATCCATCTATTTTCCCATATTATTTTAAGGCATGAGCTAAAAAATAAGCAGATCCCATGCTTTGGTGGACCACACCATAGATGACTCTTGCATTTAATGCAACCAAGCTCTCTGTTTGGTGTCCACTTCAGTGTTGGATTTGCTTATTTTTGGGCTCATACCTTAAGGGGTCGTTTGATACCGTAGATTGGAGGGGATTTGAGGGGGTTTCAAATCCCCTGGTTGTTTGCCGCTATAAAGTATAAAGTAACTGGAGGTTTCAAATCTCCTCTTTGAGGGGGTTTGCAATCATAGTGAGAGCTTGGATTACCCTTAAAATCATTTCAATAGTTGTAAGTATAACACGTGTGTCACTATATTATCATTCTATTGGGCACGTGGCCCACTAATGATGATCAGCACTGTCAAAACATTGTTCATGTTAATCAATGATTAAAAATCGTTGGTTAGTCACTCAGACATGATCTTGTGCTTGCGGCCCATCTGAGACTTGAAATTTCATCATTTTCAGGCAAAACAGATATTTCAACAAGCTTATCACAACCATTGTGTCAAAAATTACATATCTCATTAATTAGAGATATTAAAGTTGATTTAATAATTAAATTCAAACCCCTGAAAATATACCATGCATAGGTACTTTAAGATTAAAGTTGATTCACACTCAAGGGTGCCAAACACACGGGGAGGATTGCAAATCCAGGGGGTTTCAAATCGTGGGGGCTCCAAATCTACGCTCCTAAACTAGCCCTAAAATGATATGAGAAAATAGATGGACGACACAACTAAACAGATGCATGACACTTCACCTACACGGCCTTGCATAATCCCACCTTGATAAATGTGTTGTATATCTATTCTTTCCATTCATGTTTTTCCTGCTTATTTTAAGGTGTGTGGCTATAACATGAAGCAAATCAAATCTCAAGTCGACCATATTAGAGGAAATTGTGGTGATTGTCTATTAAATTAAAGACTTCTTATGAGCCACAAAAGTTTTGGATTAATTAGATATTTGTGTTTTCTCTTCATTCTGCTATGTGTGACCCTATTAAGGTACTACATGACAAATAAACATTAAGGTGGGCCTTAATGGTGAGCATTCAATTACCACTATTCCTGTGGCCAGTAAGTATATATAATGCGTACATAAGGTGACTCCCACGTAAGATTGTGGGACATCCGCACCATGCAAATGATGGGCCCCACGATGATGATCCCCATTGGCAAAAATTAGCAAATCCACTCATCATGTGGGCTCCACCTCTACTTGTGAGACATCTACATCGTCGGGACATCCCAACCATGCAAACAATAAACCCCACCGATCTCGAAAATCAGGCTTATCCGCTCATTAGGTGGGTTTCCACATGTACTTGCGGGGCATCCACACCATGCAAACCATAGGCGCCATAGTGACAACCACTATCATTGAAAACCAGTACTTAAACCACTAAATAAGCAATGGTAAGTTACTTAAAATAATCTACTTATGCCTTAAGTAGCTTATCTTACTTTTTACGTATTAAGCAGATAAATATGTTTGATAAACAACATTCTTATCAGTTTCTCCTCTCTTTCATCTCTCCTGGTGTTTCTCTTCGGCAACTTATAAAAGTAGAAAAGCTTAAAAAAATTGATGAGTATACCAGTGGGCCCCACTATATGTGTGATTGTTATAAATAGGTCTGTAGCGGTTACATGTAGACCTTGTTCCCTATCCCACATCAATTTGGATGGGCATAGAACTCTTAATCATGTGGAGACTCCTAAGGTGCAGAAGATCCAAACAATTTCTCACCAAGACATGAATGGCTTCACAAGTACGATTGTTACTTTGTGATTATGATCTCTATCATTGATACGTAGAATGGTCTATTAATCTACAAATTAAGTCTAACAATACATACAACATGGTGGGCCCTACAAAGCTTGGGTGTTTTACACACTGCCTAAAACCATTGTTCATGAAGGATTCTTATATGAAAAATGATATCCGTATGTGATTCTCCCTCTTTCCACATCGAACATAAGCTATAACATTCTCATTGGATATATAACATAACATGGCGCGCCATGCTGTATTGTATCATTTTTCCTTTGTTTAAATATGAAGCCGGCAAGCTATGAGCTTTAAGGTCTTATTATGGGATGAATCTTTAAATAATTGACGGTGAGGTAGCAAGCCAATCACTAGAATTAATGTTATTGTCTTTATTATTTTAAACATGTCACGAACTCTTTCTTGTTGTGTGCCTTGTTTTCTCTGCACATTTTTCTATTCCAGATTTTTATAAATAATGAATTCTTGTTGCTAGAAGCTATGTACTAGAGATCAAGATGACTAAAATATAATTACTCATCTACCAAATATTCCAAACTATGTTGGTTCACACAACAAAAACAATTGACAATCATCCAAAAATCTTGAAATTCACATGATGGCCCACTTGATGGTTGAATCAGCATAATTTTTTATGACCCACTTGATAGTTGAATCAGCATAATTTTTGGGGGTCCCATTTTTATTATGGGGCAATGGTATGAAAAATCAATGAATTTGAACCTCTATGATAAAAAACAAATAAGGAAGATTTGAAATCTATGAATTTCCCAAATTCCTACACCAAACCCTTCATCCTAAACAATCACTATAACATATTTTGACTACCTTAGGGTCTGTTTGGAATGCAGGATTAAATGGTATCAAAATCGCATTAGGCAAAATTAACACCATTATTGCAAAATGATTATATGTATTTTGACCATCTAATCCAAAGTTTGGATTCAAATTCTTCTTTTTGGAAAATCATTGTATTAAGTGAAACTTATTTTTGATGGACTGTGCAATTATAACCAATGAACCAGATTTCACAACGCTAGTCACCTATATGCATATGCAACCCAATTGTTACATGTAAAGGGCACATATGGATGGACAGTGTGGACAAAACATATTTTTCATTTTGGGCTTATAGATGATAGTGAATTTTAAAATCCACCATATGTCCCGACATATCTCCTACCGGGATTGGATGTGACACTTGAATTAATTCAATCCTTCCCATCTTTTCTAAATGCGGATAGAGTTTATATTGGACCAAATCCATACCACCTAATCCGACATGCCAAATAGGCAGGTGGAAAGTTTCTTTGCCACATGAGAGGACATTTCAGTCAAGATATTGAGCGTGCATGCATCCAAATTAACAAAAAGTCTTCAACAATAGTCTAAAATCTACCATTCAAATGAGAAAGGCATCATTCACCGCATGAGGGGGTTTCAGGCTATTTAATTTATTCAAATTCTTTAATGTTATCTTATTGTAATTTAAGCAGGTTGTCCCATCGGACGGCGGATAATAATTTAAAAAAAAAAAAAAAAAAAAAAAAAAAAGGAAAACTTTGATACTCTGGCAATGCGTGATGGGTGATACGCCAGCACTGACGTGTACTGCATGCATCATGTAAGGAATATTTTATGGATCGCAGTTTAGATGCATGGTAAACCAACACTTAATCATATAACTATCATATTGGTGGACATCTACTGGATGGTTGAACCAATGTGATTTTAGGATTGTCAGTTAGTATAGAGGGCCCCACAATTTAAGCACTAACATCACAACCAGAGTATCAAATAACTCTCCTAGAAAAGGTTTAATGATCTAGTCCAACTTTTAAAACATTGGTTTTACTTGGTGTTTTAAAACTCGGACTAATATGGTCAAATTAGATTTATTTTTTTTTGAAAATTAGTAAGAAAGAAAAATGACTCTCTTATTATTTACTCAGAACAAAGCACACACGGACACTCAAATCCAACCATCCATCGATTGACCACATAATCGTCAAGGACTATCGATCATTATGATCAACCAATGATCTTATCCTTCTACGAGTCATATTATTGACGTAGAAGACTTTCAATAGCCACAAGGAACTACCAAAAGGATCCTAATGAGACTCAAAGAATAAATGGAGCTGCTTGGCTGGCAGGGCATTTTTAGTCAAACCTACGGCCTGAACTTTAATATATAGAATCCAAAAAAATTACAAATAAATAAAAGATATAACTCTAAAAAAAAAAGAAAAAAAGAAGAAGATAAGGAAAATAAAAAAGAAAAAAAGCAAAGGAAAAGAAAGAGAGAAAAAAAGAAGGCCCAGGACTCCAGCTAGGAATGGAGCTGGTTGGACTAGATTTGGACATAAGAAGGAAATGTGTCACCTATAAACCCCTCTTGAGAGACTACACCACCTGGCCTAGCTGATCCAAATGTTTGGATCAAGTATCTATCTGGGTTGGACAAGATCCGAATGATCGGCGAGATTTACAATACATTGGTTTAGTTGCTTATACCATAGTTAAAAAACCCAAAAACTCGACTTGATCAATGTTCATTCAGGTCGGGTCCACTCAAAGGCTCATTGACCCAACTCAACTCGGTAGTTAGTATCAATAAACTAAAAATAATAAGACTAGGAAGTAATATTTAAATCAATTATATTAGTATGTCTTATAAACGAGAAACCAAGCAACAGCTGATTGCATAGCTCTACAATTGGGTGTATTGCACCATTAGCAGAGGTCATAGGCTTAAAAGGACCCTTGACCAGGAAAGTGACTCATTCCGAGTCACGCCGAGTTGCATTGAGTTGACTGAGTTAGTTGGTCGATTTGATAAGTCTTCTTAAGTCAGGGCCAAGGTACTCTAAGATTCAAGTTTACCATTGAATCAGCTCGAAATCTTGGCGATTTGGCCAAGTTTAGGGACTAGTTAGTAAGTTTTAGGGGTCGTTTGGATGCTTACAATTTTTTTAGTTGCAAACACATTACACCTGAAAAGAATTTCAAGTGTAATTAGCTTATATGCTATTCCACTTGGCTTTTAAGTGATAATCTATAAACAAGTACATAGATTATATGTTTGGCTAGCCTGTAAAGTATTTACAATGAATAAAATAGTTTTTCATACTTTTGAGCTTGGGCAGTGAGCCGTCCAAAATTTGCAAATCATATAAGAAAGACTTTAATTTTTTTAGGGGTTTAAGAGAGCATTAAAGCATAAACACACTAAATTGATTGGATGTCCTCCATCCATCACAGTAGCCTCCAAATGTAATCTAGTAGTTTTCAATGATGGACGTCCCATCGTTCCTTCCTGTGGTCTATTTGACAATGGACGGCTGTTTTTTAGAGCCAAGGGAGAGCATCAAGGGAAATATATAATGGATAGATTGGATGTGCCAAAAACATTATGGTGAGCCCCACATATCATGAGTGTATATAAACCATTGTGTTCTAACATGTATAATACCTTTTTAGTTGTAAAAACTTTAACTGTTGCATGGAACAGGGCTTTTAACGGATTTCAAATTACAACTAAAAACCATAATATGTTTACCGCCTGTAAAGCCTTTACAAGTAAATATATACATCCAAATAACCCATGTAATTAGATTACCTGCAATCCGGCTATAACTCAGGACTTTTCAGGCATCCAAACAACCCCTAGAAGTCGAACTGGTTGGCTGCCATCTGGACTAGTTACAACGGAACCGCCCACAGGAATGGGTCAAGCCCCGAGTTTTAAAACGTTAGTTTTAAATGCTTTGACAATGGAAGTTCATATGATAATGTCTAGGTGGGTCTAACCACTGTGACATGGACACTATTAATTAAATCTTCAACGATTTGAATAGGCTTTGACAGACATGGTTTGGTTGGAAATGGTACATTTTTCATGGCTTTTAACAAGTTCATCAAACCTACCATTGAATTTTGATATTGTTCTAGCCCACTTGCAAACACGAGAGGAAAACACCTAGATTCCAACGGCTAGATTTCTACGATGATTGACCAGCATTTTGAAGATCGTGACGACTCATCTCCTTATATGGCACTCATGTGAAGTCATTCAGGCCATCAAGATGGGCCTCTTGTGGATCAAAAATCATCATCTAAGCCTCATCCTAACTAAGTGGGCCGGCTAGATGAATCCTTTTCTGACATTCCACTCTGTCAATGGCCATTGTGGATGAAATTGAACTTACCAAGCAATCCTAACCATCCAATTAGTGCCGATAGAATGGATGGTCAAAAGCTGAATAGCATTCAAAGAGCAAATCAGATGGGTTTGGACAGTATGGATTAACGTAAAACCATGCCACGTGTACGGTTCAAGAGTCACCACCATTTTCAAGATGGTGGTGATCTATATTACAGGAGTCTTGCCCTCGGTAGCGGATTGCGTGAGTCGCATAGATATCTCTGTGCCGGGGCTGTGTGGGGCCACAGAGATGTTCGTAACAAATCCACTCCGTCCATATGTTTTGAAAGACTAAAGTAAGACAGGATTCTAAAAATTAGAAAGATCCTAAATTCATGTGGGCCATACCATACGAAACAGTGAGGATTGAACGACTGTCGGTGATAAAAGTTTTGTATCAGGATGATATTTGTTTCTACAGTTTATCTGATTGGTAATAATTCTATGAACGGTTTGGATGGTATATAAACATCATGGTCAGCTCCAGGAATGTTTCAACATTGGACGTTGCTGTTCACACTGTTTTGTTGTTGTGGCCCACCTAATATATGGATATGCATGAGTTTTAGAATACTGTCCTATCCTAGTCTTTCAAATCAGATGGACAGAGTAGATTTGTAACGAACATCTCTGTTGACCACACACGGCCCCGGGTCCGTGTCACAAGCAATCCACTCCCATGCCCTCGAGCCACGGTAATGTTTTGTTTGACTAGCATAAGGTGACAAGAGAGACAGTCCCCAAACGTCTGCGGTTCACGAGAACGGAGAACCGTGACTATGGAGCCCACCATGATGCATGTACTTTATATCCACGCCGTCCACCAGTTTTTCCGTCTCATTCTGTGCATACGCCAAAGAATGAAGCAGCTCAAAATCTCAGGTGGGCCACACTACAGGAAACAGTGGTGATTGAAGGCCCACCATTAAAAACTTTAGTAATGTTTATTTTCCATCCAACCTGTTGATAAATCCACACAGACCTGGATGAAGGGAAAATATAAATATCAGATTGATCCAAAAACTTTTGTGGCCCCGAGAAGTTCTTAATGGTGGACGTTCAATAACCACTCCTTCCTATGGTGTCGTCCATATGAGATTTGTATCTGCTTTATTTTTGAGCTCATGTCCTAAAATTAGGGGTGTACACAAACCGGGCTAGCCCGGTTAGCTCGCTCGACCCGGCTCGAAAAAGCTCGACTCGGCCCGACCCGAAACTGAGTTTGGGTCAGGACGGGCCAATTTTTTAGGCCCGAAAGTGAGTTCAAGCCGAGTTCGGATACCTCCCAGTTCGGCCCGACTCGGTCCGAAATCCGACTCGCCCCGACCCAACCCGACCCGGCCCGGCCCGACCCGTGTATGACTATATTTAATTTGTATAAAATGTTTTGTTTTATGCTTTATCAAATGTATGTAAATGTATGTAAATGTCCTGACTAGTTAGATTTTTTGTAGAGTTTATAGTTCAACTATCTAACTGTTAATCGAGGGCCTTGTAATGGGACGCGGATTACCTGCCAAAGCCCTTCCCATAAATTTGCTGTAAGGTTCGAAACTGGCCCGAACTCAGGTTCGAAACTAGCTCGAACTCATGTTCGAAACTGGCCCGAACTCGACCCGAACTCGCGCCGGGCCCGGTTCAGACCGAAGATGTTGGCCCGGTGACCAGGCCCGGTCGGGTTCGAGCCTTGTGTGGCTGTTGAACGAGCCTAGACGGGCCGAGGCCAGTTCGACTCGGCCCGACCCGTGTACACCCCTACCTAAAATGATCTAGAAAAATGGATGAACGGCATGGATATAAAATACATAGATCCAAGCGGGCTCGACATTCATGGATCCGGGATCCAACGAATCTGCGCCCATTAAAGAGAGAGGAACAACACCATCACATCGTCACCATAGGAACAGATGAGGGTGGTGCACATCTTTTTTACTCTTGCCTGTCACACGTGGTACCACCGCACAAGTGTGCATCATCCAAGCCGTTCTTCAAGTGGACCCGGCCCTGATGGTCTAGAAAATCGGACCGATCTAATCATCGGATCCGGCCGATTGTTCATCAGATGGGCCTAACATGGTGTGAATTTGGACCGTCGGTCAATTTCTGATAGCTGTCGATTTATTTTGTACAAGAATGGCTCCACCTGCTGATCAACCAGGCCAATTTTGTAAATAAAGCATCTACTCAGTGGGGTCCATCTGATGATCCGCTTGGATCCTTCACACGTGGGCCGCACATACAATTTCACATGCATTCTTGTCACGTGCAACCAACAACAACAGCCAAACATCACCATAGAAAATACTTCTCTAATAAAGTATTCCACATTCTAGAAGAAATTGAATTCAAAGACATATCTCAACGAAGAAAAATCTCCCATACAACATTATACAAGAACTTTCACATGCAACGCTTTATCTACTGCCAACTTGTCACCTGTATAGAACATCCGAACCGTTGAAAAAGAGGGCCACACCATGGAGATAACCCGGGTCGAAAATCAGAATAGTCCTTTCATCAGGCAGACCACACAGTCTTAACAAAAAATCAATGGACATCCGATGATCTGACCCTTCAACATGTTGTTCCGGATGATCAATCGGGTAGGATCCAGTTCCGATTTGGAGCCTTTAATTATATTATTAATATTAGCATATAATAAATGTGCCATCAATCAAATAAGCTACTCCATTGACCTAGAAAAGTCGCAAGTGATTTGATAAGATAGATTCACGCATCTCACATACGTGGATTGGGTACTACCCCCACCAGGTAGCATGATCCCGCTAAAATATTTGTCGGCCCACCATGATACATATGCTTTATCTAAGCTTTTAATTATTTTGAAAGGAAAAAAAAAATGACTAAATTAAGCCATGCTATGGAAATTAAGAACTTATTCGAAAACATCCAAATCTATAGCTCAAGTGGTAGATTGAGTGAAAGATTCTTCCTTTGAGGTCTTGGCATCGATCCCCTGGTGGCAGTGGCTAACAGTGAAGTGTGATCTGATTGTGGATGTACTAATAAGCTAACAAAAAAAAAAAAAAAACACTCTCTACCGAAAGCTAAAAACTTTTCGACTAATCTAATATTTATGTTTTCCTTTCATACGGTATATGCTACTACGCAGTGAACACCCTAATCTATAACTCAAGTGGTAGAGTGAGCGGAAATACCTCGTTTCAACATGAGGTCTTGGTATCGGTTCCCTAGTGGGGGTGGCTAATAGTGAAGTTTGTACTACCTTTGAGGTGTACTACCAAGCTAAACCAAAAAAAAATAAAATATATCGTGATGGGCATTAGAAAGATTTCAATGGTAAGAGTTCAATCCCCACTGCTTACTATGGTGTGGTCCACTTTGAGCCTTCCATCTACTTTCTTTTTGAGCTCATGCTCCCAAAATAATTTATCAAAATGGATGAATATAATATGAATAAAATATATACATCACAATGAGCCCCACAAGTCCCCTAAAATTGTGGTCCATCTCTAGCTAGGTCCTGGTGGGGGCACTTCGATTTCTATCTTATCTTATAATCATAGAATCTACTTGATCATTAGATTATAAATTCATTCTATACGGATCAAATAATGGTCACTCAAGCCTCTAGTGATCTTGATGGTGTGGACCACCTTTTGGACGGTTCCTATGTTATATACAATTAACACATTCGCAGAAAAGAAAGCTTGGTGTGTGAAACTGAAAGTTCATTTATTGAAATGAAAAAAATCAAACAATAGTACATCTCCCAACCAAATCCAAATAAAAGTCATGCCCTGCAAAAGGATAGATGACAGTTTGAGTATTACAAGGCAAATAAATTTAGAGAGAAAATCTAAATCGTAAATGTCTTTACCAAAGGGAGATAAAAGAAATTATCTGGCTCATCCAGAATAAGCCCTTTTCTCCACATTCAATCTGGACCATTCATCAAGTTGGCTTGGATGATCCATCGATCCCACCAGTTGGTTTCAAGGCAGAAAATAAAACAGGCTAATGGGGGGGGGGGGGGCATCCAGTATTGAGAAATGCAGAAAAGCAACGGCTACGATTGTCTGGAAGGTGGTTTTTGAATCATGGATCAACCATGATAGATCTCAGTAGATGGACGGTCCTGATTGATGCATCCCCTACCATGTGTACTGTGGAGAGAGGGCCTTACTTGGTTCCATGGCAGGCCCTACTGTATATACATCTCTACCAAAGAAAACAATGAAATCACCATATACATATAGAGAGAGAATGCTAATAAAACAGGACTTATTGCTGGTGAGTTCCATTTGGGAAAAGGGGGACATGTGCATGATCTGGACCACCCATCTGGGGGGCCCCACAATCTGAAGGCCTTGCTAAAAAACTCAAGGATGGGGATGTCCACTGCTGGATCTTGTACACGTCTGCAACACTTCCTTGCAAGAACTCCCATACAATAAGTAATGTGCAATTGGCTATTCCTCTTACTTTCATTTCTTTCCAAGAAAGCTAAGAAGAAGGAAGAAGAGAAGATTACTGTTGAAATTCGATGTTGATCTCTGTAGGAGACCCGTTTGCAATCATCCCAAATGCATTGACAGACAGTACCATTGTTGTCCCGGACACTGAAGGGCGCGAACCCGAAGTAGCCGCTCGATCGACGATCCTGACCTGAATTGTCTGGCCCACAACACAAGCATTCCTTGGTGTGGCTGCACTAAGGCACCTTACTAAGTATTGCCTCCCACAAGACGCTCCATTGTCCCATATCCCTTCGCTTGCCGCTGCGAACAGATTGTTCGCCGGGAACTGACTCGCGTCGTTACCATAGCAAGCTGTAGCTGTAGCTCAAATGAAAGGAAATACAAAAGAAAAACAGAAGGAAAAAATGGAAACAGAAGAGAAGTAAGATGATATTGATGATTGTCTTTCTTTAATTTCTGTTTTTGTTTAATGTCTTTGTAATGCTTTTTGGGTACTTACGTAGGTAGGGAGGCTTGTAGAATGCAGCAGTGCCTACGTCTGCATGGGAGTTATGGAGGAGAGCCATGAAAAGAGAGAGCCATGAGAAGAGATGTTGAAGTTTGAACATGGCTTGTGGCCTTCTGCAATGAGAAGGAATGAAATTCTCTTTTTATTTAAGCGGTTTAAACGGTGTGAGCGAGTACATTCTTTTTATGGCTCAGTGGTAGACGGGTAGACAGGTTCTGTTTTTTTAATCAATGTATATTGGGGGAATACATCAAGAACAAAGAGTCAAAAGTACTAAATCTAGATTCATATAGATGCCATGTGAAATCAGGAAAATGCGTATAATGGACCCCAAGATTCCATTAATGGAGCATGGGCCCTAAAAAAAATAATAGGAGCCTTAATCCACTTGCAGTGTGGATGGGTCGGGGCTGATCTCAGCCACAGATAATGCCTATGGGTCTGCCATGTCCTCAAAATTGGCACTCGAGTACGGAGACTCTAATCTCGAGTTCCCAGGTGTGAATTTAGTGAAAATGTACATAGGCAAATTCCCACGTGCCCACGTAGTCCGGTTAATATTCACATATGATCAAAATTAGAGTTATTTTAAAATCAACGATATCAAAAGCTAAATAGAGATAACTAAACTCGAAAATATATGGCTAATATTTAAAATGTACATTTCTGAAAGTAGTGCCCGCCCAAATGAGGATTATACAAGCCACAATATACATACCCAAAACGATTAAAGTGTAAGGTTTTTAGTTTTCGCCCATTCCTCCAAAATATAACGGTAGTGGTGCAAGCCAATATAAGCTTACCCGTCTGAGATCTCGTAGTACTTGCATTGATAATATTGTCTGGTTAGTGTTTTAAAATACCGTCACAGGTGAGAATGAGTAGATAACTCAGTAGTTTCGTTAGTTTTAAGTTACACGTGTTATTAATTCAATCATCGCAGGTAATGATAAACAAGAAATCAAACACTTCCTAAATACTCTTGTTAAATGCACGAATGAGATTATGAAATAATACATGTGCCTCTCACAATCCAACACTTCCTCACAAGCGACTTTAACACATATTTCACAAATGCCAACACTCTCTCATCACACGACTCCGACGCCAAATCGCAACATCCTATTATATTGCAATGCGATTGATGTGTATGATTAGTCGAGTAATTATTAATTTTTGTTCATACTGCAGATTAGCAAAGCTAGGACACCGCCATTATATCACGAGTCTCTAACTGGATTACAAGGCTTGATGCGGCCGTAGCAGATCCTCACCCAGAGGAAGTGTGGAGTGGTCAGCAGGTAGACTACTCGAGATTGCCCGTGTTTGGTTACGATGCTTACTCTCATGTACCATCAATTGAGAGAGATAAGCTGGACTAAAGGGCTAAAAAGTATGTCTTTGTCGGCTATGATGGTTGTGTGAAAGGGTAAAGACTCTATGACCATTTCACACAGAAAATTATCCTTAATCGTAACGTCAAATTGGACGAATAATCCTTCTTTTGTAAGAATAAACACAAGGAAGTAGAAAAGTTGGTTATGAACGTTCAATTAAATATAAATGAGACACAGGATGATACTGAGACGCAGACATAAGTATAAGAGCAGGTGGAGCAGCCACCTGTGAGAAGGAATTCGCCAAGGGATCACAGGTTACCGGCGGGATACATGGATGACTCAAATGTTGCATTCGTCCTCATTGCGGTGAGGAAGAGCCGTCTACTCTTCAGGAGGCTCTTGATGAGCTCGATGCCAAAAAGTGGAAAACATCGATGGATGATGAGATGAACTCATTGTACAATAAAGAAACGTGGGAGTTGGTGGAGCTTCTTGTTGGCTGAAAAAGCGATCGAGTGAAAGTGAATCTTTAAGAAAAAATATGATAAGTACAAGGCAAGGTTGGTAGCGAAGGGACATGCTCAGAGAGAAAGTATCGACTTTAGTGAGATATTCACACATGTGGTAAAGCAAGTGTCTATTAGATTCGTATTGGTGTTGGTTGCCCAATACGATCTAAAGATAGAACAAATGGATGTGAAGACTTCTCTCCTGGATGAGGAATTGGAAGAACAAATTTACATGAAACAACCAAAAGGTTTCGAAACACATTGGGCAGATAACAGAGTTTGTAGGTTAAAGAGGTCGTTGTATGGCCTGAAATAATCGCTTAGGCAGTGGTATAAGAAATTTGATTATTTCATGGCGAGTCAAAAATTTACCTGGAGTGAGTATGATCATTGTGTCTATTACGAAACATTAAGTGATGAAAAATTCATTACATTGGTATTGTATATTGATGACATGTTTATTGACAGTCATAGCATGTCTGAGATGAACATATTGAAGACTCAGTTATCAGGGACATTCAATATGAAAGATCTGGGGCTGCAAAGGGGGTTCTCGGCATTGACATATACAGATATAAGAATAAGAGAATGTTATACTTTTCTTAGGCGGAATACATTGAGAAGGTATTGATGAAGTATGGGATGGACAAGGCAAAGCCGATCAGTGTTTCCCACGCGGCTCATGTAAAGCTTCCTTCTGAAAAATGTCCTAAAACAGATGAACAAAAGTAAGTTATATCTCGTGTGCCTTATTCGAGTGCGGTTGACAACTTGATGTATGCCATGGTCTGTACAAGATCAGATATTTCACATGCACTAGGTGTTATTAGCAAATATATGTCTAACCCCAGCAAGCAACACTGGAAGCATTGAAATGGCTACTTCGATACATTTGATGTACGCAAGACTATGTTTTATCATTTAAGAAATCAGGGGACAAGTTAGTAGGCTATATGGATTCTGATTACGTGGGCAGTGTGAATAATAGAATGTTGACTTTTGGTTGCTCGTTTGTGCTAGCGGGTTGAGCGATCAGTTAAATGTCGAAGCTTTAGTTTGTGGTGGCTCTTTCCACAACCGAAACTGAGTATATGGTGGTGACAGAAGTATTCAAAAAGGTGTTTGGTTGAGGGGGATTGACTTAGGTCAAAATAGATAGTCTCCACTATCAAAGAGTCAACTTGGTGTCAATGTTTCTTTGCTCTTAACCCACATGGAAGTGTGATTTGCCATGGATACATGATCCGGGTTAGGACATTTAAATACTTACATTGGTTGAATCGAGATCAAGTTACTACTCTGGAAGCCCATTGGCCCAGATCGGATGATCATAATAATTGCATGATTAATCTTTAAACTTAATGATGCGTAAAGGTCGTAATCTAGACTAGTCAGCTTTGGTTCTTTCTACGAAGCTACCACGTGACCATTGAAAGTAGATGTAGTTGGGCACTTCCATCAAAAACTATTAATTCTTGCACAATTCAACAAGGGATCTATTGGGTTTTTACCTAGGGACTAATATATAGCTAGATCTATTATACTAGAGACTCATCAAGTAGTTTTTCCACTAGGCCTAACACTTAAGATATTTTAATAAGTTTTTGAAGATTTTTAACCATCGAAGTTTTGTTTTAATCATTAAAATTATTTAGATCACACTTGAAGATAATCTAATGGCCTGGAATTTACGATTCACTATTTCATTAGCATGGGATATACATCGTTAATAGATAAATAGTTGAATGATTATATGCATGAATAAAATAGATCAACGGACTAAAGAAGATCATATGGTGGCAGAGCACCATGCTAATTACATGCACCCCCACACACACCCACGCACACCATAGTGGGATTTCACCACCTATGAGCATCGAACCCATGACCTTGTGTTGAAACTCAGAGTCTACCACTGAGGTAAATGCTAGATGCACATCTAAAACCCTAACTCCTCTACAAACATGATCCTATCCCATAGGAGAGGTATGATAGAGAGAGCCCTAAACATCTACGTGTGAAGAGAAAAAAAAAAAAAAAGACCATTAACATAGAAGTGGGAGAATAATCTCCATCCCACTCTCCTTCTCTGTAACGCCCTGAAAATCAGGGGTCGAGTATAAACTCAACTCCCGGGTTCCAACGCATCACTTATGCAACATATATGCTGATGATTGAATGTTGTCTGTATTAATACATGAAACATGAATGAGATTAAGCCAAAGCAGCATATCATACTCCAGAGACGATTAGTTTAAACAAGCGGAAGACTGTGATAGATATATAAAATATATAAACTGTAATAAGTCTCCAGAGTGTGATAATGTTACCAGGTTAGATAATTACATGTAAATTTTCAAATTATGCCAAAGGTGTAATGTCATCTAGTCAACATCCCAGAAAGCCCCGTCGATTAGGACACGGTTCACAGGAACCCGCCTGAAAACTGCATAAAGGAGAAATCTTCCTCATCACCATAAAAGTCCGACTCCGCTTCGCAGCATCGCCATCATCTGAAACCCAAACAAGGTCTGGTTAGTGTGTACAACACCATCCCGTAACGTAGGAGTGAGTGATCAACTCAGTGGAACAATAAAACATAGGTTAACTGTTATCAATTCAGTCAAGCAGTAATGATAAAGCAGTATAATCAAACATTCCTAAATAATCTTGTTAATGCAAGTATGAAATGCAGTCATGATGCATGCCCTTGCTAAACCATCCTCGTGCGACACCATCTTACGTTCGCGGCATGCTTTCATCCCTCAGTGCTCCACATCTTCCAGGCACATGCGGTGCTATGTTATGAGCGTGATTACCGAGTTGTTATTAGTCCTTTTCATACAGCAGTATTGGAAAATTAAGGTACCTCCCTTATATCATTCTCAAACAATGATCCATTCTAGGGTCGTCAATCCTAGATAATCTCATACGATGATACGGTTCCAGGTCACTGTAAAGGGCTGCCAGGGCTGTTACATGCACTTGTTGCACCGCTCCCCCATCACCTTATCAATACAGGCCTAGTTTATACTATGTTACTACGGGAAGACTCGTCGCTTCACCACAGATTCAGAGTATGCTCGAGGTCACTACACCGGGCATAGTTAGGGATACCAGGGCTGTTACACGCACTCGTTACACCACTCTCCCATCATCCATCAAAACAGTGTAGGCCGACAGCTCGAATACAGTGTCTCATACCACCGTATTCGACTCACGAGTCTAGGTTGTTCATTGGTCACTACGGGGAGGCACATTGCCCCAGCGTAGGCCGACAGCTCGACCACGGTGTCCCATACCACCATGTTCGGCTCATGAGTCTTAGCGGGTCGAGGTACCAAGGTTAACGGGATTCCACTGGTGAGTTCGGTACCTTAGGTTCAAGCAGTAGTGTCCAAACATGGTAAACATTCAATGGCCAATCGGGTTACTTGACGAGCTCGACTAGCACGAGCGCACATCAAGTGGATCGACATGAAGTGCGTAAGCACTCCGTATTGCCTAACCACTGCCGACAACCAACGTACGGCTTGAGTTCGTCAAACACGTCCTTCGTGGCGAATGAATCTCAGCCACGAACTCAAGGCCTGTTACCGATTGCCTGGACTATACAATAGCCTCAATCACATTCAAGTATAGATAGTTAAAGCAATAATGGATCAAGATTTCAAATCACACAATCAAAGTCTGATATTGTCCGCTTAGGGCTGTTAGGGCTGTCGCACAAAATCGTTACACCACTCCCCCATCACCCATAACGGATTTTATGGAATACAACTTAAACATGGATTTAAACATATGCATTACATAGAGAAACAGACATTATAATAGACGGTACATGGAGGAAAACATACACATATTTAAAGGAGTTAAAAATCATATCTCAACACCCTTATACATTACAATTTACTAACTACTATTCATTCAGACATTCCAACAAACACTTTAGACTACATATATCAACATACATGACGTATGTTGATCACATAGGTATTAGGCCAATTCCTTTCACTAGGGAGCTGCCCCATGTATAACACGTGTGCACCCACGGCGGATAATCATGGCAAACATGAATCCAAGTTCCATATTCATTCATTCATTTCCATAAACGCTTGGGCTACACGCTGTAATAGATATAGCGTATATTGGCCGGGGTGTGATTTAGGGCAAATCCTTTCGTCAAAGGGGTATCGCCTATACAACAATCATATATCCATGACAATTAGTCATGGCGTGCACGAATGTAAATTTTATAGTCATTCGGTCATTTTCACAAACACTTAGGCTACACAATATAACATACACAACGTATGTTGATATAACATATATTAGGCTAATCCGTTCACCCAGAAGTTGATACACATGCATCTAGCATACATGGACAACAATTAATCATGGCAAGCATAAATCTGTATTTTATACGTATACGGTATTTTCTACAAATACAAGGAATACAGTATATTCAACATAATTAGCGTATATTTGAAAAACGAAACGGACAACACTTTGTATATGTGCAATAGCATCCACATCAGTAATATATCATTATCTGACATTGAAAGCCTTGAAAACCATAACCTATACGTTTAAAGTCCGCACCTTATGTCGTAGAAGCGTAACGAATTTGATAGAAATGCTAAGTCTTCTTCTACGTGCTATATCAACCTATAACAAAAATTAAGTCAGCTATTTCGCAACTTACAACCTTTAAAACCCTAGAACAAGTTAGGGTTAGAGTTTCTTTACCTAAGAATGATGTCAGAATCGCCAGAAGAGCGATTAGAAGGTGATGACTAAGCACGTATAGCAGCGGGATAGAGTATCAGGAAGATGCTCCCACTACTCTCACACTTTCTCTCTCTCCTAGGTTTTCTCAAATTCATATGGAATGAGAAAGTGAGGGTTTAAGGTCCTTATTAGGCCCAGAACTCACCAAATTAGACCCAGGGCCAAGGTATACTTAGGTTATGTCCAAATACGGACTGTTTCGTCTCAACGGAGCACTTCTGGAGCCCCCCTTGAACCAAAGATCGGACTTAAGCTTACTGACTATGGATCTAGGTCGAGTTAAGCTTTCAGTCCGATCGGCTTGACAGATTGACCGTGGCGGACCAGTTTCAATTCAACGGTCCTCGTCCATCGATTAGGGCCACAAGTGCACTGCCATGTATGGAAAATTTTTCCTGATCCGAGGGTATAATTGGGTCAGATTCTGACGGTCTGATTGCTTACATCAGGCCCATAAGTGACAAGTCTCAGATTATTTAAATTTAGATATTTATTTCTAAAATATCCACGTTTCTCACACACTTCACTCCGGGCTCAAGCGAATAGCCCCGGGACACTATCTGGATTTGATTTTCGAGATGGTTGTCAAGCCCAGCAAGGTGATCCTAATTCTATAACTTCGTATTATTCGGACTTTCGATGTGCGGTCCAGATCTGATGCGGAGTTTCGTGATGCTCCCGAGAGCAACCGGGTGATGATATTGATCCTAGATTTTAGGGTAATGTAGCGTCGATGATTCTACAAGTTTTGAGTCTTGCAGATCGTATTTAAAGTGATTCAAATAGATTTCACAGCTAATCTAGTTTAACACTTAGTTAAACTCATCTAATTTCTAAAGGATTTAGTCTTGTATGATTTCTGCCTGAGGTGATACTTGGGTCTTTGTATGGATTTCGAAAGTATTGTTCTTCATTACCTAAACTATAAGATTCATGCCTAATATGAAAGTACTCAGAAACATCTAAAGAACAAGATGGTGAAAGGTGAAATAGGAGATTTTGAAGGAAATGGGTTCAAAGGGAACTTGAGACTTCGGGATTGAGTTTTGACAAGTTAATAAGGCGTTAGGATTTGACCCATTGCCTAAGGACGTCTATATCCAGGTTGGCAAAAATCCGGGGTGTTACATTCTCTTTTCTTTTTCATCCTATGCATGTGTGATCACGTGTGGCCCACTTATGTGGATGGTGTGCATCGACCTTGGCGCCTACTAAAGGTATCAATGAGGACAATGTCAACTCTATGCACTATGATAAATAGGTGAGAGACCTAGGTTGGAAGAACAACATTAGATCATAATTCTCTACAAAATAGCTTTTTTTTTTAATTATTATTATTATTTTAATATGGTTATGATGTAAACCATTCAAGTTTAGATTTTGATGTGGGTGGGCCCCACATCTAAGACCCACTTTGATGGATGGTTTTGGATTTTAGATCACAGAAAGAAAGTTTGATTCTCATCAGAATAGTATCAGGGGATCCCATATGATGATCATCATTGATGCATGAATTGGATAGATCGTAGCCCTCTAAATGACGATCACACATAACAAATTTCAGCTCGATCGGATTCCTAGATTAGAAGATCCAGCCCAATCAAGTTCCCACGTTCAACATTGATCAGATATCATAGTTATATGGACACGATCTAAGGATGATCAAAGTGGTATTCGCATGTTGTGAATATCTTTTATTGCTTTGATGTTTAATGGTGATGGATTATATGGACGGTGATGATAGTTTTTCATGTTATTGATGATTCTCATTGAAAAATCTGAGATGGGCCGTTGTTCATGAATGTTTTAATGTTCCTTTGGATGGCCTGGATTGACCAAGATGTCGATGTTATGGTGAGATTTACCGTTCCATGAGATCCATGGACATGTATTCATAGAGCTAAGGGAAAAGGCAACAACGAAGGCTTTCTGGCATGGGGAATCTAATGGACGAAAAGTATTGTGCTCACGTGGCCCAAGGTGGGCCCCCCGTACAGTCCACCCAAAAAAGGACATTCCATAATTGATCAAGACCATTCGATGATGTGTTGTGCACGTTTGTTATCTAAACCACGGCCATAAGATGTGAGGCCCGCCCTAGGGAGGGGTATTTATAGGCCTCCACACGATGCGAACCTTCAATCTTTGTCATGGAGCCCGCCTTCCATCTAATCCCAATCATCTAACTTGTCTTGTCAAAACTGTCACTGTGCAAGGGAGCGCAACCCCTATGCTCATTTGCACGGTCCCACGCAACCAACATGGCTTGCGTGGGCTGCACAATCACTTATGAATTCAATCATTTTTTTCTTCTGCCTTTAATTCCTCTTACTATTTTATTCTTTGATCCGTTATTTTATGCCTCAACAAAGAGTTTCAGCCTGACTATATCATCGGACACGTTAGAAAAGTATAGAGTGGCTATAATCTCGTTAAACTGTAGATATGAATTTTCAGATTCAAGCCCATAAAATTTTAGAAGGAGTCGGATCACCCCTGGCTTGATATCCATGTGTCCCGTATTTTCTGAAAAAACCACGCATGAGGGTATATGCTTGATGTGGTTCGGGTCTCATGGTGACTAGACAACCTGGATCAGTGTGTAGGGCCCATGTATTGGGTCAAAACTGGACCTGCACATGTGATGTGTCACACTAGCAACTTATGGAGGTCTAGGCCTAATCAGAGCCCTCCATTGGAAATTTTGATTCGTTCATCTCGTCTCTCATCGAGACAATTAAAATGAATGGTCATTCATCCAGAACAGAATTCGGAGTACAAAGATATTACATGATCAAGATCATCGCACTATACAAAGTCCATGCTTTCCATAGTTAGTCACATACACTAGACAATGTTCGCCATAACAGTGAGCTTAAATCCATAAAAAGTCCCTCTTTAAGTCCTTGGAAATGCTCCCATCAACCACCTTGTGTCTGGAGCAGATGGGCATTGGAACTACATTTGGTAGGCTTCTATTTTATCACCTTTCCATCTCCAACTCAACAGGTATCCCACCAGTTAATAGCATCTTCCTCAAACCAGGAAACTAGCAAACAGGCCAGGATCAGTTATCCAAAATTCTAAAACACCCAATGAGATGCTGAAAGAATTTCACAAAAGGTGGTGGAAAAAGAAGTGTATAAATTCAATAGCCAAACTCACCTAGTTTCATTCATAAAGCCAACTGCAAACCGTTAGTGCTTTTGCCAATTGAAAATAATCACCAAATAACCCTGTGATCAAACCAAAAGTAGAAATGCCCCAAACAGAAACATCAATGTATCAGAAACAGTTTAGAATTCCATGAAGTATAATTACTTATTGATAGAGTCTTTAGATGATTTTTTTACCAGTACAGCTTTAGCAAAATAAGTTACCATTGGTTGAGGTGGAGTTCCTTCTCTAGCTGATGCCGAAACAAAACAATAATGTCTGCTCTGCAGTGTAATACATCGCGCTACAAATTGTTACAAATTCAAGTCCAACAGAAATGTCATCTATTATCTGTAATTGGATGGAATTTCAAATATCTGCACTTCAAATCTGCAATCAAACCCCCCTTTCCCATCTTGTAAAGATCCTTCACTACTCTCATGTAAACAGGGAAGTTGGGCTTGAGTCCCTTCTCAATCATCTCTACAAGGATCTCTCTCGCTTCGACTACCCTCCCTGACTTCTGAAAAAGGCTCGCCAGCAAGGTGTAATTCATATTGCTTGAGTGCTTATCCTTGCCACTCATTTCAACAACATATTTATGAGCATCCTGGATCTGCCCTGACCAAAAGTAGCCCTTAATGAAGGCTGAATGTGTTGTGATCCGAGGTTCAAGTCCTTCAGACATCATCTGATAGAGGAACTCGATTGCAGCATCCATCCTCCCGAGCCTACATGCATGAAATGCGATAACTTCAAAGGTTATGGAATCTGGAAGGTAACCCAAAATTTCCATTATTTCAAGCAATTCACAAGCTTCAGCAATCTTTTCTTTCTTGCACAGACTACCAAGCAAGTAATTATAGGATTTTGTATTCGGGTCGCATCCAAATCTCTTCATTTCATCAAACAGATCCCGGGCTTCTTGAAAATCACCACTCCGACACTTCGCTGCAATCAGGACATGGTAATAAGATCTCTTTCTTGCTGTCTCCTCCATCACAAAAATGGCAAGATTGAAGGAATTCAGAGCGCAGAGCGTCTTAATCAAAGCATAGATTCCAGAGTTATGACAAGACCCTTTGACCCTATTCAATATCTCCACGATTCTTTCAACAGAATTCCCAATTCGAACCTGATCATAACTAAACACCTTCAGAAACCCAAACGCCTTTTCTGTTAGACAATGCCGCTTCAATGCCAGCTCTGTTAGAAGAACAAGCATCGATTCATAGTCTTCCAAAAGGCCAGTATTATCAATAACCTGATTGTAAATCTCCGAATTTGGGTTAAAATCTGAGCGGTTTTTGCGAACCCAGTTAAAGAAACACAGGGCTGAAACACCACGATCATTCAATAAATTAAGAATCTTGCTAACAGAAGTAACAGAAAGCCTTGGATTCATCTGATTCAGCTTCAGTTGCATATCATCTCCTCCTCCTTCAACCAACGCAATAATTTCCATAAATTCGTCTGAATTCACTTCCGGCGAGTGAGAATTATGGTTTTGCCTAGGGTTGCTTCTGCTGATACGAGAACTAGCATTTGGGTTTGTACTGGAAGAATAAGAGAATGAAAATGACGGATAATGAAAGTGAAGGGAATGAGGCAAATTAGGCATATTCCTGGTGTTCCTAGTCACGACATGGGAATTAGGGTTAGGTTTTCTACTAGAAATTACAGAACTTAGGCTTTCCAGAAACCACGATGAAGAAAGCAATGCCGAACAGACCGAAAATGGTCGAAAGGGGTTTCTGCCAACAACAACAGAATCAAGATTAGGGCTTCTGTTAACAAGAAAAGAATTAGGGTTAGGTATTCTGTCAAGGACAAGAGGACTAGGAATCGGGTTCCCCTTACAAATGACAGAAGCTAGGGTCCCAGGAGACGACGGTGGAAGGTATATCGTGGAACTAAGGTTAGGGTTTCTGCTAGTAATGAAAGAATTAAAGTTAGGGTTTCTGCCAGTAACGAGAGGATTGGGTTCCGTATTTCTGTTAGCGACGAGAGAATTAGGGTTAGGATTTCTGTCAACAACGATGAGAGAATCAGGGTTAGGGTTTGGAGGAGGGCTAGGGTTTTGGAAGGGTTTTAGGATTTGAAGGGAAGTAAATGGAAGTGAATGAAATGGGGAGAAATTAGGGTTTGGAAGAGAAGAGGAGAAGATGTACCTGTTATTTATACGGAGAGAGATGGGTTTTCCATTAGAGAAGATGGTCTGAGATTTCAATCCCATGTCTTACATCCCCCATCAAACAAAGGAGGGGATTTTCAAATGAGGGAAGGAGAAAGGAGTGACGCCGATTGCTTCTACACCCGCCCTGGCTAGGAACGGCCAAGGGCACTGAAGGGCTGTGATGTATGGCAGTATGGGTTTTATGATATCTACACCATCCAAGCCCAAAAATGAGGTAGATTCCAGCCCAAAAGGCAGGGTAGTGACCAATCCGCGTCCAGATTGTTGTCACGTGTAGATTTCTAGGTGGGTCATCTTGGATGAGGCTGCCTTGCAAAGCTGAGAAGTTATAGGGTTGGGATGTGATGTGGGAAGGGATGGCCAATTGTGACCGTCCATCTAGTGGTCCGTTGTGTATGGACATGCCACCGAGCAACAGCCGCAATGATATCGGTTGATCTTGGCCATTGCTCAATGTCGACTGTTCTTTGCAATTTAGGGTCCATTTGTAGGGCACTGGTTGTATGGCTAAGATTGGATGGTTGGTGTGGTTTTTGAACAATGGAATATCGATAGCGAGGCCCACTAGTAGGGTGGACATGATCCACGGTCCTCCGTATGCGAGAAATAAGGCTGTCAATGGGCTAGGCCCAGTCTGGACTGTGGGCCGCATAGACCTTAATGAGCCAAAACAACAGGCCACGATGAATATGCACGGCTGGAACTTGACACACGTGCCAAATTGGGAATTATGGCACATTTGGAAGATCAAAGGCATGGGCCCGTCCATAAATCTGGCCAACCCACTCATCATGTGTGCCCGTACTCATGCAAGAAAAAAAATAGACGGTTGTTAAGAAAACAAGCACCTTGTACGGCCGGGGTACATGAATGGCCCAGATGATGAGCGGAGAACGAAGATTTTGGGAACACTGTGTTCATGTCAGTCCGACACAATACATGGATGGAAAGCTCTTAAAGCGTGCTGATTCAAACTTAAAAAAAAAAAAAAAAAAAAAAAAAAAAAAAAAAAAAAAAAAAACATTTGTTGATAACCAGGAGAAAACCTCAGAGAATAGGATACTTTTTGGGTGCGTTTGGTTGCACCATATATCATGAAAAAAGCAAACATATAACACCTTTGCCTCATTGCATTTCTTTCCCACTCGCGTTGCATCACATCAAGCTCATCCAGAATAACACTCGCTTGGAGAACTCATTTGTTTTCTTTCATTCCCAAAAAACGACCTTACTCGATGACGCCGATTAGATACTGACAGGTTGAGCAGCGAGTCCGCTACTGAAGTGACGTCACCAAGTTCTGTGGGCCCCACTATGATGTATGTGTTGTATCCACACCGTCCACTACATTTTGAGGTAGATAAAAATCTGTAGTGGACCCCACCACGGAAAACAATGGGGAGAGTGATTCCTACCGTTAAAACTATCCTAAGGCCCACCATAATGTTTATTTGAAATCCAACCTGTTCAAAAGTTAAAAAAGACATGTAAGAAAGGAAAACACAAATATCAGCTTGATCTAAAACTTCAGTGGCCTTTAGAAGTTTTTAATGACCCCATGACGTGTTACAGTTGCCACCATTAGGTTTGTGTAATGGCCTTTACAGCATACCTTGCTGCAACCCAACAATGAAGAATCCCGCAATAATCCATCCATTTGTTTATTCCTTCTGATGTTAACACCAGCTGAAATTTATGATTTTTGAAGCTGATTCTTCTACTCAATTATTGGCATCTACTACAGCTTCGAATCCAATGTTTCCCTGAAGTTCCCTGTAGTGTCTGATTTTTCCACAAATTCATCAAGCACCACAAGATTCTAACATGAACAAGAAATCAATATCACATGCAAATAGATACAAGCAGGCTGAGGTTGTCTGCTACAAAGTTCAGAACATTACCAGTGTAGAAGTTGTCTTTTGACATTATATGATACAAAGAATGTGTGTCCAAGTACAAACATATCTCAAACATGAAATGGAACCAAAAGAATCAAGCTCTCTCAGACCCCAAGAATCAAGCTCATCTTACGAATATCCTTCTAGCATGATATATACAAAGCCGCTTTGGGTTGAGTTTCTCCTGTTGGCAATGATGACAATCACACTGTTAGGATCTTTGGCCATCTACAAATTGATGGTAGCACTTACACAAGCAGTTAACTGCTGCAGATGGTTGCCAAAGTTCAAAGGTGGCAGCTGCCCAGGATTCAAGATGCCACACACATAGGGTGCGTTTGGATGCTAAACTGAACAGAATTGCAATTCATGCAACGAATTAAGTGGAAACGAGCACATGGAGGGCACATGGTTGCAAATGCAGTTTGGGGTTAGTCCCTCTCGTAACTCTCCGCTTTGGTTGTTTGGTCTTTCTATGAATTGAACTATTTCACAATTCAATTTGACGGAGCATAAGCTTTCAAAAAAAAATAAAAGACAGTGCATCCAATCACAACCCTGGAGTTGGCACCTTGCCTGACCATGCATAGGTCCCCCCTGGGCAGTCGAGTAGGTCGCCCAAGGGCACATTTGGGTGCGCATGGTTCCCAAATGCTTGCGGCGCCAACAAGAGGTTGAAATGAGAATTACTGAAATTTGTGCAAAAAATGGGCCCACTGTAGATTCTGTTTTTTGGGCTTCCCCATACAACACGCGCATTAAAGGCATTTGGGAAGCCCTGCCAACCGAAGTTTGGCTGTACATCCAATGTGAGGCATTGGAGTTCTTCTTCTTCTTCTTCTTCTTCTTCTTCTGGTGAATCGCGATGCCCTCATGTAGGAGACAAGATGGTCTTATTTTCCCATATGCAAATGGGAAAAGAATAATTCAGAAGAAAATAGGAATGTAGCAATTCTCAGTGTTATGGCCCGCCAAAGCACATGAAAGGCTAGACAGTCATTTGGTCACATTTGTTCCTTTCAGTGGACAACAAAGAGGCATGAAAAATATAAATATTTAGGTTAAGACTTAAGCGTTGTAGCGTCGCGTGTAGCGTAGCGTACAAAAAACGCTACGTAGTGTATGAAATAGCGTAATTAAAAAAAAAAAAAAAAAACATACCTTTTTTTTTCT
This sequence comes from Magnolia officinalis, assembly GCA_021015155.1. Classification (NCBI taxonomy): domain Eukaryota; kingdom Viridiplantae; phylum Streptophyta; class Magnoliopsida; order Magnoliales; family Magnoliaceae; genus Magnolia; species Magnolia officinalis. The sequence continues at coordinate 21,964,514 of JAJHSJ010000001.1, read as the reverse complement.
TTTCTTCTTCTTCTTCTTCTTCTTCTTCTCGCCCTGCTGCGGCTGCGGCTGCGGCCCAGGCCTCCTCCTCCTCCTCCTCCTCCTCCTCCTCCTTCTTCTTCTTCTTCTTCTCTCTCTCTCTCTCTCTCTCTCTCTCTCTCTCTCTCTCTCTCTCTCTCTCTCTTCTTTCCCTCTTTTTCTTTTCGGTTTCCCTCTCCCATTTTTTTTTTTCTTTTGAAATCGGAAGCGGTTTGACTGGTGTAGTATAGCTGCCGTAGGTACGTGTCATGCTAAGACGAGCGCTGACACTCCTCGAGCTCCGAGTTGTACAAACGGTTCAAAGGAGATCAAAGTTACATGGGCTCCACAGCGATGTATTTATTATATCTACACCGTTCATCTATTTTTAAATATCATTTTAGAGCATTAGCCAAAAAATGAATCGTATCCAAAGATCGTCTGGACCACACCAAAATAGCAGCAAGATGATGATTTTTCACCGTTAAAAAATTCGTAGGCCCACCATAACGTTTATTTTCCATCCAATCTGTTCAAAAGGTCAAAAAGACCTGAATGAAGAGTCAAAACAAATTTCATATTGATCCAGAAGTTCTATGATCCCAAAAAGGGTTTCAATGGTAGACGTTCAATCCCCCACTGCTTTTTGCAGTGTGGTCCACTTGATAATTAGATCTGTATTATTTTTCGTGTCAAGCCTTAAGACGAGCTCTTCAAATGAATAGACAGTTTAGATATAACACATGCCTCATGATCAGACCCACAGGACTTGCTTGCGTCAAATGAAAGGACCGGTACACGTTACGCAACACGTTGCACAATTTAATAAAATGTACACGTGCCACATGGGCCCCACCATCTGTCTGTATTTTATCCATGCCGTCCATCCATTTTGCCACATCATTTTAGATTATGATTCAAAAAATTAGCAAGATCCAAATCTCAGGTGGACCACAACATAGGAAACAGTGGTTATAAAATGCTCACCATTAAAAATTTCTTAGGGTCCACTGTAATGTTTATTTTCCATCTAACCTGTTAATAGGGTCACACTAACGTGGATGAAGGGAAAACACACATGTCAACTTGATCTAAAACTTTTGTAGCCCCGATAAATTTTTAATGATAGTCGTTTAATTATCATTGTTTCCTATGGTGCGGTCCACCTGAGCTTTGGATCTGCCTCATTTTTGGGCTCATGCCCTAAAATTATTTGGTAAAATGGATGGACGGTGTGGATATAACACATTCATCAAGAGTGGGGTCCGAAAAACTTTGACACTCGTGTGCTAAACTTCACAATTTGAGTCATACCTAATTCGGGCCCTTAAAAAATTGTACACGAGACCTGTATTAACTTAAAATTTACCAATTAAATTATGGACTACAATTGCTAATTCAAAATGCCAAAATATTTTGTTTTTTCTTACTATTTAATATTTATCATATATATATATATATATATATATATATATATATATATATATATAATATATATATATATATATATATATATATAAAATATTTTTTTTAATTAAAAAATAGAAGTATTGTGTAGCTTACGCTACACGTTACGCTATTTCGCTACACGCTACGGAGGGTTGAACGCTACGCAATACGCTACCGCTATTTAAAACACTGGACTTACCTCTTGTAAAAAGTGTAACCTGCGAATGCAAGACCGCCGATTGCTACGACCCCAAGAAGAACAAGCAAAGTAACCCACCATGCAGACATTCTACCATGTTTGCTTGCGTTTGAATTACTATAGTTGAAATCTTCACAGCTTCTCAAATTACAGGGTTCTTGACTGGTAGGCTGCCACACGATCAGGTAGGACCATAATAACTCAAAGAATGAAAAGTGCCTTGTGTTTTTTAAGCATAGAGATGGGGAAAAAAAAAATACCATAGCAGTGAATGCAGGCACCAAAAATAGCACTAGTTTGATGAAACATATTCTATTAATCATGTGAAAATCCAAAGAATTTCACATGAATGCAAAATTTTGCAGAAAAATAGCATATAAATTCAGGAAGAGAGGGGATTCATGCAAAATAGGTTATTGATACAACTTTCAGGACGTGTTTAGATGCACGAGTGAATTGCATTGCAAAATTCAACTCAATCAAGAGGAAATTGTCCTAGAATCCAAAACGACAAAGTAAACCTTTGAACTGCAATTACATTTTTGTCGAGTCCAACATGAAAGTAACATAACCACTTTGATGTAGGACAATTAACCACTTGCTCTAAAAGCTCCAACTGATAGAGAGCATGGCAAATTAATCCCTTTATCTCATAGCCTAGGCCCCAAATCCATGGGTTAGGTCCTCGGCCGAACCCTCTTTGTGAGCCCCAAATCCATGGGTTCCGCCTCACACGGGCCCCCACCCCTAGCGTGCCCTTGCATCTCACAGGCCACCCCACTCAAGCCCGGTGTGAAAATGCTCCCGCATTAATCACCCCTGGTGAGGAGTCTCGAACACAAGACCTCCTGCTCTAATACCAATTTGATTCAAGACAATTAACCACTTGCTCTAAAAGTTCGAGCTTTTAGAGCAAGTGGTTAATTGTCCTGCATCACGCATCATTTCAGGAATTATAAAAGCCAACAAAACAGCTTACAGTTTGGATTCCTGGACTTCTATTTGGTTCTTCTTATGCTGCTTGATGCTGATTATGATACTCATATTATTCAAAATCAGAAGCATTTCACTCAGGTAAGAAGACAAGGGATCCTCTTCCCCAAGCTTGAAACTCCATAGTTACTTGGGTTTTGAACTCCAGACTAGTCTATAATTTTTTTTACTAAAATTTAAAATAAAAAGTACGTGTTTCAATGGTAGCTCAATGGTATACAGGGCATGTTTCAACACTGAGGTCTCGGGTTTGAGCCCAACTCACCCAGAGTGAATGGTAACAACAAGGCCAACTTGTGAATATTGTTGACAGATTATCTTAACATGATTTGTAAATAAGGTTATCTTTATCACCAGTCTCGACCAATGAAAAAGATGACAATTTTCATAAGTTTCCAATCATCATCATCCTAGCCTTGTCCCAGCTATTTGGGGTTGGCTTTACTAAAAAAAAAATTTGCCAATTATTTCTAGGCTATACCTTTGGTAAATGAAAAATAATAATAATAACTTTTACATCCCTTTTCATCAATTCAATCCAAGTCCTTCTAAGCTCTTCATTTCATCTTTCTAACAGGCCCTACAAGACTAACCAAAGTGCTCCTCCTTACCAAGACTGTCTCACAGTCTCTAGTTTTTATAGTGGCTGAACCATTTCAATCAGCTCTCTATCATGTTCTCTCCCATTGGGGCTACTCCTAGGCCGATTTCAATGACCTCCCTATTCTATATGCACCAGTCTTCTGATGCCACATCTTAACATCCTCACCTCTGCAAAGATCACCCTACACGTGTTGCCTCCTAACTGTCCAAACTCTACTCATATAGTATAGGCAGTCAAATAACTGTCTATAAAAGTTTTCCTTACGTTTCATTGATATGCAGCAATCACACAGCACTCCAAGGGCACATCTCAACTTCATCCACCCAGCTCTAATTCTATTTAAAACATCCTCATCAATCTCTCCATTCTATCGAATTTTCATAGTTTTCAATGTGCAGCACTTTTAGAATGAATGAAGGGAATAGGAGTGGTAACATGGAAATCCTACTCCTACAAAAATAGTTTGGTTATCATGTTTGGCTTACCATTTCTTCATTTGAACACCTACTATCATCTACTGGGTACTGTGCAGTTGATGCACCTTCAATACTTCCAAAACAACCAACATCCCGATACCGAACTCCACCATCGCAAGGGGATGAACACTTCATCCATGGCCCAGCAATCCATTTGAAAACTTCTGCAAACCAGAGAAGCATTATAATTTCATTCTTTTGAAGTATTGATAATCATTTGTTAACAAAATTAGATGCTTGAATAAGAGCATTGTCTACAAAGGAACACTTCTGGCAGAGCTCATCACGGACACGCCAATGTGCTGCATATGTGAGACAGGCTGCTTATCAGGCAGTCCCCAAGGTTAATGTCTCCTAGCCCAGAAATCAGATTGGACCATTTATCAGGTGGGATACAAGTTGATGCTGAATGAGGACCATTCCTCATCCTTTTGCATGGGTTATTGTTTAATACATGTATGATGTACTTGAAGAGTGGGTCAGCCTTATTTTTTGGGCTAGGTCAAACACTATCAGGCTCACCTGATGGACATCCTGGATCTCACACACATGCATCACATTTGTAAATGTGGGAATCTATCCTTTGCTTTACAGATCAGAACTTACAAGTAGAATCCTCTTGTCTATTGGTGAATTCTCTCATGACCAATATTTGACTACAGTCATTGCCCCTATAAGGCACAGTAAGTTGTGATGAACAAGAAGCATACCTTTTGGTTTTAACTGCACAGCTAGCTCTGCACCAGTTTTACAGTAACCCAATTTGGTGTTCTTGTCAGTGAGGTAAGGATCGGAGCAGTCCGTGCAACATATGTACTCCTCACCATAGTCTACCTTGTTCTTGCATTTCAAACACCTGTCTGTTATCTTTGGGCTCTCTGCTCAAGCAAAAGCACAAAGAAAGGTAAAATAATTGCAAAACGGGATAATCTCACAGACAGACGGATCACTTAAATCCAAAAAAAAAAAATGTACAAGACCCTATTGATATTGCAATATTTCCACTTTCCATTGTGTCAACCCATCTATTATACCTGATATGGGTATGGATACGGATACACACATAGATAGGTTGTGGACGTGGATACAGAAAGATGGATGTGACTCAACAGTTCCCAAAATCTTGGATACAGATATCGGTATGGCGTCCTTCCAACATGGGGGAACTTAGCTACCTTACATACTATAAGTGTAGATGGAAGGGAACAACTCAAGGAAAACAAAAGCCTTGAAAGAGGACCAATCAAAGGACTTACGAGCTCAGGTCCACTTGATTAACTTTGCCTTCCTAAACAAATTTCGGGACCTCCAACACTACCTTGAAAGCACCTATTATCCATTGCTTCTTTTTTGTTTGATCTGGTCTGGTATTCTACAATCCGCTGGAGTTAGTTGGGTCATGCCTGGTTTGGCTGAAGGCCTGTTCCAAGGGGAGAGTTCTGTTCTTAGTGATTGTAATTGGGTTGCTTTGTTCATCAAGGATTGGGTTCCCCAAGGGTGTGTGTATTTTTGGGGTTTGCTTTCGGGTGGACTTGTATTTCAGGGAGTTGGCTCCCTGAGGTGGGTGCAGGTTTTGTTTTTCTGTTTTCTCTTTTGTTTCTGCTTTCATTTGGCCTTTGGCCTTAATAAATTGCTTCATCTTAAGAAAATAATAATAATAAATAAATAAATAAAAAAGATCACCAAGATTAACCTTTTGGATGCTATTTTACTGGGGATAGAGCATAAAACAGCAATTAAAAAGTCCTATAGCAGCAGCCTTTGGGCTATTAAAACATCTATACTCCCTAATGTACCACCATTCAAATAATAACTGTGGTCACCTTATACATCTTTATTGCAGAAGCAGAAGATTGTATCCATAAAAAAGTAGAAGATTTTACTGACCTGGTTTACAGCAATGGAAATGGGTGTAGAAAGGAAGGCACGATGGATATTTTGACTCGGGACAGAGCCCATTGCAATCATCTGACTGGTTGATGATGACATGACCCGCACCACATCCTCCAATCCATTTGTTTTGACAGGACTCGGTCCAATAGCATCCTACAATTTAAAGATGCACCGTCGAGTCAAATATACGATCCAACAATTTATCAAGATGACAGACCAAAATAATGACAGTTACAACAGCAATTAATATATATACTTTGGGACATCTGTTTGCGAAAATGTTCTGAAAGAATCAACTGAACCCCTGCCCCCAAACATACTACCTTTGGATACTAGTTAAAACAGTAATCTAGGCTGCCATTGGCTTGTGGCTATTTCAGGAGCAAAGAAAAATAATTTGTGATTTTGGAACATCCTACTCCAAGGGCTGTTGGGATAGTTGAAAAAGAAGAGAGGAAAAAAAAAAGCCGTAAAGATTATCCAATGATGATTTACAAGATTTCCATTAGCACTAGTAAAACATGGATTCCCATGGATCCCATTTTGGAGTCTTGTTCAGATAATAGGCGGAAATCTCATAAAGCTCTCGCAAAGTTACCTCGTATCTTGTGCATGAGAACTTCACTATCAGGTACATCATCCATTTTCCTTTTTTTACTCGTTCTTTTCACAAAAATTGGAGAATGGAAATCTTTTATGTAGTGCTAGAAAGAAAGAGCTCTTTCATATTGACACGAGCACCATACATGCTTATGGGGATCTTTTATTATTTTATTGGTAATGAAAATCTTATTCGAAAAGAAATTCCTGAAGGCCAATGCATAGCTAGTGCATTGCAGAATAAAACTGATCAAGAAAGGGGGGCTGCTCCACAGGGTGGGAGAGCAAGGACCCCATGATTCTGCCTAAGAGCTAACAAGGAGTTTAACTCTAAAAAATGATATCAGAAATTGGTGGACATTTGCCATCAAAAGTTTGGTTGTTCCCTTCCTTCCATAGCCCCATACACCAGCCAAAAAAACAAAAAACCCAAATCTTTTTTGCTTCTCGGGAGGATGACGAATTCTCCATAGTTCAAACAACTGCTGGATGGTAGTAGGCGTAGTCGACCAAATTGAATTGCCACAGGACCCATCCCCAAACAGAATAATGCAAACTGACAAGAAATTAGGAAATGTTTGACTAATTCAGCACACCACGAGCATAAACAGCACCATTCACGGTAATTATTTTTCTCATGGCCAGAGCCAAACAAAGCGTTAATGACTTGCTAAAATGGAAATATCATTCTTGGATAACTAAAAGGTCTTCTCGGAAACTAGATTCATTAAAAAGTGAATAAAACGTAAAAATCTGTTCTTATTACTCTTGTATCCCCTTCTAAGCCAAACGAAAATATCATAATCTAACCCCTGACATCAACTGTTGATCCTACCCAAAATTTGAACTTTTAATCCTAACTGGCAATCATTTCATATTCGAACTTCTTATCCTAACTGCAGATCATTTCTATTGCCTTACCTAACACTAAAAAGATGCTCAAACTCATGACTACTCCCGTCACAGAATTTTAGGCCACAATTTGAGTGCCAAAGTGTTGGAACTTGCAAAACTCAAAAGTGATAATCATTGATCTTAAAAGATCTCCAAAATGAGCAATGGATCACTCAAATGGATATTGGACCTTGCAGATGTTGTCCTTAAAAATTTTACATTAAAATTTTAATTTCTTCTTCATCTTTTTCCTGACAAAGAAAGAGGTGAACAATACTTGGGGAGATAAGACAAAGAGGAGAGCAGCAGCATTGAAACCCCAATGATCAATAGTGACATCCAGGTCTCAAAGGGATGTAATCATCACCGTCGTCATCGTCATCATCATCATCATCATCATCTAAGCCTTATCCCAACTAATTGGGGTTGACAACATGAATCCTCTTCCACCATTTCACTCTATCAAGGACCATAACTTCTAATAGACCATAGGTCATCAAGTCTTTTCTTACGACCTCCTCCACCCAAGTCCTTTTGAACCTTCCTTCAGACATAATACATCTCTCCCAATTACTTGAAAGTTGAAACAAAGATTGCTCAAACTCAATTGCATCTCTACCACTAATGCTTACTTGAAACAAAGATAATTTGATTCATCATTGTCATCATCATATCATCGTCTAGTTGTCTCGGCTCTTTGGGGTCAGGTAAATATGAATAAATTATATCTTTCTTCTGCAATGAACACCATCACCCAGTTATGTCTATACAACTAATGCTTAGCCACTCAATCACAAAGGGGAAAGAAGAAAATGAAGATGGAGATCGGCATTGTCCACTGAAACTATGGGCTTGAATCCACACATGTCCTTATTGCTGGTTCAAATTCCAATGGTTCTACAGCCACCATTTTACTTAAGATGCCAAACTTCGATACTCAACAGCTATCTTTCAAAAATAGCATGAGCTGTGAAATCCACCATTGGTGCAAGTAAAATGCACCCATAATTCAGCAAGTTCTTCAACAAGAATTCAAGTTTTACCCATATAGATTAAATCCAAGTCCCACCTTTTTCTTAAAAGAGGAAATCTGGTTCCTCTTTGCAAAAATTATCTCAAATGACCCCAATCATCTTTTCCCATCAATATAATCTCTCCACCTTAAATCTAATAACCAATGTAGAAACACATTTCCAGTTGGCCCCATAGAATTGAATCCATGAAAATGATAAGGGCCTGTTTGGTAGACACTTAGAAAACGATTTTATTAATCAAGCGGGGTGGAGGTGGCCCCACAAAGAATGCATAAAGAACACAGCTACAAAAAACCCAAAAGCTACAAGGACACCCAAGAATCAGAAGAGAGTGTTTCAAAGAAATAGATTTCAAAGCCCAGCTCATAATTTCCAATTTAGCTCTCCTAGAAACTTCCGAAACTGTGCTGATCCTATCCCAAAAGCATCGGTTGTTCCTTTCTCCCCTCAAAGCCCATATAACGATCATTTGAGTTAATAGCTAATATATATTAGAGATTTTTAAAGGCGCATTAAAAACAATCTAGATAATCAACAAGTCATATGAACTGTGATCTCTAATAAACAATTACTATGGAATAAAATGTAATTAACCCATTTTAAGTGGCCCCATTTGGTTTCCACATAAAAATGAGTTCATCTCATGTTAGTTAATATATAAAATAAAATTAAAAAATAAAAAAATTGAAAGGTAGTTACTATCAATTATGTATTAGAGAACGTAGCATTGTTGGTTATATTTTTAATACCTACCAAAAAAGGATCTGTAATACATAATTATAATAAAATAAAATGAGACGAACTCATTTTTATGTAGCGACCAAACACACTGTAAGGATCCCAACATAAATCACTTTTCATAAAGAGAATATTAATCCGCTTGTGTTATTTCATAGGACATAGGTCCTATTTATAATCAACCTTACCATCTGTAATAAAAGATATGAAATCTAAAAATCTATGAAATAGGAAAGCACCTAAGTAACAAGCATTCTATAATTAAGAAAATGCCTAAAATAAGAAGATACTTGATAAGAAAATATTTAAAATTATTCCCTGCCTAAAAATAAAGATATGAAAGAAAGGGCAGATTTCCTAATTTAGAGATTTGAAAAAAAAAATGGAAAGTGATGATGGCTAACAAAAAGGAAAGCGGGCATTTTCTTGTGCACACTTGCCAAGCGTGCACGCGTGAGATGCGGGCATTTTCTTCAAATCTTGATCAATCGGCACGTGCGGCCATTTGGTTGCATCATAAACTCTTCCAGATGGGAAGATCCTAACCATCTAATCACCGTTTAATGAGAACAACAATGGCAGTCTTCTATCAACCATCAATCTGAAAGCCACCAATCGAAGGCCTATGATTGTCCCAACGTCAAGATCTTCAGGGCACTCCTTATCCATAATGGTGCATATCAAACCAACGGTCTGGATCACAGAACCGTGACCAGACATGCAAAAACAGAAATTCAAAGCGGTTGCATATGAAATGCAGATAAATAAATAAAAACAACAGAATACATGCGAAGAATAATTAGAAACAAAAAAAAGAGATTGAATTTTTGAATTTGAAAGTGGGAATTAAAAAATAAATAAAAAGAAACAGAAACAAAATGCAAGTAGTGAGAGTGAAATGAAGGAGTTGAATGGAAATACTAGGGTTTGAGAGGGGTACCGTGGGAAGGAAGATTGAATGAGAATGCGTGAGAGAGAAGAGAGAAGGGTAGAAGAAGAAGAAGTAGCTGCTGCCGACGACCTCTTTTCTCCATCTCTCCCTCGTCTGTATAACTTCTCTCCAAGCAGCGATGAAAGGGTAGATCGGGAAATCTCTCTCTCTCAAAAGGGTGCGATGAAAGGAAACGGATTGGCTACTCCCCCTGCCACTAGCCCGGTGGCTGATGATCGGTGCTCTGTAGGCCCCACTATGATGTATGTGTTTCATCCATTCCGTTCATCCATTTTTACAGACCATTTTAGATCTTGATACCAAATTTTAGATGGATGTATATCTCAGGTAGGCCACACAACAGGAAAACAATAGTGATTGGATATCCATCATTAAAATCCTCCTAAGGCCCACTGTACTGTTTATTTGACATCCAATCTGTTGATTAGGTCATACAGACCTAGATGAAAGGAAAAAAAAAAAAAAAAAAAACAAATATCAGCTTGATCCAAAACTTTTATGATCCCCAGAAAGTTTTTAATGGTTCACATTCAATTACCACTGTTTCCTGTAATGTGGTCCACTTGAGATTTGGATATATCTAATTTTTGGTCTCATACCATAAAATGATCTATAAAAATATATGGACGGCATGGATGAAACACATACATCATGCTGGGGCCACAGAGAACCGACCACTAGCCATTGGCTGGTGGCGGGGGAGTAGCCAATCCGTTTTCCTCTTTGGACGCCACGCCAGCAGAAGGCGGTAACGGAGCAGATTGGGTGCGGCCCTGACTCTGGAGCCCAACTTAATGTGTTTTTAGTATATCCACACCGTCCAACCGTTTTCCCAGATCATTTTAGTAATTGAGACACAAATTGAAGAAGATCCAAATTTCATATGGACCATAATAAAGGAAACAGTGATGATTGACCATTAAAAACTTCTTATAAGCCACAAAAGTTTTAGATAAGATAATATTTATTTTATGTGAACTTAGTAACAGATTGGATGGAAAATAAACGTTACAGTGGGTCATAAGAACTAGTGGGAGTTCATTCACCACTATTATCTGTAATGCGTTTACCTGACATTTGGATGTACTTTGTTTTTCTTTTCATGTACTTTAATAACATGAGAAAACGGATGGACGGAGTGAATATAACCGAGAATAGGATATCGAGTAAACTATGTTTTGACAGTGAATGTTTTTAGTTTATCCACGCAGTCCATCCGTCCGTTTTGCAGAGTTATTTTAGAGCTGACCCAAAAATGAGAGTAAATCCAAAACTCAAGTGCTGATTTCCACAGTTGAAACCTTGGTAGGCCCTACCATGATGTTTATTTAACATTTCATAAGACCACAAAAGATAAAGGAAAACAAAAATATAAGCTTATCGAAAACTTGTGTGCCCCTATGAAATTTTCAACGCTGGATATTCAATTCATACTGTTTCCTATTGTGTGGTCTATTTGAACTTTGGATATGCTTCGTTTTTGTGGATCAATTCTTAAAATTATATGATAAAATAGATGGACGGTGCAGATAAAATATATAAATTAGGTTGGATCCCACAGAGTTTACTCCGTACGCAAACCGCTTCCCGTGTCCGTTCGCGGGCCGTGGGGGAGATGGGACGCATAAGAGTAATAGTACCCGGGCGCGGATTCGGTAGACCCAACTAAGTGCGTGGGACCCTGGCTGTGGGGCCCACATTAATGTATGTGGCTACATCCATGCCGCCCATCTGTATTACAAACTCATAAAATAAAGTGGATCTAAATCTGATATGAATAAAAACTTATTGTGGGCCACAAAAGCTTTCTATCAAGATAATATTAGTGTAGTATCATCATACAGGTCATTTTCAACTTCTTCTTTTTTTTTTTGTTTTCTTTTTTTTCACACGCACACACCCCATCACACTCACGCCTTAGTGTTCACCACTTATGGATACTTGAACCCTTGACCGGGTGTTGAACCTCCTAAGAGTTTACCACCAGAGCAGGAGTAAGGATCCGAGGTCATTTTGAGCTTATCAACAGGTTGGATGCCAAATAAAAATGAGAAATTTGCGACTCTATGACCCATTTATGGCCTATTTACGAGACCAAGCCCACCCCATTTTCCCTTGCGAGAATATGCCTCAGCTATATAGACGACTTGCCAAAGCTCAAAAATGCCCCTCTCTTTTACCTTCAAGCGGATCGGCAGGTGCTCGAAGATGAGCGCTGACGCTCCTCGAACTCCGAGTTGTACGAACGGTTCAAAATAGATCAACGTTACGTGGGCCCCATAGTTATGTATTTATTATATCCAAAACGTTCATCCATATTTCGAGATCATTTCGGAGCATTATCCAAAAAATAATAATAATAATATCCAAAGATCAACTGGACCACACCACAAAGAGCAGTAGACATTCAATTCCCCACTGCCTTTTAAAGTGTGGTCCATTTGATAGATAGATCTATCTTATTTTCCGTCTCAAGCTTTAATATGAGCTCGCCAAATAAATGGACGATTTGGATATAACATAGACCTGATGGGACCCAAAAAAAAAAAAAACAAAGATTCGAAAGAAAAAAAAAATACCATAAAGTCATTTGTTACGGTCAGACCTATCGCTAGGATTATAATTGTAGCCATAGATACCCAGTTTGTAGCCAAAAAGGTCTAAACCGGCGTGGGCGCGCCGAACTAGTGGCACCCGCACCACTTGCTGGAGCATCCGGCGTGGCCACGCCCAGCTGGAGGGCCCAATTGCTACGGATTATAACCGTAGCCATTGACCGTAGTGCAATTTTATTTTATTTTTTTACATGGAGAACTTTATTCCGCCTATAATTTTCTCTAACACATATTTATATAAATATTTATATATAAGCATATAAATTTTTTTTCGCTTTTTTCATTTCTTTCTTTATTCATTTGACAGGAATATCTTCTAAACTAAAATTAGTTACTTGATGTACCCTATGGGCCTGTTTGGCCGAGCAGATTGAATGGTATTAGAGTGGATTGCATGGATTTCAAGGTAATAATAGCTACGTCATTGGATTGGTGCAAGATCTATGGGATTGCTATACCCCGAGATTGCTATATCGGGTCTGTTTGGCACGCCCGGCCAATCCGGGGATTAAACCTTCCAATCCCTTTCAATCCCCCGAACCAAACACGTCCCAGGCATTTTTGAAGGGATTAGGGTGGATTGGATGAGATTTAAGGGCCTGTTTGGCCGGGCGAATCCCATGGGATTAGGAGGGATGGGATGGATTTTAAGGTAATGATGGTGGTGTCAATGAATTTAGGTTATATGTTTAGGTTTTAGGTTTAGGTTTAGGTTATAGGTTAAGGTTAAGGTTTAGGTTTAGGTTATAGATTATAGGTTATAGATTTAGGGAATTGAGAATAAGTTAAGGTTTAGGTTTAGGTTATAGGTTACAGGGTATAGGTTTAGGTTTGGGTTTAGGTTATAGGTTATAGGTTATACGTTTATGTTATAGGTTAAAGGTTTAGGTTTATGTTATAGGCTAAAGGTTTAGGTTTTGGGATTTGAGAATAGGTTTAGGTTAAGGTTATAAGTTTAGGTTAAAGGTTTAGATTAATGTTATAGGTTTAGGTTTAGGTTTAGGTTATAGGTTTAGATTTGAGAATATGTTTAGGTTATAAGTACAGGTTTAGGTTAGGTTGGAGGTTAAGGTTTAGGGAATTGAGTTTAGGTTATATGTTTAGGTTATAGGTTATACGTTTAGGTTAAGGTTTAGGGAATTGAGTTTAGGTTATATGTTTAGGTTATATGTTATAGATTTAGGTTAAAGTTTAGGTTGTTGTTATAGGTTTTGGGATATGAGAATAGGCTTAGGTTATAAGTATAGGTTTAAGTTTAGGAATTCGGGTTCGGATTTGGCTTTATGTTCGGGTTTAGATTATAGGTTTCGGTTTAGGTTATAGGTTATAGGTTTATGTTAAGGTTTAAGTTTAGGTTATAGGTTTTGGGATTTGAGAATACGTTTAGGTTATAAGTATAGGTTTAGGGAAATGACCGTGAAGTGAAGGGGCATGACCGTGAAATGCGTTGAAATAACCGTGAATCAACACGGAATAGGCGGGAATGACCGTGATATGCATGGAAATGGGGGTGAAGTGAAGCGATTGGACCGCGAGATGCCCAGAAGTGACCGTGAAGTAAAGACGCGGGACCGCGAAATGCGTCAAAATGATCGTGAATCAACACGGAATATGCGGAAATGACCGTGATATGCAAGGAAATAGGGATGAATTGAAGTAAAGCGATTGGACCGCGAAATACACGGAAGTGATCGTGAAGTGAAGACGCGGGACCTCAAAATGCGTCGAAATGACTGTGAATCAACACGAAATATGCGGGAATGACCGTGATATGCATGAAAATGGGGGTGAAGTGAAGTGATTGGACTGCGAAATACACGGAAGTGACCGTGAAGTGAAGACGCGAGACCGCGAAATGCGTCGAAATGATCGTGAATTAACACGGAATATGCGGGAATGACCGTGATATGCATGGAAATGGGGGTGAAGTGAAGCGATTGGACCGCGAAATACACGGAAGTGACTGTGAAGTGAAGATGCGGGACCGCAAAATGCGTCGAAATGACCATGAATCAACACAAAATATGTGGAAATGACCGTGATATGCATGGAAATGGGGGTGAAGTGAAGCGATTGGACCGCGAAATACACGGAAGTGACCGTGAAGTGAAGACGCGGGACCGCAAAATGCGTCGAAATGACCGTGAATCAACACGAAATATGTGAAAATGACCGTGATATGCATGGAAATGGGGGTGAAGTGAAGCGATTGGACTGCGAAATGTGCGGATGTGACCGTGAAGTAAAGACGCGAGACCGCGAAATGCGTCGAAATGACCGTGAATCAATACGGAATATGCGGGAATGACCGTGATATACATGGAAATGGGGGTGAAGTGAAGCGATTGGACAACAAAATGCACGGAAGTGAGCGTGAAGTGAAGACGCGAGACCGCGAAATGCTTCGAAATGATCGTGAATCAACAAGAAATATGTGGAAATGACCGTGATATGCATGGAAATGAGGGTGAAGTGAAGCGATTGGACTGCGAAATGCATGGAAGTGACCATGAAGTGAAGACGCGGGACCGCAAAATGCGTCGAAATGACCGTGAATTAACACGGAATATGTGGGAATGACCGTGATATGCATGAAAATGGGGGTGAAGTGAAGTTATTGGATCGCGAAATGCGCGGAAGTGACCGTGAAGTAAAGACGCAGGACCGCAAAATGCGTCGAATGTGAATCAACACGGAATATGCGAGAATGACCGTGATATGCATGGAAATGGGGGTGAAGTGAAGCGATTGGACCGCGAAATGCACGGAAGTGACCGTGAAGTGAAGACGCGGGGACCGCGAAATATGTCGAAATGACCGTGAATCAATACGGAATATGCAGGAATGACCGTGATATGCAAGGAAATGGGGGTGAAGTGAAGCAATTGGACCGCAAAATGCACGGAAGTGACCTTGAAGTAAAGACGCGGGACCCCGAAATGCGTCAAAATGACCATGAATCAACACGGAAAAGGCGGGAATGACGGTTATATGCATGGAAATGGGGGTGAAGTGTCACGATTGGACCGCGAAATATGCGGAAGTGACCGTGAAGTGAAGATGCATGACCGCGAAATTCGTCGAAATCACCACGAATCAACACGGAATATGCGAGAATGACCGTGATATGCATGGAAATGAGAGTGAAGTGAAGCGATTGGATAGCGAAATGCGTAGAACTGACTGTGAAGTGAAGACGCGTGATTCACTTCCGTGTTGATTCACGGTCATTTCAACGCATTTTGCGGTCTCGCGTATTCACTTCACGGTCACTTCCGTGCATTTCGCGGTCCAATCGCTTCACTTCACCCCCATTTCCATGCATATCACGTTCATTCCCGCATATTCCGTGTCGATTCACGGTCATTTCGATGCATTTCGCGGTCCCGCGTCTTTACTTCACGGTCACTTCCGCGCATTTCGCGGTCCAATCGCTTCACTTCACCCCCATTTCCATGCATATCAGGTCATTCCCGCATATTCCATGTTGATTCATGGTCATTTCGATGCATTTGCGGTCACGCGTCTTTACTTCACGATCACTTTCGCGCATTTCGATGTCCAATCGCTTCACTTTACCCCATTTCCATGCATATCACGGTCATTCCCGCATATTCCGTGTTGATTCACGGTCATTTCGATGCATTTCACAGTCCCGCGTCTTTACTTTACGGTCACTTCCGCCCATTTCGCGGTCTAATCGCTTCACTTCACCCCCATTTTCATGCATATCACGGTCATTCCTGCATATTCTGTGTTGATTCATGGTCATTTCGACGCATTTCGCGGTCCCGCGTCTTCACTTCACAGTTACTTCCGTGCATTTCGCGGTCCAATCGCTTCACTTCACCCCCATTTCCATGCATATCACGGTCATTCCCGCATATTTCGTATTGATTCATGGTCATGTCGACGCATTTCGTGGTCCCGCATCTTCACTTCACGGTCACTTCCGTGTATTTCGCAGTCCAATCGCTTCACTTCACCCCAATTTCCATGCATATCACGGTCATTCCCGCATATTCCGTGTTTATTCACGTTCATTTCGACGCATTTCGCGGTCCCGCGTCTTCACTTCACGGTCACTTCCGTGTATTTCGCGGTCCAATCGCTTCACTTCACCCCCATTTCTACGCATATCATGATCATTCCCGCATATTTCGTGTTGATTCACGTTCATTTCGACGCATTTCGCGGTCCCACGTCTTCACTTCACGGTCACTTCCGTGTATTTTGCAGTCCAATCGCTTCACTTCACCCCCATTTCCATGCATATCACGGTCATTCCCGCATATTCCGTGTTGATTCACGATCATTTCGACGCATTTCGAGGTCCCGCGTCTTCACTTCACGGTCATTTCCGTGTATTTCGCGGTCCAATCGCTTCACTTCACCCCAATTTCTATGCATATCACGATCATTCCCGCATATTCCGTGTTGATTCACGATCATTTCGACGCATTTCGCGGTCCCGCGTCTTTACTTCACGGTCACTTCCGGGCATTTCACAGTCCAATCGCTTCACTTCACCCTCATTTTTATGCATATCACAGTCATTCCTGCCTATTTCGTGTTGATTCACGGTCATTTCAATGCATTTCACAGTCATGCCCCTTCACTTCACGGTCGTTTCCCTAAACCTATACTTATAACCTAAACTTATTCTCAAATCCCAAAACCTATAACCTAAACCTAAACCTTAACATAAACCTATAACCTATAACCTAAACCGAAACCTATAACCTAAACCCAAACATAAACCCAAACCCGAACCCGAATTCCTAAACTTAAACCTATACTTATAACCTAAACCTATTCTCAAATCCCAAAACCTATAACTACAACCTAAACCTTAACCTAAACCTATAACCTATAACCAAACAATACCTAAACTCAATTCCCTAACCTTAATAAACATATACCTATAACTTAAACTCAATTCCCTAACCTTAACCTCCAACCTAATCTAAAACCTATACTTATAACCTAAACCTATTCTCAAATCTAAACCTATAACCTAAACCTAAACCTAAACGTATAACATTAACCTAAACCTTTAACCTAAACTTATAACTTTAACCTAAACCTATTCTCAAGTCCCAAAACCTAAACCTTTAACCTATAACCTAAACCTAAACCTTTAACCTATAACCTAAACGTATAACTTATAACCTAAACCTATACCCTGTAACATATAACCTAAACCTAAACCTTAACTTATTCTCAATTCCCTAAATCTATAACCTAAACCTTAGCCCAAATCTAAACCTAAACCTTAACATATAATCTAAACCTAAACCTAAAACCTAAACCTATAACCTAAATCCATTGACACCACCATCATTACCTTAAAATCCATCCCATCCCTCCTAATCCCATGGGATTCGCCCGGCCAAACAAGCCCTTAAATCCCATCCAATCCACCCTAATCCCTTCAAAACTACTTGGGATGTGTTTGGTTCGGGGGATTGAAAGGTATTGGAAGGTTTAATCCCCGGATTGGCCAGGCGTGCCAAAAAGACCCGATATAGCAATCCCGGGGCATAGCAATCCCATAGATCTTGCACCAATCCAATGACGCAGCTATTATTACCTTGAAATCCATGCAATCCACTCTAATACCATCCAATCTCATCCAATCTGTCCGGCCAAACAGGCCCATAAGGTACATCAAGTAACTAATTTTAGTTTAGAAGATATTCTTGTCAAATGAATAAAGAAAGAAATGAAAAAAGAGAAAAAAAAATTATATGCTTATATATAAATATTTATATAAATATGTGTTAGAGAAAATTATAGGTGGAATAAAGTTCTCCATGTAAAAAATAAAAAATAAAAAATTTGTACTACGGTCAATGGCTACGGTTATAATCCGTAGCTATAGGGCCCCCAGCAGGGCGTGACCCCGCCAGATCGGCGTGGCCACGCCGGATGCTCCAGCAAGTGGCTTGGTTGCCACTAGTTCGGCGTACCCACCCCGGTTTAAACCTTTTTAGCTCTGGACTGGGTACCTATGGCTACGGTTATAATCCGTAGCGATAGGTCTGACCATAGCAAATGACTTTACAGCCATTTAATTTTATTTTTTTGAATCTTTGTTTTTTTTTTTTTGGATCCCATCAGGTATATATTATATCCAAACCATCCATTTATTTGGCGAGCTCATATTAAAGCTTGAGACGGAAAATAAGATAGATCTAACTATCAAATGGACCACACTTTAAAAGGCAGTGGGAAATTGAACGTCTGCTACTCTTTGTGGTGTGGTACAGTTGATCTTTGGATATGATTTTTTTTTTGGGATAATGCTCCGAAATGATCTCAAAATATGGATGAACGTTTTGGATATAATAAATACATAACTGTGAGGCCCACGTAACATTGATCTATTTTGAACCGTTCGTACAACTCGGAGTTCGAGGAGCGTCAGCGCTCGTCTTCGAGCACCTGCCGATCCGCTTGAAGGTAAAAGGGAGGGGCATTTTCGACCTTTGGCAAGTCGTCCGTACAACTGGGGCGTATTCTCGCAATGGAGAATCAGGTGGGCTTGGTCTCGTAAATAGGGCATAAATGGGTCGTACAGTCGCAAATTTCTCAATAAAAATTCCGGTGGACTCTAAGAAGTTTTTAATGGTGGGGATTAAATCACGATTTTTTCTTGTAGTGTGGTCCATTTAAGATTTGGGCGTGCTTTAAATTTAGAAATATGCCCTAAAATGATCTTTTAAAATGGTTGGACGGTGTGGATTTAAGGCACATACATCACTTTTAGCCCCACATTCAAGGTCCCAACCACCTCGGTAGATCCGAGGTTTCACCCAATCAGCTCTGCCGGTTCATAGCTAGGGACCGACAAGGCTCTGACGGTCCACCGTGGTGTATAGTTTTTATCCACACGGTCCATCCATTTTTTCCATATCATTTTAGGTTAAATATATAAAAAATAAGGCAGTTCCAAAGCGCAAGTGGACCACACAGTAGGATTAAACATCTACCGTCAAAATCTTTTTGAAGGTCACGGAAGTTCTGGATCAGGCTGATATTTGTGTCTTCCCTTTGTCAAGGTCCATGTGACCTTATGAAATGGTTGGATGGCAATTAACCATCACAGTGGGCCCTAGGAAGGTTTCAAATAGTGTGTCATTATCACCTCTCTTCTTGTGGTGTGGTCCACTTGAGCCTTGGATCTACCTATACTTTTTTAGATTTTCTACTAAAATATATGAAAAAAATGGATGAACGGTGCGGATAAAACTCATACATCACGGTGGCCCCTCAAAGCCCCTGTCCGTTCCTAGTTAGAGACAGGCGGTTGGTACCCAATCCTCGTTCGATGATTACGTATTTACGTGCAGCAGCTGCCTCTGTTGAAATTTAGTGGTTTTTTGAAAAAATAAAAAGAAAATTCAAAATTTTCAATATTTCGGGATTTTGCCGCCAAAACGCTTTTTCCGAAAATTTCAAATCTAAAAGTGCGGTGTGTGCTTTGTCCCACATCGGAAATGGTTGAAATCATTTTGTGGTTTATATGAGATGTTGAGAAGGGTATTCTTACTTGGAGCTTTTTGGAGGAGATGAAATAAGGGTTGCGTGTTCCAGTGCGAAGCACTGGAACACATGCACGCACGCACGTGCGCGCGCTCAGGCTCAGGCACGGGCGAGGGCGAGGGCGAGGGCGTGGGCGTGGGCAGTGAGGCAGTGTGGCTGTAGTGGCGCTAGATGGCGCACTTTGCACTTAGGGCCTTAGGGTCTAGTGCGATGGGTCTGGTCAGAGCCTTAGGGCGGTGCGGATCTGAAAATCCGAAAGGACCTGGGTTTTATAGGTGACTGAGAACGGTCGATCTAGAATCCGAAACGTCCAGCAGTTTCTAAAAACGGCTCTTGCCTTGAAAGCCAAACGGTCCGAAAACGGACGGGCCAGGATGATCCAACGTCAGATCTTCTGATCTAACGATCAGAACGTCTGGGATTAATGGACAACGGCCAGAAACATTTTTCAAACGTTCTGGACCATTAAATACCACACAGCATCGGGTCTAAACCAGAGGCCTATATAAACTGGACCATTCCAGTCCGATTTCATCATCTCAACACACCATCTCTCTCATCAAATCAGAAACAGTCCTTAGCTCCATTGTTAGATATTATGATCATCTCTACAGTATAAATCTGCCAGAAGAAATCTATTGCGTTAAAACTGTTCCTCAGGGACCTATCGTGATTGCTGCACGCTGGATCCAGATAAGGCTTGTCTTATCCTGGAAGCAATTCGTTGTAACACACCACAGTGATAAGGGGACGAATCACGCTTAAGGACAGCGTATTTTATACGTGATTCAGCCTAGTGAAATTGTTCTTTTTTCAATTATTCATTTTACGATTATTTTTCGGTTTGTGTATCCAATCAAATTTTCTAACAATCTTAAAGCGTGATTATGGACACCGAAAGTTGTCACGCCCCAAACCCGGAAATCGGATTCACAGGAATCCCGATCGCCGAATCTGGTGCCAACAGCCTCCGTAGTACCCCATTCTCGGCTCCTAGCGTCCATATGCCAAATTCCGATCCTGGGATCCTACAAGGAGGATTTTTTTTTTTTTCCAATGTACATTTAATTCAAAATGAGCATAACCACAAGATTACCCAATTCACAAATGCAACATCATTATCATCACATATCCACTAATATAATCATTCGAGTACAATGCTGAAGGAGAAATACATAAATCGAAAATCAAGTTCCAGAAGACCGCTGCATACTCCAAGCTCGACACTGCTGCAACCTAACATCATCTGCACGCATCTATCGTGCATAAGCTTATAGAAAGCTTAGGGGGTGGTGTAAGTGTGTGCATAAGGTAAGTATCGAGTAAGCAATATCAGAGTAATCAGAGTAATCAAAGTAATCAGAGTAATCAAAGTAATCAGAGTAATCAGAGTAAGCGGAAATACTGGCAGTCCGTGAGTCATACAATGTCATAAATCATACAATATCGAAATAAGCGGAAATATACTGATAAGTCTATGAGTATCATCAGCCGTACCAAGGCTATGCGATGCAAGACATGAGTACCAACGGCTATATCAATGTAGAAACATGGCAACCCAAAATACTAAGTACTGCGGACGCAATGTAATATGCGGTGCGAATGAAATGACCATGCTGGAGTGAAGTCGGGATGATAGTACGTAGTATCGCAGGCTACGGGGTCCAGCACAATGGACTTCTATCCAAACCAGTCCCATACCTAAATTTGGATAGTCAGACTCAATGTGGTAAACTCCTAATCTCAGGTTAGTCGCGCGCCCAACCGAAATCCTGG
The DNA here is from genome assembly GCA_021015155.1 of Magnolia officinalis. Classification (NCBI taxonomy): domain Eukaryota; kingdom Viridiplantae; phylum Streptophyta; class Magnoliopsida; order Magnoliales; family Magnoliaceae; genus Magnolia; species Magnolia officinalis. The sequence continues at coordinate 21,942,746 of JAJHSJ010000001.1, read as the reverse complement.
CCATGCGAAAGCACACGTAACAATGGTTACGCACCATCAGCCCGAGTGGATAGTGAGTGGTGAATGACGAATGAATATGCAATTGCTGCTCAATAAGTCCACATATCAGTACGGTTACTCTCTGGAAAAAATCACGGGGTCTATTACACTCCAAACCAGATTGCCGCCCCATCGCGCGCAACAAGGTGAGTGGAAGAGACCTCACTATCCGCCTGCCAATATCGGGCCCGGCTCGTCGATAGCGGACCCATTCCTCGAGCTGGTCAGACTCAGCCTAGCATTGCCCCCTCCTCTCGAGCAGGTAAGGCCGTACCCCCTTCCAACCGACCACGACACAGTGGGAGACGCGGCCTAACGGTATATGGCCCTCATGCGCTCATGCATCCACTCGGTCTAGACGTTGGAGCAACCTCTGGAACCAAGAGGGTTTAGGGACTTTCACCAGGGATATCTATAGCACCCCATGTAGAACAGATTTCCGGTGTCCCATCTGGCCATCCACGAACTACCTGTGGAGGCTACGACCCTGATGTCGCTAGGGCGTATAGTAATCACAGCACACAATGCAAGATGCATGAGTCATACAATCCAGTCATAATCAATCCTACGCATACCATGCGCTCATGTGAGATAACCTCCGCCTATCAGGGAGTCTCATAACAAACTGCTCAATGACATATGCAATGAACAACCACGTCTCTTAACAAACATGCAGAGATGAGCGTATGGGCATGTATCATGATGCTATGCAGTCACATATTCATAATCGGTATCAATAACCGGTATCAACAATCGGCCTCGACAATGTGGACATTTAACCAACATTGCCCCCAAGGAATGGTTCACACAAAGCCAAACATATAATGGGCCCACGGCCTCACACAAAGGCCTAATATACAACACAATAGACCTTACTTAAGGGCCATATATACACAACGGGTTGGCCCTGCTCATGGGCTTTAAATACATGACATGTGGACCCTACACATGGGTCTCGAATACATCAAATGGGCCATGCGTCATGGGCCTAATACATATCACAATGGACCTTGCCCATAGGCCACGAATACATCACAGTGGGTCGCATCTCACGGGTCTAATATACATCGCAATGGGCCGCTCCCACGGGCCTACTATACATCAAACATCAAGTCAGACCTCACCATATGGGCCGAAAATATATCTCAATGGGCTATGTCCCATGGGCCTCGAATATATCACAATGGGTCTCGACAATCGGAATCGGCCTCAACCATTGAAATCGTCACTTGGAATCGGCCTCGATACTCGGCGTCGACAATAGAAAACGGCAAATCGGTCACGACAATCGGAATCGGCAAATCGGTTATGTCAATCGGAACTCGGCAATCGGTAACGATAAACGGCCATGACAATCAGGATTGATCGATAATCAGAATCGGCAACTCGGTCACGACAATCGGGATCGATCGATAATCAGAGTTAACAAACCGGTCACGTCAATCGAAATCGGCAATCAACCACGACAATCGGGATCGATCGATAATCAGAATCGGTAAATCGATCACGTCAATCGGAATCGACAGTCGGTCACGACAATCAAAATCGGCAAATCGGTCACGACAATCTGACTCGGCCTATACAATCGGCCTCGATAATCATAATCGATAATCGACACCAATACTCATCATATAAATAAGGCGGGGTCCATAGGTGAACAGTCGATCAACCATAATATAAAGATTGGCCCTCAACCGTGGTTATATCAAATCCGATAGCGTGAAACTATCCGTCTATAACGAATGGGGCCCACTTATTTGGGTTAACCCACTAAGAGAATGATGAGAATGGGCCTAACCAGGCCTAAGGAAAGGTCACAATGAGGATATTTAACCATCATTGCCCATCAATGTGGACATTCAACCAACACTGCTCCCAAGAAGTGGCCTATATAGAGCAAAACATATAGTGGGCCCATGGCCTCAAACAAGGGCCTCGTACAATTACCATGGGCCGCACCAACGGGCCTCATGTAAATCAAGTGGGCCGTATCAATGGGCCGCACCAACGGGCCTAATATATATATCAAATGGGCCACACCAACGGGCCGCACCACATGGACCGGAAAGACATCACAATGGGCCGCAATAATGGGCCAATGCACATCACAATGGGCCACGACAAGTCTCAATGGGCCTGACATAAGGGTCTCACATATCAATCGGGCCTTTCCAAATGAGCCCCAAAATACATCATATCAGGGCCCTATCAAATGGGCCACAACAACTACACCATTCATCCGTCTATGGAGATTATTTTAGATCATTATCTAGACAATGAATCATATCAAAAGATCATTTGGATCATACCACAAATAACGGTGGTGAGAGTGATAAAAAGGTCAGTTGGACCACATCACAAGTAGCAGTGGAGAGGGTGATTTCCACTGTACAAAGTTTTACATGGGGCCTCATAACATAACATGTATTTTTCATCCAGTCTATTCTCAAGGTCACAGGGACTAAACGGAGAGGAAACAATATCACATGGTCCAACGCTTTTGGAACCAAAGGATTTCAATGGTAGACGCTCAATCCCACTGTTTTGGCAGTGCAGTCCACTTGACACTAGATCTGTCTTGGTTTCAGTCTCCAGCCTTGAGCTAGCCCAATGGATGAACGGTTTCGATGTATCACATACACCAGCGGGCCCCACAGGATTGTTGGTGTCGTGGGGCCCATCGATGGGCAGTGTAGATGCAGCACATGCATCGAATGGTGGGGTGGCTAGCACGTCAGGTGGATGGACGGGTTGGATGAATAACATATATCAAGGTGAGGTCCACATACGTGGCCCACCATATAATTTAATCTGCTTTTATTATTATTATTATTATTATTATTATTATTATTATTATTATTATTATTATTATCTCAAGCCGTGAGACGTACTCATCAAATGCATAGACGGTTTGGATGTAATGCATATCTCATGGTGGGTCCACACGTGTGGCCCACCAGGAAAATAGACGGACGGTCTGGATACACGTCCAGATGAATGGACGGTATAGATAAGACATATATATCACGGTGGGACCCTTCAAGCTTGGAGATGGTCGAAGAAATCAAGGTGGGCTCCACACAAAACCGTACAGAATACATATAACAGGGTGGCCCCACCATAAATGGTCAGATGGTATGTGTATAATACATACGTCAGAGGTGGAATCCACCGTCCAAATGGACAATGTGGAATAACGGTACATCATGGTTGGGATTCCATGCAGCACACCATCCAGATGGACAGTGTGGATGCAAAATACATATACTAAGGTGGGTCTCACTCCCACACGTGGGGTGGGCCATGGTCTGCCCAACACAGGTAGACGGTAAGGATATAAAACACATACATTAAAGTGGTGGGATCCCACAAAGCTGGTGACGCCACTGCAGCAGCAGCGTCCAGCTGCTGGATTGCTGGGCTGCTGGCCCAGTGTCCAGCAGATGGACGGGTGGATGTACACGCACATCGAAGTGGTCCACCCAGTGGACGGTGTAGATGAGATCCATACATCATGGTGTGGTCCACGTAGTGGCACACCAATATAATACTATATATTATATTATATTATAATATATTACCTATATACAATGGCAGGATCTGGACGGTGATGGTGTATATGGTTAAAGGTGGGTCCCACGTGGAAGTGGCCCACCATAGTATATTATTTATAATATAATATATTATATTATATATATATCATATGTATAATATAATATAATATAATATTTTATATTAAAGGAAATAGAATCTCCCCGCGTCCAGAGAGTCTGGACGCTGGCTTAGTCTTTACTTTGGCAGGGTGGGGCTACGTGGTGTGGCCCACCAGAGATTCTGATCAGCTTCATTTTTCGGCTCAACGCCTAAAATGAATTGAAAAATGGGATGGACGGTGTGGATTAGATACATGCATCAAGGTGGGATCCACTTGATCAGACCTTCAAAACTTGTTAACCACAAAGAGCTCCTGTGTGGTAGCCAAGCCAATCTGCTGCCACTGTCAAAATGGGTCCACACGTGGGATTAAGATGATATTTGTATTTTTCCTTTCGTCCAGGGACACTGGACATCCAGCGGACGGGCGGCCCTAGATAGGGCACGCCATCAAGGTGGGTTCCGCGGTTAGATGACATGGATATAACACATGTTGGTGGGCCACGCATACACACATTAGGTGGGCCACACACCTCTTCATCATCATCATCATACAAAAAAAAAAAGAGAAAGAGCTCGGATGGTGATGGAGGGACCTCGCAACTATGGGCCCCTCAAGGCGATACAAACTATACATCAAATGGGTCCCACCATATGTGGGCCCTCAAATAATCAAAATCAAATAAATTTAATGCTATGAACACCCACCTTTTGATCTTCTTGGCCCGATGGAATCCCTAGCTCCTTGGCTTCGATTTTGACGGAGGATGATGAAGTTTAGAGGGTTAGGATGAAAGATGTGGGGGTAGGAAGATGGGCCACACCAAGGTTTTCTCATGGAGAGCTTGCACGTTGGGTTCTCCTTGGTTGCTTGGAAGAGAAGGGAGAATTAAGAGAGAGATAGGAGATGGGATTGAGTGATGGATGGGAGAGAGAGAGAGAGAGAAGATGTGATGGAAATGTTGACTTTTGGGGTTGTTGTGTAAGAGAAGTATGGGTTGTGATGGGGTGAGTAATGTGTTGGGTGATGGGTTGATTGATGTGTTGTACTTGACATTGATGGGATTGATGGGACATGATTTGAAATCTTTCTTGGGTTTTGCAACGCGCGGCGTTTTCCTCGAACTGAACGCGGGCCCACATCTCCTGGCCTGGGTATTGCCTTGGCGCACGAGATGCGGCATCGAAACCGCAGCGACGGCGCGGTCGCACTGGTACAAGTCTCGGGTCGAGCCGACTCTAATATACGAGGCATGACTCGTGATCGTGCGCAAACGCCGATAACAGATCGTGGGGGTCGCCGGAACAGTACGGAGTAGGATACGGGTCTTACAAAAGTATTGCATCAATCAAACTGATGAACCAAGATCTGATCCGATTGGACCGATTCGATGGTTCAAATTTCACTAGATGGCAGGACAAACTGAAATTCCTGCTGACCGCTCTGAAGATATTCTACATCCTAGATCCGAATCTCCAGCCTCTGCCTGAAGCAAAGGACACTGACACTCCAGAACAAGTGGCTGCTAGGATCAAGCGACAAGAAGATGAACTGCTGTGTCGTGGTCACATCCTCAATGCTCTCTCTGATCGATTGTACGATTTGTACACGGGGACCACGTCAGCGAAAGAGATTTGGAGCGCGCTGGAATACAAATACAAGGCTGAAGAGGAAGGTACACAGAAATTTCTAATTGCCAGGTATTTCGACTTCACGATGGTAGACAATCTACCGCTGCTTGCCCAAATCCAAGAATTGCAGCTTATAGTAAATAAAATAAAAGCTATAAAAATAGATCTTCCTGAATCCTTTCAAGTTGGAGCTATAATCGCAAAATTACCTCCAAACTGGAAAGACTATAGAAAGAAACTACTGCATAAATCCGAAGAGTTCATCCTAGAACAAATCCAGAAGCATCTTCGTATTGAAGAAGAATCTCGTAACTGAGACCAAAAGGATGACGCTAATGGTGCATCATCATCCAAGGTGAACGCAGTAGAAAGGACATCCCAAAATAATTCAAATGAGAAAGCTGACTCCCTTAAACCTAACAAAGATCAAGGGAAATTCAAGAAAACCCAAAAGAAGAAAAACGGCAAACCTAAGGGAGCTTGCTATGTCTGCAGCAAGACCGGACATTTCGCTCGAGTCTGTAGGGACCGAAAAAAACCTAAGAAAGAGGCTAATGTAGTAGACGATGAAATCGTAGCCATGGTCACAGAAGTGAACCTAGTTCAAGAGAAAATTCCTGGTTGGTGGTATGATACAGGTGCCACAGTCCATGTTTGCAATGATCGATCTGCCTTCAAAACCTATGAAGACGAGACCAATGGTCAAGAGGTTCAAATGGGAAATGAAGGACGATCGAAAGTTGTAGGCAAAGGAACCGTGGAATTATTCTTTACCTTTGGAAAGAAGGTAATTCTGACCAACGTACTGCATGTCCCAGACATAAGGAGGAATCTTGTCTCAGGGGATCTTTTAAGTAAACCTAGGATTAGGGTTGTGTTTGAATCAGGCAAGCTGATATTGTCTAAGAATGGAAACTTTGTAGGTAAGGGTTATGCTTGTAATGGGATGATCAAATTATCTCTGAATGAAAATAATTCTTCTGCTTACATGATTGAATCTGTAACACTATGGCATGGTAGACTAGCTCATATTGGCTACAGTACCCTAAAGCTCATGGCTAAGAATGGTCTAATATCATGCAATGATAGTGACAAAGATAAATGTGAAGTATGCATACGGTCTAAAATAATCAAGAAACCTTTCCCTAGCGTTGAGAGATCATCTCAAATATTAGACCTAGTGCATACTGACATATGTGAACTAAATGGCGTTCTTACCCGTGGAGGGAAAAGGTACTTTATAACATTTATAGATGATTGTTCAAGATATGTATATGTGTATCTGTTGAAATCAAAAGATGAAGCATATAATGCATCCAAGATCTATAAATCCGAAGTAGAAAATCAATTAGATAAAAATATTAAAATCCTTCGTAGTGATCGAGGTGGAGAATATTTCTCTAATGAATTTTCTAACTATTGTGAAGAACACGGTATAATACATCAGTGCACAGCACCTTATACACCACAACAAAATGGTGTAGCAGAAAGGAAAAATAGGACTTTAGTAGAAATGGTCAACTCAATGCTAATACAAGCACAGTTGTCATTTAACCTATGGGGAGAAGCACTGTTAGCCGCTTGTCATGTTTTAAACCGAATTCCATCTAAGAAAACCAAGACCTCTCCATACGAAATATGGAAAGGAAGAAAATCAAACATTGGGTATCTTAGAGTGTGGGGGTGTCTTGCATACTGCAGAACTCCATAACTCCAGAACCTAAAAGAACTAAGTTAGGACCAAGAGCTATCAAGTGCGTCCTTGTAGGATATGCACAACATAGTAAAGCCTATAAACTTCTAGACTTAGACACCAATGTAATCATAGAGTCTAGAGATGTAGAGTTCTTTGAGAATTCTGTATTCACGGAGAAAAAGAATGCTGAGATTCAATCTCCAAATGAAATTATAAAAGAAACACAAATAAAAGAGAAAGCTCCTAGTGAACCTCGTAGGAATCAAAGAGCAAGAGTAGAAAAGAGTCTTGATCCTGATCAAATAGACTCTCAACGACTCTCTTTTTTCATCTAGTAGAGGGTGATAGAGAGAAGGTGATTAGGAAAATACCTATGGTTTTAACCATAGAAGATGAACCTAAAACCTTTAGAGAAGTTATGACTTCTAGAGACTCCGCTTTTTGGAAAGAAGCTATTAATGATGAAATGGATTCAATAATATCTAACCAAACATGGGAATTGGTAGATCTACTTCCAGGTTCTAAACCAATAGGTTGTAAGTGGGTATTTAAGAAAAAATATCACATAGATGGAACAATTCAAACCTTTAAGGCAAGATTAGTTGCTTAGGGTTTCCGACAGAAAGAAGGAATCGATTATTTTGACACTTATTCACCAGTAGCTCGAATAACATCGATTAGGATCTTATTTGCTCTTGCATCTATACATCATCTTCATATCCATCAAATGGACGTGAAGACAGCATTCCTGAATGGTGATCTCGATGAGGGTTATATGGAACAACCAGAAGGGTTTGTTCTACCAGGAAATGAAAGAAAAGTATGTAGACTATTTAAGTCTTTGTATGGATTAAAGCAAGCACCAAAACAGTGGCATGATAAATTTGATTCTAAAGTTCTGTCTTATGGTTTTGAACATAATATTGCTGATAAATGCATATATTCAAAAGTATGTAATGATTATATTGTAATCATATGCTTGTATGTAGATGATATGTTAATAATCAGTAATAAAATGGAAGGTGTAACTGAAACCAAAAAGTTTCTCTCTTCAGTTTTCAAAATGAAGGATCTTGGACAAGTGGATACCATATTAGGTATCAAAGTTAAAAAACATAGTGGGAGTTTTGCATTATGCCAGTCTCATTATATTGAGAAAATAATAAACAAGTTTAACCACTTGAAAATTAAAGAGGCAAAGACCCCGTTCGATCCAAGTATCAAGTTAAAAGAAAACAGTGGAAGAGCGGTTGCACAACTAGAGTATGCTAGTGCTATAGGCAGTCTTATGTATGCAATGCAATGCACAAGACCGGATATAGCATATGCTGTTAGTAAACTAAGTAGGTTTACGAGTAATCCAAGTGTTGAACACTGGAAAGCAATAAATAGAGTTCTAGGTTATCTTAAAGAAACCAAAGAACTAGGGCTATTTTATTCAGAATTTCCAGCAGTATTAGAAGGATATACCGATGCAAGTTGGATATCGAGTGTAGGGGACAACAAGTCCACTATAGGGTGGATATTCACCCTAGGAGGTGCAGCTGTATCTTGGGGACCCAAGAAACAAACTTGCATAACGTACTCAACTATGGAATCTGAATTCATAGCTTTAGCTGCTACAGGCAAAGAGGCTGAGTGGTTAAGGGATCTTCTATTAGAAATCTCATTCTATGCGAAGCCTATACTGGCTGTTTCACTTCATTGTGATAGTGAAGTCACTCTAGCGAGAGCCTATAGCGGTACCTATAATGGAAAGTCCAGACACATAAGTTTGAGACATGACTATGTAAGGCAATTGATTCAAGATGGAATCATTGCGATCTCATATGTAAAGTCAAGTAATAACTTGACTGATCCTTTTACTAAACCTCTAACGAGAGAGGTAGTAAGGACAACATCTAGAGGGATGGGGTTGAAACTCTTTACTTAAAGTTTCACCAGTGAAAGAAACCCAACCCTAAATTAGAAAATCTCTAAATTTTGGGTTTAATGGGTAACAACAATTCACTGATAAGTGAAAAGTTTCAGCACTAAATAAATCAACAACCTCATCCAAGATGATAGTGCTGGCCGTTATAAAAGAGGGATGAGTATTAAACTCTTAATGAAGTCCAGTCAAACAGGACAAGTTTTTAACGGAAACACTGGAAGGATTTCACCTATGTGAACGTAGAAGTGGTGCCGCTTCTCATGAGACTTAGAGTTATCTCGGGATCGTTCATGAAACAGGATAAGCACATGGCCATTAAAAGTGCTAAGCGAGATTATAAAGGAACACTTAATGCAGGAGCTATTATGTGTGTGGTATTTTGGTTATATCATATAGGAATAACTGGTTCAATGCTGCGGCAACCAGGAATTTCGAAATAACTTTAAAGTACTTACACTAAGGAAAGATTAAAATCGCAAGATATCTTTCTTTATGCATAATAACTGTTATATTCTGGCAGAGTTTTATTGTTAAAAAAAACCAGTGGGGGATTGTTGAAATTTAGTGGTTTTTTGAAAAAATAAAAAGAAAATTCAAAATTTTCAATATTTTGGGATTTTGCCGCCAAAACGCTTTTTCCGAAAATTTCAAATCTAAAAGTGCGGTGTGTGCTTTGTCCCACATCGGAAATGGTTGAAATCATTTTGTGGTTTATATGAGATGTTGAGAAGGGTATTCTTACTTGGAGCTTTTTGGAGGAGATGAAATAAGGGTTGCGTGTTCCAGTGCGAAGCACTGGAACACACGCATGCACGCACGCGCCGCGCGCGCGGGCTCGGGCTCGGGCACGGGCACGGGCACGGGCGAGGGCGAGGGCGAGGGCAGTGAGGCAGTGTGGCTGTAGTGGCGCTAGATGGCGCACTTTGCACTTAGGGCCTTAGGGTCTAGTGCGATGGGTCTGGTCAGAGCCTTAGGGCGGTGTGGATCTGAAAATTCGAAAGGAGCCTGGGTTTTATAGGTGACTGAGAACGGTCGGATCTAGAATCCGAAACGTCCAGCCGTTTCTAAAAACGGCTCTCTGCCTTGAAAGCCAAACGGTCCGAAAACGGACGGGCCAGGATGATCCAACGGTCAGATCTTCTGATCTAACGACCAGAAACGTCTGGGATTAATGGACAACGGCCAGAAACGTTTTTCAAACGTTCTGGACCATTGAATACCACACAGCATCGGGTCTAAACCAGAGGCCTATATAAACTGGACCATTCCAGTCCGATTTCATCATCTCAACACACCATCTCTCTCATCAAATCAGAAACAGTCCTTAGCTCCATTGTTAGAATATTATGATCATCTCTACAGTCTAAATCTGCCAGAAGAAATCTATTGCGTTAAAACTGTTCCTCAGTGGACCTATCGTGATTGCTGCACGCTGGATCCAGATAAGGCTTGTCTTATCCTGGAAGCAATTCGTCTGTAACCCACCAGCAGTGATAAGGGGACGAATCACGCTTTAAGGACAGCGTATTTTATACGTGATTTAGCCTAGTGAAATTGTTCTTTTTTCAATTATTATTTTTATATTTTCGGTGTATCCAATCAAATTTTCTAACAGCCTCACCCAACACCATTCGGCATACAAAACTCAGGTGTACCATTGTACAGGAAATAGACATGATCCAAACCTTAGGTGGGCCAGAGCGAGCGAATTTAGAGCTTTTAGTGTAAATGTCTTTTAGATCAAGCTGATTTGATTTTTGTTATGTACGGTGCACATGACGGGACGCAACTGATGGAAGGAACAGATTTCAGCCGGTCCCAATAGCTAGGGTGTTTCTCCAGTACTACGGGGAGCGGATTAGGTGCGGCCCGACCTTACCGTACACAGTGCGACCCTGACCATGGGGCACACCGTGATGTATGTGTAGTATATCTATGCCGTTCATACGTTTTTCCAGCTCATTTTAAGCGGTATCTCAGAGGTGAAACAATGGTGATTGAATGCCCACCATTAAAAACTTCTAGGGCCTACCATAATGTTTATTTGCCATCCAATCCGTTAACAAGGTCATACAGACTGGATGAAGAGGAAAAAACAAATATCAACTTGTTCCAAAACTTTATGGCCCATGAGAAGTTTTTAATGGTTAATCACCACTGTTTCTTGTATTGTGGTTAGGGCTGTACATGAGCCGGGCTAGCCCGGTTAACTCGCTCGACTCGGCCCGAAAAGCTCGACTCAGCCCGACTCGGAACTAAATTCGGTTCGGGACGGGCCATTTTCTTCAGCTCGAAATTGAGTTCGGGTCGAGTTTAAACAGGTCTCAGTTAGGCCCAACTCGATCCGAAATCTAACTCGGCCTGACCCGACTCGACTCGGCCGTTTATATATATATATATATATATCCTAAATCCTTACTCTAACCATTTGAGACAGAGAAGTGAGAATGCCGCCTGATCCATGAACTTGCTGTAAGGTTCGAAACTTGCACGAACTCAGCCCGAACTCGCCCGATTGCTGACCGGGCTGAGTTCAGGCTGGACATATTGGCCCGGTGACCAGGCCGGGCCAGGTTCGGGCTGGGTTTGGCTGGTGACCAGGCCAGGCTGGGTTGAGCCCAGTTTGACTCAGTTCGGCCCGATGTACACCCCTAATTATGGTGCATCTTGAGAATGGATGAACGGCATAGATATACTAAACATATACCAAGGTGGGCCCATGGTCAGGTCCGCATCGTGTTGGGTGAGGCCGGGGTCACGTAAGGGCTCCCTCACGGTGGTGTAGCCATGGGATACAACACCTGCAATATGGGGGCCTAACCCTTTCGTCTGTGTCCACTCCGTCCGTCCATCAGAGCAAGCCCCGTCATGTTCACCGTACATCCAGGCCTATCCAAAACTTAGCTGGGCCACACCACCGGCAACAATGTAAAATCGCTCCTGAAACGTTCATGCTCGTTGTGATCCCACCAAGTCTGATTTTTGTCCCTTCGTACTGGTGACGTGGACCTGATGAACGGGCTGGATGGCATATGCACCTTGGCAGGCTCCGCGAGCATCTGAAAAAGCATCTCCCCATCTCATGGGAGCGGATTAGGTGAGAGCCCGGATCGAGGTGGGTGGGCCCCCTGACTATGAGGCCCACTGTGATGTATGAGACTACATCTACGCCGTCCATCCATATTGAAAGCTCATCATAGGGCATGATTTTTATTATTATTTTTTTTAAAAAAAAGGAAGAAAAAAAGTGAGGCAGATCCAAACCTCAGATGGACCATAATACTTCTCATGCACGACAAAAGTTTTGAATCAAGCTGATATTTGTTTGGTCTCTTCGTCTACATCTTTGTGACATTGTCAACAGGTTGGATGGAAAATAAACATTCTGGTGGCTCCCATGATATATTTAACGGTGGGGATTCAATTATTGTTTCATGTGGTATGGTCCACATAAGATTTGGATCTGCTTGATCATTTTGAGGATCATGCCATAAAATGAGCTTTCAGAATGGTTGGACGGTGTGGATTTAACGCACATACATCTATATGAGCCCCACACTCAGGGACCCACCCAACTTGGTCCATCCGGGTCTCATCTAATCCGCTCCCCCACCTCATTGTTTCCTACGGTGCGGCCCACTTGAGTTTGTGGATTGGGCTGCATTTTGCAGCAGGACGTAATATCAACGGATGCACCTGATGGACAGAGTGGATCTCATACACACACAACACCGTGGAACCCACCCAGATGTTCTTGAGTACTCGGATCCTGTACTGGATGGGCTTCATATGCGCATAGAACAATGTGATTTTGCGTTTGGCTCATTTAACCCACAGCGCACGTTAGAAGTATGTCCCACCTAATATCTGTACACGAGGCACACGTGTGCCGTTCAAGAACTGGGCCACTGTTCAGTTGGACAACACTTCGAACGTTCCCTGGTGTGAAAAAAAAATTCATTTGATCCACCCATCTAGTGGGCCATGCGTGCGCTTTGAATACAGACCGTTGTTCATTCTAAGACCCACGTTCGAACGGCCCGGATATTTCGCTCTCATGCAGAGATGACAGTTGGAACGTGCGACAAGGATCACGTCTTCGGTGTCCACACACGCAAATGGCCTTGGCATTTCAACAAAGGAATTGCATTATCCATTGATCCGTTCCGACGACTTGCGTAGCAACCGTTGGTTTTCAGTTTGCACTTCGAACGGGGGGAGGAAATCGATCCAGACCATTGGTAGGATGGGCCCACCGATCGGTGGACCGTGCCTCAAAAACTGTACACTTGTAAAGAATCTAACTAGTCTGGGGCTGTAGACTGCATAAACCTGATGGACAGAAGTTCTCATTAATCTGGATCATTAAGAATGGTTAGTGGCCAGAGCTGGCCCATAATGTATAGATATACAAAGAACAAGGGGGAACGAAAAAGATTAATAATAAGAAGTAGAAATCCCACCAACCTGATAATCTAGCAGGTCACAATGAAATTTAAAATAGATGGTTAGCATGAAAAAGGCCAATGGCTTTATTTATTTATTTATTTATTTATTATTATTATTTTTTACACACGCACACACACCCCCATACACTCACGCTAGTGGAATTTCACCACCTGTGGATACTCGAACCCTTGACCGGGTGTTGAAACTCCTGAGAGTCTACCACCCGAGCAAGAGTAGCATGAAAAAGGCCAATGGCTTTTCCATATGGAGAACTCTAGTAATTGGACGGCTAGGATTGTCTAATTGGCTTAATAGAAACTAGGGTAGGCCAGGCTTGCACCAAAACCAATGGAAGGGATTGGATTCAGCTTGCATCTTTGAATGGACTAGATTAGACTGAAATTTTTTTCATTAGATAGTAATGGTATAGTTCATCTTGTACTTTACCAACTCTAACAAGCTTCTTTGAAGACATGTCTTGAAAAACATAGAAAGTGATTAAAAAATCTAGCAATACGATGTTAATTTTTATTGAATGGACTAACAAATAATAAATTAAAATTAAAATTTAGAATATAAAGAACATCACGTGAAATTAAATTTAGAGATAAAGAAACCGAGCCAACATCTCATAACATTGTATTATGTATTTCGCATATTTCATTGGATCGTAAATGTGCATGCAATGTAGGTGTTGCCGAACCATCCCATTTTTGTGCCATGTTACATGCATGTTAGGGCAAACCTAATAAACAAAATTATCTCTTATACCATGTTTATTTCAAGAGCCATGCTTGGATAGACAGCTCATCATGGTCCGTCCAAGCTAAGTATTATTAGCTTGATTAGCCATGAACAAATTTACCCTTCTTGTATTTTCCTCAAAAATGATTTTTAAGATGCAAGAATCAAACGGTTAGAATAGGTTGTGGAGGACTACATGAGAAAGGGCTTCCCTAAGAAATCAACACAATTTGATAAGCAGGTGATCCACAATCATAGATACCATAAGATGTAGAAAAGGTTGTGGAGGACTTAATGGACAACTAGGATTAAAAGAAATATTAGGATTAAAAATTTTGATTTATGACGATAAGGGCCTAAATGCCCACTATAATTTATAATATCTGATGGTGATAACTTTTGATAATATAATATGTTGTCAAAACCTATGGTGACAACAGGCTAAGTGGGTTTGTCCATATAGATTTTTAGGGAAAAGGGCATTTTAAGAGTTTAAAATGAGGCATTTTAGGATTTTAAGAGGCTGTTCGAGTTATAAGTTACTTTACCTGTGCTGCTTATGACTAAAGTAGCTTATCTTGGTTTATATTTCTTCGATGGATAAGTATGTTTGGTAAATAATACATTTATCGCATAAGTACTTATCTCTCAAGCTTGTTTGGCCTATTCTTAATATCCACTACATCACATGGGGCCAATCTTTAATGTAGATCATTATGTTGGGCCCACCTTAGCCTCATCTTCAATGTGAACCATCCATCATTGGGGCCTACTTTCAATGTGGACCATCCACCTTGCGAGGTCTACCTTCGACGTGGGCTATCCATTTTATGGGTCTCACATTTGATATTTAATATCCATCATGCAAGGCTTAACTTTGAAGTGGGTTGTCCATTATGCAGGGCTCACCTTGGATGTGGTCATTCGTTAGGGCCGACCTTCAATGTGAACTGTCTTCATGTGGGGCTCACCTTGATAGGGTCATCTATGATGTGGGGCTCACTATCAATGTTATTATCCATTGTGTTGGGGGCTACTTTCAATATCTACTGCCAATCATGTGTAGGCCACCTTTGATGTGGACTGTCCATCGTGACGGCCACACCTTCGATGTGGGCCATACATGATGAGGGGCCCACTTTGGACGTAGACCATTCATCATTTATATCAACGGATGTTTCAAATGTAGATCTGTAATGTGACGAAGTGCCACAAGGCACAAGTAGATCAGATCCCATCCATTCATCCATATGGACTTTGTGGTGGGACTTAACCTGGATGTGCAAAAGATCCTTACCATTCATTAGGCATGCCCAATCATGTGCCCTAGTCCAAAAGATCAAGCTGGTCCACTGCCCACATCAATGCAGACGTGTGGGCCACTCAATGAGAGTACTAACTTTATTTTGAGCCGTTGATCTGGTGGTCCATATGTAGATAGGTTGTAGCTAGCGCCCATTGGTGTGTTCTTGACTGTTGCTATGTTTTTGCTAAAACCGTGCCACTTGTTCAATTACGGTCCTCACTAGTTGGGACGCGGATTAGCTACTCACAGGTTGAGTAGCGAGACTCACTACTGAAGTGATGTCACTACGCTTTTTGTGGGCCCCACCATGATGTATGGTTTGTATCTGCACCGTTCAACCATTTGGAGAGATCATATTAGGGCATGATTCAAAGAATGAGTCGGATCCAAAGTTTGAATGGACCCACCACAGAAAATAGTGGGGAGAGTGAAGCCTACCATTAAAAAGTTCTAAGGGCCACAAAAGTTTTCGATCAACCTGATATTTGTGTTTTGCCTTCTTTCATGTCTGTGTTAACACATGAGCAGTTTGGATCTCAAATAAATATCATGGTGGACCAACGGTGGGCATCACTCTCCCCTTTGTTTTCTGTGGTGGGGGTACTCCAGCCTTGGATCTGCCTCATTCTTTGGATCATGCCCTAAAATGATCTCTCCAAATGTATGGACGGTGTGGATACAACACATACATCATGTGGGCCCCACAGAACTTGG
This sequence comes from Magnolia officinalis, assembly GCA_021015155.1. Lineage (NCBI taxonomy): Eukaryota > Viridiplantae > Streptophyta > Magnoliopsida > Magnoliales > Magnoliaceae > Magnolia > Magnolia officinalis. The sequence continues at coordinate 21,926,579 of JAJHSJ010000001.1, read as the reverse complement.
TGACGTCAGTCTCGCTAATCATATTGCCTTTATTTTGGGTACATGACACATCCTCAAAATGGCTCTTTAGATAAATAATCCTACTTAGTTCAAATGTCACAATTTTCATGGATGGGATAATATTATATGCTTCACAAGAGAGTTGATATTTGCGTTGATCAGACCATGTGGTGGTCCTTTTGACCCCTACCATCATTGTTTGGCAATAGTCAGTCCCACTAAATCATCTACCCATGCAATCATGTGCTTATTCATTGGATGAATGGTTTTAACTCCGTGAACTTACAAGGAGTTCATGACCTGAGAGTATATTCCTTATTAACTTATTAACTTGCATTCAAAAAGCTATTTATTTGGTAGTATCTTGCCAGGATACCACCCAATAAGTAACCTTTTAACATATGTTGAGTTAATAAGTTAAAAGGTGGATTTTTTATTTTATTTTTTTTTAGAACTCAAACTAGGGTCACTGTGAGCGTTCATCAAGTGACTGATGATTGGATGTGCTATGTTGAGAAATACATCTTATGATGTTTTAAAAAAATCTACCCGTCAACCATTTTATTCATATCATTTTAAAAGTGGGCCTAAATATGAGGTAGATCCAACACTCAAGTGGGCCACACATCTTGCAATAGCGGTATTGAATACCCACCATTGAAATCGCACCCATTGTCATGTGGCCCATCATGATATTTACGAGAAATGCACTGCACGTCCATTGATTTTTCTCGCTCATTTTAATCAGTGTATCCAAATATAACCAAGATTCAAAACTCAAGTGGGCCAGACAGCTTGAAAAAGAGTTATTAAATCCCTACCTTAGAACAGTGGAGCTCAAAAAATTGAAGTATCTCACTATAATGTTTTTGAAAAATTGTTGAGGGTCAAATATTGCATATTATCTCCTATTTATATCTTGGTTTTATGAACATGATAATGCCTAATAATCTATTTTACTCATGTTTATATTGCAAGATGAATTTAAGAGCTTGGATTAAAAAGGGTGCTAAAAATATGATTTTGATGCTCAAAAATTATCAAGGCAATGGATGGATCTTAAGAGACTAAGATTGAATAATACACATGCGAAAGATCTAAGAAACTAAGTGAGAAATGAAGAGAATTAAAGATTTAAAGTGAAGAAAAGGAATCCTGAAATCGTCCTGAAAAAACATATTCTGAAACTCTGGGTCATTTTGTGAAATTGCGTAGAAACAAGTCTACTTTGAGAAACCGCGCAGAGTGAAGTCTATTTCAACAAACTGCGTAAATTAATGGCGGTTTCCGGATTTTTCAAATCAGTTTAAAGGAGGGAGTTCTCCACTTATAAATAGGGCTTCTCAGGGCATTCCTAGGCATAATTCAAGAGCAAGATTTAGGGTTTTTAGAGAGTTTTCAATTTTATTAAAGTTTTATAAATTATTTTTTTTTCTTTTAGATATTTTGTATTTGTATTTATTTCTTTCTTGTTGCTTTTCTATTTTACAATTTAGTTATGTTTTTCTAGTTCCCTCTAACTCAAGTTAGAAGGGAAGCACATTGGTTTAATGATTTTATAAATTATGATGATTGATTGTTTTTAATGATGAGATGAATGATGTATGCATGTTATCAATTATCTAGGTTTAGGTTTTTTATCCTCATGTGAGATCCATATGTTTTCATCATATGAGATCCATATTGATGGATAGGCTTAACCTAGATTAGTTAGATTTCCTATATGGGAGATATTCTCAATCTGCTACATTTCTTTGATTCATTATCTCATGGATATTGAATGCTTAAAATCACTAGCGCTTGGGAATATATATCAATGATGTTAATCCATAATTCGCTAATCTTTTATATCATTTATTAAAATATTTAAACTTTTTTATTTTCTGATTAGGTTGACCATAGTGTTTAGATCCTCGTTGTGTTATCAAAGTTATCATGACTTATGGAACATTAACCTATGTGTGGAACTTCGAAGCTTGGGTGTTGTTTTCAAATTAATCGAATTCCATACATTCAAAACTTTCAAAATCATTTTATTTGTTTAGTTTCCATTACTTAGTTAATTTTGCATTTGATTTTCTCATCCTCGTAAATCATCTCCCTGTGGGATTGACCCTGTATTCACAGGATATTACTTACGAACTTTTGCACTTGAAGGCAAGCAATAAAAAATCTACCCTATCCACTATTTTCATCGGTTCATTTTAGACCGTGGGCCCAAATATGAGGCAAATCTAACACTCAAGTGGGCCACACTACTTGGTAGTTGTTGATGCTGGAATCTGGATAACCCTCGTTGGACCTCCAAGTACTTGCACATAAAGACAACAAAGGAAACCGTGACTGTAGCAGGGGGACCCTTTGATGCCTAAGTTAGAATCAAGTGATCCGAGTCCAGTAAAGTTGAGGGTTTACTGGTGCATACCTTTCATTGTAAATGGGGCCTCTATTTATAGACCAAGAGTTGATTACATGGAGAGAAACACTTCCTAAATCATAGGCGTGCATTTAACAACCATTTCTCAATGGCTTAAAACAACAATTTAGGAGTAGCTTTAAAACATGACCTCACATATTTGGGCATTCTCCTGCTATCATTGTTTAAGTGCACCTTTGGAGAGCATCCCCAGGGCACATACCAAAGTGATACACCTTGATGGGGCAATCCTAACCATCTGATTAACAGCATGGATGATGAATGGATAATCCAATTGGATTATGAAGTCTTCATCAATCCAGAATGTCCATCATGTGGTCCACCTTTAATTGCTCGTGCTGAATACTCAATTTAATTAGGTTAATTACAACCATGCAAACATTGGCTAGAAAAATTGATGGTCGGTATATATTAACATGGAAAAAATACGATCACTGATATCGGCCGTCCATCATGTTAGGTCTACCTTTAGTTGTTACCTTTCATTAGTCGGTTTCACATGGCAATTTGAGACATGTAAGGCAGGCAAAATGGACTTTATAATGAAAGAAATATAAAACAAAGATGGGATCAGTGACCTCTGGACCATTCATCCTTTTGGGTCTACCTTTAGTTGCCTGTACCTTTCAAGAATCAATTTCACTTGACAATTTGAGACGTGAGGCCAGAAAAGTAGACATTTCAATGGATTAAAATGGACAAAAATACACAATAACATCCATCATATGGGTCTATCTTTGATTGTCCATTCCTTCCAAGAATGACATTGACTGAACGATCCTAACCATTTGAAAGCATGGACGGTATTGCATGAACATTCACGTCCCACCATCATTGTATAATACCTACTTTACTAAATACAGATACTAGTTAAAAATAGGATATTACAGCCAAACACACATATATATAGGAAAATGGTTCTATGCGGTTGACCTCATGGAATGTGGGCCCCACCGTGATGCTTGTCGAACATCGACACCGTGCATTTGATGGGTCCCCTTTAAATTATGGGATATCCCAAAAATCATCTGTATACGGAACTCAGGTGGGCCATACCATCTAAAATCATGTAAAGACATGCCTAAAACATATAAAATCACTTGGTGGGGCCCACCTAAAATTTGGATACATCTGAAACTTGGTCTGACCCCTCATCCAAGTGGTACACACATAATGGATGGGCTGGATTTGTGAATCACATCTAAGTGGGCCCAAAAAATGATTATGAATGTTTTAATGGGAGGGTAACCCTTCTCAACTTTTGTATGTGGTGTGGCCCACACAACTCATTGATTGACTTGATTTTTAAGTCCGAAGCCCACCATAGAATGGTGCATCTGACTGATGGGATAGATTTTCGACACGCATGCATCACAGTGGGGCCACACAGCTTGACCTCATGGGAAGTTTCGGTGAGGTATAGTCCAATTTCATCGTTGGTGGTCCACCAGCCCACCTGTTGTTGGAGTCACATGCAGAAGGCAGGCAAAAAAAGCTTGCCGAATTTAAAATTGTCTAATGAATATTATTTACTGGACACTGCCAATCTACAGTTATTTCCACTATTTGGACGGTTTGGATTGAGCGGCTTTCACTCACATTTTTTTTTTTTTTTTCTTTTTGTGTGTGTGTGTGTGTGAGAGAGAGAGAGAGAGGGAGATCAAGAACACTTTAAAATCTTTGTGGTCAAGAACATCTTAAACTCTCTGACTGTGAGTTTTTTGTGATGAAGATCATTTTAAAATGTTTGGCCGTGAATTTTGGTTATTCTACTTTCACGTGATTCGATATTTCACGTGTATATGCCAAACGTACGGTGGCGAACTTCCCAGACGTTCGTATTGTCCAGTTAGGTTGTTGGTGGCCCACCAGCCCACCCGTTCTCAGAGTCACATGCCGCAGGCAGGCAGATAAAAGCTTGCCAATGAGTATGATTTGACGAATTTTGAATAGTACCCTATTTCTATGGTTTGGATGGAGAATCTTTCACTTACCGTCTTTTTTTTATTATTATTTATTTTTAACGATCAAGATCATTTTAAACTATTTGGTCGTGATTTTAAACTCTTTGGCCGTGAATTATGGGCATCCAACTTAATTAAAAAGTTTTTTAAAAATAGATTTAAAAAATCTTGAAAAGTAACTTTTTATTTTTATCAATCACTTAATTTTATTTAGTTTAATCCCATATTGAAAAGTTGTTAAGAAAATTAAATTTTTATATTAAAACCCTCGTTAATTCTTTATATTGGAAAATAATAGCATGTTATGGGAGCAACTTTGCATAGCTGTTGTATCCGGCCCGAGGGTAGATTTTCTGGGTCCTATTGCACCAATGAAGTTTTATTTAACTGTTGAAATCATATTTTGAATGCGACGCCTAATAAAAACTACAGAAACATTATCTAGATTTAAAATAAAATATGTAATTAAAGCCCATCTTATTTCTGAGTTCTAGTGCACCGATGACTAATGAAAACTATGAAAACATTATCTAGATTTAAAATATGTAATTAAAGCCATCATGTTGAGAATAATTAGAAGGGTCAAGAAAACGAAGAAATGTAGATTACAAACAATGGTAAAAAAAAAAAGTAGGAGATGCGAGGAACATTTTCTTAAGAATTCAGCCTTAATTTTTTATTTAAAAAATTTACTAGCCCGTACATCTAATGGTGATTTCACATACACAACATGGCCAAGGGTGTGTGACCATTTCCCAACAGTCCCACAAGGCTGATGTATTGTAAAAGAAGCTCAGTTCATATCACATCTAAACCTTCCAAAAGGCCACAACTAGGATGTCCTAGCACCACTGTCACGCCCCGAAAATCGGAACCCGAGTTGGCCAAGCCCGAACCCGAATTTCAGGACTGTGAGTTGTATTTAAATAAATATACATCGCAACCCACATTATTTCATGCATTTTTAAGGCAATCAGAGCAACTAAAAGGATACTAATCATTGTCATTAAATATTGTCCATTAATCAATCCTTAAATCTTTAATTTCATTGACATAAATAAATAAATAATAATAACATACATTAAATTTTAATTAATTTCTAAATAAAAAAATAAAAAAATATATAAAAGTCTTCAATCTTGTCCAACCGGTTCTTCGTATACAAACCCTGCAAAACAGTCTATATGGGTGTGAGTGCGACGGCTCGTAGGGTCACATCCTTCCCAAAATTGAAAATTATACATTAACACAAATAAAACTCAACAATATAAATATGACTAATTACGAGTATTGAATCGTCATTGTACATGACAACAATAATAATTTATTTTTCGTAATAATAAAATAAGACAATGCCGTTATCTAAAATCCTTTTTGGTTCAATCCAGGGCAGAGCGCCCGTGTGTGTTGATCCTTTTAGGGAATGACCCTCGGCAGAGCACCGGTGTTGATCCTTTTAGGGAATGACCCTCGGCAGAGCACCTGGTGAATAAACTTTTAGGATAAATACTCAGGGCAGAGCACCCGTGTGTGTTGATCCTTTTAGGGAATTGCCCAGGGCAGAGCACCCGTGCTGATCCTTTCGGGTATGACCCAGGGCAGAGCACCCATACCGTGCCGATCCTTTCGGGAATGACCCTGGGCAGAGCACCCGTAACAAATATAATGTAATGATCCTTTTAGGGCAAAGCACCCATAATTTAAATACAATTTAAAGCAGTTAACAGTGATCAAATGAATTTATTTCACATATCAGAAATCAAATAAATGCATTTTACATCACTTAAAATCAAAATCAAATAATTCAAATCAACAATACAAAATAAATAATCAATGTAATCAAATATATACACTAATGTAGTCTTTTCAATCGGGAAGATCACCTACCTGGTGTGTTGAGTGGAGGTTGAACGCTTGCCGTTAAAATCTTCTCAGGTTGATGGTGAGCGGCTTGGATTATTTGATGGGTTCCGCCGATGAAGAATGGTGGAAGAAGAAAGATGTGAGTTTGAATGGGAGAGGAAATTGGGGAGAGAGGTTAGGTCGTGGGGTGAGAGGAGTGAGAGATGGGGTTGGTTACAGTGAGAGGAGTGACCTGCTCACTTTGTTTTGTTTTGTTTCTTTTTTTTTTTGAGTGGGCCCCACAGGAATGATGTGACAAATCCACACCGTTCATCAGTTTTGCTAGATGATGTTAGGACATGGCCCAGGAAATGAGGTAGATTCAAGGTTTAAGTGGGTCACACCAAAAGAAAAAAAATGGGATATAGTTTCCACCGTTAAAAAATAGACGGGTTGTTACAACCACGATCAGTCCTATCTTCATATCAAGTGGACCACGTCATATAAAACAATGCTCCAGCCTTAATGAGGAAACACAAGTATAATTCATGCAATTAGTTATTATTATAAAGTTTTTCAAAAGGTGATGTTTATGATAGGAAAGCCTATTACATAGGCCGCCTTAGTATCCAAGTGAAAGTTTAGAAGTTATTTTCTATTTGGACCTTAACTTACTAGTCTAGAGTTCACAGTTACCAAAAAAGCAGTCTTGTGTGACCCTGGCCCACCATAATGCGTATCTAAGATCATAAGACACTCTGTGATCATTAGATATGTAATCCTATGTTAGATCTAGAACCAAAAAATCAAATTGACCTATGATTCAGGTGGGGCCACAAACCAAGGGAGATGGTTAGGAGAGGGACGTCATCCACCCTTGATTTTTACCTGGCTCACAATAATGATTATTATATTGAATCCACTCTGACCTTTAGATACTACATTACAACTTATACTTGGGTCCCAAAAAGCAGACCCATCATAGGTGGGCCACACCAAGAGAAACAATTTGTATGGTAAGCTTTTTCCTTATACAATGTTCTAATTGTGTGGTTCACATAAATCATCGATGGGGCTGATTTTTGGGCTATGGGCCTAAAATGTGGTGACGTGCCTGATGGTCAGGGTGGATTTCACATAAATACTACAGTGGGGCTCACCTGAGTCACCACCATTTTTCAAAGAGAGTTGAAGTAACTCTGATCTGTAATTTCTAAGCTGCTCGGACTTAGAGAGTTGCTAATATGCAGGCATAGATGAATTATTTTAATTTTAAAATATTCTCTCACCTTAAAAAATCACGGAAAAGTCCGAGATCTTAAAAATCTCATTGCGAAACCAATGCCAGATTTTGAAAATGCCGATGATATTTGTAAAGCTGCGCCTATGGATGAAGGTAAACCACAAAAACCAGATGATACCGAGATTTGATTGAAAATGGAATGCTTGCATGAGAGAGCATGAAAGTCACTCTTAAGTTATGGTGCTTCTAGTTGCATTGGAGTAATAAAGCCAAACCAAGGATAGATTGAATAATCTCCTTGGTTAGATTTTTGCATGGTAGTCCATGAAATGTGTTCTAGACTTAATACAGGGTTTAGATCGATTGATCCATTGGAATGTCCAAATAATTTAATGTAATTAGGAGCTCTGCATATCTCATTATTCATTGCATACTTAATAAATAGGTTTCAAGTCCGAAAGGTGAGGATTGCCTTGTGCAAAAATCAGCCCCATCCTAAAAATGAAGTAGATCCAAATCTCGGGTAGACCACACCACAGGAAGCAATGGTGATTGATCATTAAAGGCCTGTTTGGCCAGGCGAATCCCATGGGATTAGGAGGGATGGGATGGATTTTAAGGTAATGATGGTGGTGTCAGTGGATTGGTTTAAGATCCATGGGATTGCTATATCCCGGGACAAGTTCACTGGGTCTGTTTGGCAGGCCCGGCATATCCCGAGATTTTACCTTTGATCCATCCAACCAAGGGATGGGATCAATTTTAAGGTAATGATGGTAATGTCAGTGGATTGTTTTAAGATCCATGGGATTGCTTATATCCCGGGACAAGTTCACTGGTCTGTTTGGTTCGTCATGCATATCCTGAGATATCACGATCCCATCCCTCCTAACACCGTAGGATCGGTCTGGCCAAACAGGCCCTAAAAGCTTCCAGTGGGATACCAGTTTTGGATGAAGTTGATTTGTGTTTTCCCTTCATTCAGGTGTGTGTGGCCTTATCAGCAGGTTGGACGACAAATAAACATTTGTGCTCTAGGAAGTTTTTAATGGTGGGTGTTCAACAACATGTGGTTTACTTGAGATTTAGATATGTTTTATTTCTGCACTCATGCCCTGAAATGAGCTGGAAAAATGACTGGACGGATTGGATATATAACATATATATCAAGGTAGGCCCAAAGTTGCCTGATCGAACGCAGTAACATATGGACAGAATTGGTTCCCATCTCAATGGCATATGAAGGGGTGGGTCTCATTAGGTGGGATCCACTATGCTGTGTTTTCAAAATTTACTCCGATCATTAGGTGCATCATCCATTTTTAGGCGTACGACTCAAAATTCAGCTTCATCCGTGATTCAGGTAGACTGCATTATTATTCAAAATAATATATAGGATGACGACCACCATCTAAAATATTTTCCTTGGGTGTGACCTACGTGAATCATGGATTGTCCTGATTTTTGGGTGCTAGCCCTAAATGATTTTGTGACATCTAATGGTTGGATTGGATCTTTTATAATCATCATGGTGGGCCATGAAAAAAAAATAAGAGTAGATATCTCTTTCTCAACTCTTTCCTTCGACGTGGCCCATATGAAATCATGAATCATGTATGTTAGATTTTTTGGCCTTAGGCTTAACAAGGTATTATACATCTAATGGTCAGAATAAATTTCACATAACATCACAGTGGGGTTAAGTGCATGTCCCCACAATTATTTGAAATCCCTTCAAATAATTGTGCCGAATGCCATTGCCAAATTTTGGCAAGGCTCACTATAAGGTGCAAGTGAAATCTACCCCGGTCATTAGAAGTGGAATCCAACATTGGAACCATGGCAATTTAAAAAAAAAAAAAGAAAAAAGAACTCAAATTAAGCTGTGATTCAAATGGGCCACACGAACTAAAACTATAGAAAGACACCCACTATTAATTTTTAGGAGCCTACCATGATATTACGTTGAATCCGCTCAAACCATTAGATTTCACAAAATATTTAAACCTAGACTCAAAATTCAGAACAACCCCTAATTTAGGTGGGCCACGCTAAGGAAATCAGTTTAGAGGGTGGGCATTGCCTTATATAATATTTCGAATGTATAACCCCCTAATAATCCAGCCCAAGTAAGGTTCAAAGCGGGCCAGGCGTGGAAGCCCACGGGCTGACCCGGGCCATACGAAGGCCTCTGCATGACTTTCTCTTAAAGGGTAAAGTCGAATTTCATCGTTTCCCGTCTTTCGTCGTTTCCGAATATTCAAAAGGATGTTAGTGGAATATTGGACGCGGATTAGAGGAGACTGGCTACCGAAGTGACGTCATCAAGTTCTATGGGTCCTATCATGATGTATGTGTTGAATGCACACCGTTCATCCAGTTAAAATGATATAGAAGAATCGATGGACGGCATGGATGAAACAAATAGATCCTAGTGGAGCCCACAAGCATTGGTGGCAAGGGGAGTAGCTAATCCGTTTCCCTCATGAAAACCTCAAAATATGAAAATCTTCCGAGAAGTTCAACCGTTTTAAAATCTCACGAGGCGAGTGCACTTCCCGTTTCGTAATCAACGGTGGTAGATGTGCCATTGTGTTATTTGGACGGATAGAAACGTAAGCACGAGATTCGAATATTGGGAATCTAGAATTTTCCACGCGTTGGTGTTGTAAGACCAGATTGTGTCCTGTCCTTTTCTGACAAGACAACTGGACCGGGACGAACGTGACAGCTGTGGCCAGATCGAGGGAGGAATCGTATCCTTGGACGATCCTCAGTGATCCACGTCTTTGATTTGTTGCTCACTCATATGAATGGACCACTATCGGATTATCTCATCTATAAGATAATCCTATCCGTTCTAGTTGTGGCTAGGAAATGTATGGCCCACATTCAATAAAAAAAGGCTTCCAATCGAGTCAGTTTTGGACATCAACCATCCATGGTGGATCCCACGTATCAACGGTCTGGATCAATGAAACATAGCCCCCACTTATACAAAACGAAAACTCAAGGACACTACACATATCCTCGACTCACGTCCTGGTCTTTTCGGGAATTGTCGTGTCCTCGAGTAATACGTTTGGCAGATTTTCAGCGCGTAGAAATCAAAAGCGGATTAGGTTATAGTCGAGTAATACGTTAGAGAGTGTTTCCTGACCGTGGGGCCTACCTTAATTTATATTTAGTATATCCACGCCGTCTATTAGAATTTTTATATCATTTTAGGGAATTTTGCAAAATATTAATGAGCTTTCAAATGGACCACGCCAGTGGAAACAATTTTCATTAAAGGTCCACCATTAAAAAATTTGTATGGCCTATGAGTAATGTTTATTTTCCATGAAAACTGTTTATAAGGCCACACGGATATGGATGAATGGAAAAATATATATCAACTTCATCCAAAACTTTTGTGGCCTTCAAAAATTTTTTAACGGTGGGAATTCAATCCTTACTGCGTGGTTCAATTGAGACTTTTATCTGTTTCATTTTTCGGATCGTCCGATAAAATGATCTGGAAAAATCGATGAACGGAGTAGATATACAACATATATATCAAGGTAGGTTCCACGTTCTGTAAAACACCTAATCCTCTCCTCTATTAGTCGGACCGGCGTAGTTTACTGGAAATCCAGTCTGCCAAGTCGCTGACCCAACCATGTACCGAGTATAACCAAGAAATTACTGACAAGAAGATATTAACCGTCCTTTTCTCTTGGTACATGGACCACTCACTATTTTATCTTTAATCACCGTCCATTTGATAGCATCAGTTGGATGGATAAGATCTTTTGATCAGTTGGTTTTAGACATATGCTCCATCCATGACCTGACCCACGATTTGGATGGTCTGGATATCCACACGTTAGTTCCACATGTAAGTGGGATGAGACACCATCATTTTCAAGGTGTTTTGATAAACTAGCATTGGACTTTCACGCTTTTTGTATATCCATTCCATCCATCTGTTTTTCCAGCCCATTTGGGGACGTAATACCAAAAATTAATTGTATCAAAATCTAAGGTGGCACACACCACATGAAACAGAGTGATTGAACTCTCATCATTAAAAACTTTCAAGGGCCCACTATAGGGAGATCTGTAATGTTTATTTTCCATCAAACCAGTTGATAAGGTCAAAAAGATATAGATGAAGATAAAATGCAAAAATTAGATTAATTCAAAACTTTTGTGGCCTAAAAAGAGTTTTTAGTTATTATTCACTACCTTTTCCATTGGTGTGGTCCATTAGAGATTTTAATTTTCTTAGAGTTTGAAATATTGTCTTATAATGATCTGAAAAAAATGATGGACGGCGTGGATATATAAAAATTCATCAAGATAGGCGCTAAATGGTATGTATAGCACCCATTAACATATTCCCGTGTAACACCTAATCCGCTCCCCTCTTCCAGTAGTAATTGACGGAAGGGGATTGCGTACTGAGTAAACTCTGTGCGGCCCACAGTCATTCATGTATTGTATCAACTCCGTCCATCTGTTTTATCATATAAATTTATGGCTTTAGTACAAAGATTAAGTATATCCAAATATCAAGTGGACCACAACACCCAAAATGGTGGGAATTAAAGTCTACCATTGAAAAGTTCTTGGGGGCCCACAGAAGTTTTAGATCAAGCTGATATTTGTGATTTCCCTTCATCCATGTCCGTGTGATCTTATGATAAGTTTGGATGACAAATAAACATCACTGGGGCCTTAGAAAGATTTCAACCGTGGAAATCAATAATTCCACTGTTTCCTGTGGTATGGTCTAATTGAGCTTTTTTTATACTTCAATTTTGAGCTCAACCCTTGAAATGATCAGGAAAAACGGATGGACGGCGTGGATAAACCATATGAATTCACAGTGGGCCCAACAGAGTTTACTCAGTGCGATAAGAGCGTACTGAGTAACTCAGTACGCAATCCGAATCCGTAATTGACGTCCTGAGAATAGTCACACGTGCAAACAAAAAACACTAAAAATCAACAACTGGCGTGTTGGTTGGATGGTGATAACAGGAAAAGCTTGGCCGCTTAATATGATGACACGTGTCATTTTATTTTATTCAGATCGGACGCGGATTGCGTACTACCCCGCCCGTCCCTAGCTCCGAACGGGCAGTTCTGTGGGCGGGCCCACCTTGATGTTTCTGTACATCCAAACCGTTAATCCCTTTTCTCAGATTATTTTAAGGCATCAACACAAAAATGAGACAGATAGGACGATCAAGTAGACCACACCAAATAATAAGCTTGGTTGGCACAAAACATTAAATGTCAGTTGCATTAAATGGGAAGCGGATTTCCTGCCAAAAAGTTCCTGCGGAAATATACTCCGTACATCCGTTTGGCAAGATAATTTTAGGCTAAGTGACCAAAAATGAGTTGGATCCAAAACTAAAGTGGACCACACCAGAGGGAAAATCGGAAAAGGAAATACCTACCGTTGAAACCTTCTTGGGCTCCACCTTGATGTCTATATGCCATCCAAACCATTTATAAGGTCATTACCACAGGGATGAAGTGAAAATACAAAATAAAATAGCTTGAAACAAAGCTTTTATGGTCATGAGAATGTTTCAACGGTTGTCACTGAATCTCCACTGTTTCCTCTCGTGTGTCCCACTTGAGTCTTGTATCCACCTCATTTTTTTTTATATTTATTAAAATGAGCTCACAGAACAGATAAACAGAGTATATTTCCCACAAACATGGTGGTGGGCCCCACCCAGCATCCTTGCGCAGGAACTTCCTGCAAAGACTTTCGCAGGAAATCCGAGTCCCATTAAATACAAGAGTAACCTGTGGTGTGGTTCATTTGATCGTTGTATCTGCCTCATTTTTATGTTAATGCTTTAAAATAATATGAGAAAAGGGATTGAAGGTTTGGATATACATATACATCAAGTGGGCCCGCCAACAGAACTGCCCGTTTGGAGCTAGGGACGGGCGGGGTTAGTACGCAATCCGCGTCAGGGCAACTGAGGGGCAACCACGATTTATGAGTTTTATCCACACCGTCCATTCATATTTTCATATCATCTTATATTACGAACCCAAAAATAGAGAATTTTCAACGCTAAAATAGACCACCCAGTGGGAATTAAATTTCTACCGTTGAAAATTTCTTACTGACCATAGAAGTGTTGGATCAAGACTATATTTGTTTTTTCGCTTCATCCAACCGTACATGACCATATCAACGGATTGGATGAAAAATAATCGATACAGTGGACCTAAGAAGGTTTCAATGGTGAGCGTCTTTAGTAACGCTGCTTCCTGTGGTGTGATCAACTTAAGTCTTAGATATGTCTTATTTTTGGTTCAATAATCTAAAATGATCTAAAAATATTGATGGACGGTGTGGATAAAACTCATAAATCATGGTGGCCCATCAGCTGCTCTCAAAGCTTCTGCCTGTCCCGAGCTCGGGACAGGCGGGGCTGGTACCTAATCCGCGCCCATTCAGATCCGTCAAACAAAAATATTTTGTAACCTTTTTAGTTTTTATCACATAAATTATAAAACAACTAAGGGAAGGGGGCCATGACATAAGCGAATCACAGATCTCTACCTCCATACACGCAAGCATACTTCCACGTCTCCAATTTTGTATCATGTGGGCCAACTGACGCTGCCTATTTTGAGCCACAAGATCTAACCAGTGTGGTCCACCTGGTGGGAAACGGATTGGTTACTCCCCCTGCCACTAGCCCTGTGGCTGATGGTCAGTGCTCTGTGGGCCCCACCATGATGTATGTGTTTCATCCATGCCATTCATCCATTTTTACAGATCATTTTAGGGCTTTGTCCACAAAATGAGAGGAATATAAATCTCAGGTGGACCACACCACAGGAAAACAATAGTGACTGGATATCCACCATTAAAATCCTCCTAATGCCCACTGTACTTTTTATTTGAAATCCAATCGGTTGATTAGGTCACACAGACATAGATGAAGGGAAAAGAAAAAAGAAAAAAAAAGAAGAAAAAAAACAAAGATCAGGTTGATCCAAAACTTTTATGCACCCAAAAAGTTTTTAATGGTCGACGCTCATTCAATGTTGTTTCCTATAATGTGGTACACTTGAGATTGGGATATACCTCAATTTTGGTCTGAAACCCTAAAATGATCTATAAAAATATATGGACAGCATGGATGAAACACATGTATATATATCATTTTAAAAATGTAATTAACTCTACCTAAAGGGATTATCCTCTTATTGATTTTTACCTCTTAGATAATACCCCTAAGCTCTTTGATGAAGATGTTGACTAGCTTTACTATATAAGACTCTTATTAAGTGAGACACACATGATCATTGGTTTAGATCTATTCATTGGATTTTTCAGATTGAGTGATTCAGTGGATCCCGCTAAAGTTGTGATTATTATATATAGGTTTGGGGCAGGACGCTTTAACTATGATCCCTATACACAACTATTAAGCTGGATATGAAAACTTACAATATAGAGACCTTAGAGGAGAGAAGTATGATGGGTAAGCTTCTCTAGCCCTATTTCCTATAAATATATGTCTTCGTCCCCTCACCAACATATAAGAGAAAATCCTATTCCAATTGAAGGTTTTCCTAAAGGTGAGAGGTGCAAAAGATCAAGATTTCAGTTGACAATTTCAAAGCATAAAAAATGTCTTTCCAATCAGTAAGATTATTGTGTTGAATCTCAATTATTGAAGTATAGACGATTCGTTAATTCTGCAATATAAAAATAACATACTAAACCTGTGACCATCCAAGAAATTGAAGCAACTGTCAAATATGTTAATCCTAATAAAGCCCCAAGTCCAGATGGTTTTAATGCCTGCTTTTATAAGATACATTACAGCCTATTGTTGCGAAAGACGTTAGTGTTGCAATCATCAATTTCATTAACTCAGGAAAAATGTTAAAGCAGCTCAACAATACCCTTGTGGCGTTGATTTTTAAATCTGACAATATTGAAACTTCTAATGATTTCAGATCTATTTCTTTGACCAATGAGATTTATAAAATCATATCTCGTATCATGGTCAACAGAATGAAAGTTATTATGACTTCCATTATTAGTCAAACCCAATATGCCTTCATTTAATACCATAATATCTTCAATAATATTCTACTTATTCATGATCTCATTTGAGGTATCCAACTGGAAGGAAGTCCGCCTATAATGCGTGCAAAGATTGATCTCAAAAAGGCTTTTGACTCTAT